>CM033715.1:83893494-84256641 GCA_019671005.1 Hibiscus mutabilis
CTTTCCTAGAGTACTCGGGAACATTGACATAGCCATTCTGGATTTGTTTGAGCGGGTGAAACGGAAAGCAAACCCGGTACCAGCAATCTTGGTCGAGACTTTCATTTCCTTAAACGCTAGCCGGAAACATGAAGAAGGACGTTTTCGAGGCTGCGCACAACTATTACAAGTATGGATCCGAGTCATATGTGGAAGACGCCGACGCTGGTCTCGCCGGGATATCCTTCCAAGATTTTTCGCCTTTACGAGAATACTTAGCGAAGGAATGGCGAAAGATTTGAAAACAAAAATGTGGACCATTTCTTGAGAACATTCAAGATGAGGACATAGCATGGAGGGTCCCATGGCTCGGTAAAGTTAATTATTTTCTATACAGTTGTGGTGACTTCAACTGGCTGATGATGTTATGATTGCATGGAGGGATCGCTTGTGCTCCACTTTTAATGTCTCGGCAGTTCGGATCGCGACAGTTCATTCCCAATACCGCTGGATTAAGCCAAACTGAATTTCTTTTCAAATGAGAGTTCAAAGGAAAAATTCAGTCCATCATGAGGGCCTGGGATCATTGTTATCGGATCAGGGTGGAAGGAGATACCGAGCACATGATTACCCCAGATTACGATCTTTGGAGACGTTTGAGGGTTAATAATGTGATTCCTGAATCTGATCAAGGACCAACAGTGTCACTCGAAGAGCTTACAAGGGTGGTACCGTCCGAAGCCGACATCTTAAGGAGTGAACTCGAGGAAGTTAAAAAGAAAATGGACATTCAACAGACCCAACATGCGAGTAAACTCTATAAGGCAAGCCTAGAAGTTGACGAGCGGGACGGGATCATCAGACAATTGAAGAAATTGAATGCAGATTTAAGTGACAAGAATACTCTTTATCAAAAAGATGCCCTCCTATTACATGCAAAAATACAAAAGGCCGGCCGGAGTCAGTTCATAGCTATGGAAAAAGAAAGAATGAACGGCATCCGTTTGGTGGAAGAAGAACGAGAAATTAACAAAAGAGCGATCGAGAAAGAGATTGAAAACTACCGTTTGGCTATGGAGGAAGAAAAACGGTCCGCCAAGAAGGCCATTGATCAAGAGAAAGAAAGATTCAGACAAGAAATCAGCAAAGGAAAACAGGCTGTCCGTCATGAGAGAGAAAGTGTCGCCGTATGGAAAAGAAAATCCATGAATAGCCGAAACAGACTGTTAGAAATGCAGAAACTGTACGATGACACTATTCAGAGTTTGGGGCAAAGCCAAAGTCAAAATGATGAATTAAAAGGAAAGGTAGCGGAAGTCGAACACTCGTTTCAAATGTACTACCGCAGGAATAATTTCGCTGAGCTGCAAGATAGAGAACGCGAAATGGGTGTGTTACAAGCACGAATCGGGTCCCTCGAAGCAGTTGTGGAGGATTACAAGGAAAGAATTAATGTGTTCGAGGAAGCTGCAGCCGGAGGGGACACCTATTGGCAGAAGAGATTACGCGACGCTGCTCGAATGGTACAGGACAGAGACCAGTACTACGCAAACCTAATGGTGGACATACAACGAGTCGCCAGACATGTAAATGATTTAGCTATCGAGGCTGAGACACTCCGACCTTTTATAGCCCCGGGAATGGAAGAAGCTCCTAGGTTCCTCAAGCTGCTCAAGGCAATTGGAAAGTTAGGAGATAGAGCTAGAGTCTATCTATAGGACTCTGTGCTATAATTAGATCTTTTGTACTAGGGATCTTTACTTTGTAACACGAATTTTGTTGTAATCAAGACCCTTTAATTCCCGTGGAAGTAATTCAAAAGGGTGATTACCAGCGGAACCAGTATCTTGTCTGCATGCATTCTTGCATTTGCATCATAACATTTGCATCATTGTACATTCATTTATTTTTTTACAACCATATTAACAATATGAATATTGTGGCATTGTATGTAGTGTTAACCCGCAATCATTCATCACCTATACTTTACCCGGCTACAAAGAAAGCTCATGGAAGAAAGAATAATCAGTCTAGAAAGAGGGCAAAGGGAGCTTGAGACAAGGCTTGAAGAGGCCCAGAGAAGCCTTAGTGATCAGATTGCACAGTCACAAACATCAATAGTATCTGACATAACGGCATTGCTAGCAAAAAGTCTTGGAAAACGAGTAGAAGGAGAAAATATCCCAGAGCCAGAAGGTACCTCGGCTCACTACAAGGTTCAGCCAACTGCACCAAACCAGACTAGGAAGGTGTATATTGACCCTACAGGAATGTCTTCCAGCTTTCAAGTAAGGGCACCTGAGACTCAACCCCTTGATACCGAAGCACTTTATGAAGAAGAAGTGCCGGACCTAAACATGGTCGAAAGGATCAGGAATGAAGTAGAAAGAAAGTGGGAAGAAGATTTCACCTCATGGAAGAAAAATTTAAAGCGTTACAATCAAATGAAGAATCAGGAAACGATGCTAGTGATCTAAGTCTGGTGTCTGATCTTGTCTTGCCGCCAAAATTCAAAACGTCGGAGTTTGATAAATATGACAGAACCACATGTCCTTCTGCACACATAACGATGTATTGCAGAAAAATGGCGGCTTACCATAAAGATGAAAAGCTACTGATCCACTGTTTCCAGGATAGTCTAACTGGAGCGGCGTTACGTTGGTATACTCAGTTAAGCAAAGCGAATGTCAAGACATGGAAAGATTTGTCTAAAGCATTTTCCGAGCAATACAAACATGTAACAGACATGATCCCTAGCAGAATTATGCTAGAAAATATGGGGCAGAAGTCCAATGAAAGCTTGCGACAATATGCCCAAAGGTGGAGAGTGTGCCCGCCCAAATCCAGCCACCTATCCGGAGCATGAAATCACGCTATTATTTGTCAACACTCTGAAAGGGGCACTCTTGATCGCCTCATTAATAACACAACACGAGTTTTGCCGACTTGATCGAAGCCCAGGGTGTCTCTCGAACTCGCAATTAAGAGCGGCGGAATTGATGGTGGGGAAGGGTCTCGAAAGTACAACAAGAGAAGTGAAGTAAACACCACCAGCACCTATACCGCCCAAAGAACTTCACAGTCTCACAGCCCACAAGCACACATGGGAAAAACACAAAATTCGAATCAAAGAGATGAGAGAGTCACGAGAAAGGATAAAGAGAGGAGAACTTTCACTCCCTACCTGTTTCATACTCGAGCTTTATTCCCGGTTGTATGAAGCGGACTTGGTCCGACCATACATCGTTAATCCTGTCAATCCACCCTTCCCGCCTTGGTATAATCCAAGCGCACATTGCGACTATCACGGCGGTACCTGGACATCCCACCGAGAACTGCCTTGCCTTCAAAAAAGCTTGCGCGAACTTAATCGATTCGGGGATATTGAAGTTTGAAGAGCCTAGCGTAGCCAACAACCCGCTGCCTAATCATGGGAGCAGAGAGGGGTAAATGCTATAGAAGAATGCTTTACGGGAGGATAAAGGATGACGTGTCAAGTCAAGTCTCCTTTACGGTGGGTATTTCAACAATTATGCATGGCTCGTGTGATCAACAAAGGCATGATAATAAAGGCGAGAAGGAATGTGGAAAGTATTGCGAATTCCATCGATGAAGGGCATGATATCCAAGAATGTGAAGAATTCAAGAAATTGGTGCAGTTGATGAATGAAAAACAAATTGAATTCTTTGAGGAACCCATGGGGAAGGGATCAGACGTACACATGAGATAGCCCCAAAACTAGATACGGGAAGGATAGACCTTTTATCATCTCTCCCGGGATAGGGAATGCAGTGTCTCCCAAGGAGAAACCAGCAAAATAAATCCCAAGATCGTCATTTCAGCACCATCTCCATTCCCATTCAAAAGATATGCGACAAATTCCCACGGAACTATGCCGCGAATGTGACCATGCCAGAAAAAATCAGAACACGAACAAGTAAAAGAGTCTCTGTTGGAAGACCAACAAAGCGAACAATGTGAGCGTTGGTGAAGCAGGCCATTTCACAAGGAGCGGCGTGATGTTATTCCTCCGAGGCTTTGAGAGCAATTTGAAAAATAGGGGAAGAGTACAGCGATTAGCCCTACGCAGATATTTGGAGAAGAACCTCCCCAAAAGATAAATGAACCGGTAACTGAGGCCCAGGCCAAGGAATTTCTAAAGTTCTTGAGACATAGCGAGTACAGCGTAGTGGAACAACTACGGAAACAACCGACCAGGATCACAGTGCTGGAATTGCTCTTGAGTTCAGAGAAGCATCGGGAGACGCTATTGAAAGTGCTTAATCAAACTTTTGTGCCCCAGGACATTTCTGTAACAAACCTGGACATGATAGTAGGGCATATTACACGCCTATAATCATATCACATTCGGTGATGATGAGATCCGGAGGGAGGAATAGGTCTACCAAAGCCCTTAACATCACTACCCACCGCAAAGGTATGTATTACAGCGTCTTGATCGACAATGGGTCAGCAGATGAATGTCTTGCCTATGGTAACCCTGCAAAAATTGCCAATAGATGGTTCGCACCTAAAGCCTTGCTACAACTCGGTAAGAGCCTTTGATGGTACGCAAAAAGGAACAATGGGGAAAATAGAGGTGCCCCTATTGATCGGACCAACCAATATGTGATCGATTTTGTGGTGATGGACATAAAACCATCTTACACCGCTTATTGGGAAGACCTTGGATCCACTCCGCGGGAGTTGTCCCATCATCATTGCATCGAAAATTAAAATTTGTAGTTGAAGGCAAATTGGTCACCGTAGAAGCGAGCATGAATTTGTTGCTTCCGTGACATCGACACACCCTACATTCAAAATGATGAAGATCTTTGCAGAATGCTCGTTCCGAGCATTAGAACTAGTAAATGCCACATTCATTTCAGAAGGAAGCCGGATCCCTTACCCTAGGTTATCTAATTGTACCAAGATGACCGTCGCAGAAACTCTGGGCCGAGGAGCCAAAATAGGAAAAGGGTCAAAGAAATTACAAGGAAACCTGAGACCCAAGAATATGACAACCAAGAAGGATCGTTTCGGGCTGGGTTATCAACCAAGTGTCCAACAGAAGAAAGAAGAATATAAGAGAAAAGAGGAGCAAAGAAAAGCCAGATCTAAAGGAGAAGACATTTCGTGGATGTCGATGTCATTTCCTAGTTTGAAAGCCACTTTCATCTCCGGAGGGTTCTACCAGCCAGGTCAAGATATTGGAGAGGCAATGAAGAAAAATGATGAACTTAACCAGGAGGAAATATTCAGTAAATCATTTGAAGAGATGTACATCAACATGATAGCTGAAGAGGACCGAGGTAGCAAAATGTTGACCAACATCCGCCCTTGCCATCCCGGGGAGACACTCGATAATTGGAGCTGCATTGATCTACCTGTAGTTTTTAGGAATAGATCAGAGTAATACTCCGAATCAACCTTTTGTTTTTGCCCATAGACAATGGGGATCTCTTGTATGGGGCACCTATGTTAACTTTTTGATTGAAATGAAAATATCCCCACTTTCTTAAAAATGACCAAAGTCTCATTTATTTCATTCATGCATTCTTCATATTCATTCCCTTCATGTAAAGCCGTCTCTTTCCCAATACAATTCATTCTCATTTAATGCAGGTCGCTCATGATTGACGATATGAATGATACCGGATCCAATCCTGGAGTAAATTTCGAATGCCCTGAGGTCTCAGAGAAAATTGAGGGAGGATATGATGAAATAGAAATTGAGGTCCCGGAAGAGTTAAAGCAAATGGTGGACGACGAAGAAAGGCAGATTATGCCCCACCAAGAAGAAACAGAAATTGTCAACTTGGGGACTGAAAAAGCAAGAAAAGAAATAAAAATAGGAACGACTATTTCCTCAAAAACCAAGCATGAACTGATAGCCCTACTTCAGGAATTCAAGGATGTCTTCGCATGGACTTATCAAGATATGCCAGGATTGAACACCGACATAGTGGTGCACAAATTGCCAACAAAATCGGAGTGCAAACCAGCACAGCAAAAACTTCGGAGAATGAGGCCAGAGATGTTGTTAAAAATCCGAGAAGAAGTGAAAAAACAATTTGATGCTGGATTCTTGGAGGTAGCCAAATACCCCGAGTGGGTTGCAAACATTGTACCAGTACCAAAGAAAGACGGGAAAGTTCGTATGTGTGTAGATTATAGGGATCTGAATCGAGCTAGCCCTAAAGACAACTTCCCTTTGCCACATATTGACACGCTGGTTGACAACACTGCAGGACATTCATGGTTTTCCTTCATGGACGGCTTCTCAGGATACAACCAGATAAAGATGGATCCTAGCGACATGGAGAAAACCACATTCATAACCATGTGGGGCACTTTTTGTTATCAAGTGATGCCGTTTGGGCTAAAGAAACGCAGGGCAACATACCAAAGAGCAATGGTGACTCTTTTCCATGACATGATGCACAAAGAAATAGAAGTATCGTGGGCGATATGGTTGCCAAGTCTCGAGCAGAGGAAGAGCACCTCTGAGAACTTGAGAAAACTATTCCAAAGACTACGGAAGTACCAACTGAGGCTCAATCCTGCCAAGTGTACCTTCGCCGTTACTTCTGGAAAACTCCTAGGGTTCGTAGTAAGCAGAAGAGGGATTGAAATTGATCCCGATAAAGTGAAAGCCATCCAGGACCTTTCACCACCCCGCACGCAAAAGGAAGTTCGCGGTTTCCTGGGGAGGCTGAATTATATCTCTCGTTTCATTTCCCAATTAACCAATCGATGTGACCCGGTCTTCAGACTTCTTAGAAAGAATAATCCTGGCGTGTGGGATGAAGAATGTCAAAAAGCCCTAGAAAAGATCAAAAAGTACCTGACAAATGCTCCAATTTTAGTCGCGCACGAGTGCCTGGTCGACCACTAATTCTCTACTTAACAGTCTTCGAGAATTCAATGGGATGTGTCTTTGGGGCAACACGATGAGTCAAGAAAAAAGGAGCGAGCCATCTATTACCTAAGCGGGAGATTCAATGATTGCGAAACACGGTACCCGGGCCAAGATCTGAAGCTGTGTTGTGCTCTAGTTTGGGCTACCAAGCGGCTCGAGACGGTACATGTTATACCATACTACCTGGTTGATATCCAAGCTAGACCCATTAAAGTTCTTAATGGAGCGCCCGGCGCTAACGGGAAGGATGGCCCGATGGCGGATGCTCTTATCCGAATTCGACATCATATATGTTAATCAGAAAGCCGTAAAGGGGAGTGCCGTAGCAGATTTCCTAGCTAGTCGTGCTTCGGATGACTATGAGGCATTGAACTTTAGTTTCCCAGACGAAGACTTAATGTGCATTACAACCGAAGAAGAGATTTCAGATGAATTGTCATGGAAACTTTACTTCGATGGAGCCTCCAACGCCCTCGGACATGGGATAGGGGCAGTGCTAATCTCACCTGAGGACGTCTATTATCCTTTCACCAGCAGATTGGAATTCTTCTGCACAAACAATATAGCTGAATACGAAGCTTGCATCATGGGACTAAACTCAGCCATCGAAAGAAAGGTTAAAGAACTTCGAGTGTTCGAAGATTCGTCCCTAGTCATTTACCAATTGCGCGGGGAGTGGGAAACCAGAGACCCGAAGTTGGTCAAATATCATGA
This sequence comes from Hibiscus mutabilis, assembly GCA_019671005.1. Taxonomy (NCBI): domain Eukaryota; kingdom Viridiplantae; phylum Streptophyta; class Magnoliopsida; order Malvales; family Malvaceae; genus Hibiscus; species Hibiscus mutabilis. Next base: position 83,901,111 of record CM033715.1, read on the forward strand.
ATGGATCCAAGAGCTCGTCAAAGAGTTCGAAAAGGTCAGCTTCAATTACCTGCCCCGAGAAGAAAATCATATGGCAGATGCATTGGCAACCTTGGCATCCATGTTTAAAACAAACACCTGGGCAGAAATGAAACCCATTGAGATGCAGACATTTGAAAAGCATGCTCATTGTTGTAATGTACAGGAAGAGATTGACGAGAATCCATGGTACTATGATATCCTGCAATATGTCAAGCTTCGAAAGTATCCAGAAGGGGCAAACGACAATGACAGAAAAGCACTCAGAAAAATGGCAACAAAATATGTCCTAGATGGGGAGATCCTATATAGGAAAAGTCATGATCAAACATTGCTGAGATGTGTGGATGCCCGGGAGGCGAAGGAAATCTTAGCCGAAGTACATGACGGATCGTGGAACGCGCCGCCAACGGGCTGTCTATAGCCCGAAAAATTATGAGATACGGTTTATTTGTTGACCATGGAGGAGATTGCATCGATTACGCCAGGAAATGCCACAAATGCCAAATTTACGCTGACAAAATTCATGCACCCCCATCGCCTCTACACACCATGAATTCTCTGTGGCCTTTCGCAGCATGGGGCATGGACGTTATCGGGCAAATCCATCCGAAAGCTTCCAATGGGCATCGTTTCATTTTGGTCGCCATAGACTACTTCACTAAATGGGTAGAGGCAGCGTCTTACGCCAATATCACCGGGACTACATTTGTAAGTTCTTAAAGAAGGAAATTATTTGTCGATACGGATTGCGAGAGAGGATCATCACCGAAAACGCGCTTCCAATCTGAACAACAAAATGATGAAGGACGTGTGCACTCAATTCAAGATAACACACCATAATTCCACAGTCTATCGTCCTAAAATGAATGGAGCAGTGGAAGCGGCAAACAAGAATATAAAGAAGATCATAGCAAAAACTACGGATACCTACCCGGGATTGGCATGAGAAGTTGCCTTTTGCCCTTTTCGCCTATAGGGCGTCCATTCATTACATCAACAGGGGCAACACCCTACTCCTTGGTGTATGGTACCAAGCAAGACTCCCAATTGAGGTAGAGATTCCGTCTCTCCGAGTCTTAAACGAAGTAAAATTGGAAGAAGGTGAATGGGTGCGGGCGGACTCGACCAGCTAAATCTCATTGACGAAAAAGACTAAAAGCCATTTGTCATGGTCGGATGTACCAAAAGCGGATGGTGCGGGCATACAACAAAAAAAGTGCGCCCAGAGAATTCAAAGAAGGGGATCTGGTACTCAAGAAAATCCTCCCTATCCAAAAAGATTCTCGGGGAAAATGGATGCCCAACTGGGAATGACCGTACGTCGTAAAAAAGGCCCTCTCAGGAGGAGCCCTGATCCTAACAGAAATGGACGGGGACGAGCTTAAAAACCCCGTAAATTCTGATACCGTCGGGGAAATACTATCTCTAAAAAAAAATGGAGAGCACAGGGCGAAAACCCGAAATCGGGCGTCTTGAAGCAAAGGAAGGACCCAAGTTGAAAACTCGTAAAGGGCGGATTGGGTAAATTGAAAAGTTGAATATCTGAGGAGAAGGGTATCCCCATGAGCATCATGAAGAGGAAGCTTCAGGCAAAAAAATTCTACACCAGTTGACAGGATCATGTATCATTCATATCGAAGATAATGAGAGATCTTGTATTTAACTTATACGTGTCATACCTTCCTTTTTAAGATATCTCAAAGCCCTTAATCATAATAAAACCGTGTTTTTGAGCATCCATTCCTGGCCTTCTTGTCAATTTCAGTCAAATAAGATAACATAGGCTTATAATGAAACAAGAGATTTCGAAGCATTACTATGATTTAACCTTGGGAATGCAGGTAATCAAAGAAAACGGTGTTAACTCCGTCCTCTAGTTCCCTAATGGCTGTCGATAGGGAATGCGGAGAGCTTCAAACAACCTGGTAGGATAACCAATGGCGCATGTCCTATCCATTCAAGAAAGGCATACGAGATAACAAAAAAAATCTCCTGGGTGAAAACCAGAAGGGCACCCCTCTCAAAAAAAATCTCTAAAGTGAAAACCCGAAAGGGCACTCTAGAATTCCAAGTCGGAATTGGAAAAAGAGAAAGGTCGAGATGGTTGAACTTGGCAGTGAAGCGGGGTATCGATGCCCGTAAGAAAGGAGAAAGCAAACGTCAAGATCAAATAAGGACCAAAACAAGCCCCCCCAGAGATTGACTCTCATGCATCATGAATAGTCAAGCATCACTAGAATTAGGAGCATGTCAATTCATTCATTTGTCATAGCATTTTATTTTCGTCTCAGACAGGTATCTGCAGATCCAAAGAGACAATCACGGTGTGAATCCCAAATGAGAAGACAATGTTTTTACATACAAAAGACACATGTTTTCAAGCTCTAGAGAGAGGTTCTATATAGGAAGAATCCTTCTTTCTGAGATTTCAGAAGCTGAAAGTTCTATATAGGAAGGACTGACAGCTCCAGGGTGAAGACTCGCAGTTCTATATAGGAAGGACTCCCAGTCAAAGCAATTCACCCATGACACGCAAGATTATATAGGAAATCCCGCTGTGTCGAAAGCGAAGAGTTCTATATAGGAAGGGCTCCGAGCTTTATTGTCTTAGAGTAAAAGGTTCTATATAGGAAGAACCTGTAGCTCTGAGATTCAAGACGCCGAAAAGTTCTATATAGGAAAGACCGACGGCTCCAAGGTGAAGACTCGCAGTTCTATATAGGAAGAACTCCCGGTCAAAGAAATTCACCTATGACACAGGGTTATATAGGAAACCTGTTGTGTCAATAGCAAGGAGTCTTATATAGGAAAGGCTCCGAGCTTCATTGTCTTAGAGTGAAGGATTCTATGTCGAAAGAGCCTGTAGCTCCAAGATCGGAAGGTGACGAAGTTCTATATAGGAAGAACTTACGAGCCTGAAGATTCAGCCAAGGAAGAGCGGAGATGTCCAAAAGAATTCGTTTTTCCAAAGCTACAAACAGGGAAGTCTGATAAAAATCAGAGCGAAGGGTTCTATGTCGAAAAGAGCCTGTAGCTCCAAGATCGGAAGGTGACGAAGTTCTATATAGGAAGAACTTACGAGCCTGAAGATTCAGCCAAGGAAGAGCGGAGATGTCCAAAAGAATTCGTTTTCCAAAGCTACAAGCAAAGTCGATAAAAATCAGAGCGAAGGGTTCTATGTTGAAAAGAGCCTGTAGCTCCAAGATCGGAAGGTGACGAAAGCTCTATATAGGAAGAACTTACGAGCCTGAAGATTCAACCAAAGAAGAGCGGAGATGTCCAAAAAAATTCGCTCTTCCAAGGCTGCAAACCAAATAGGGAAGCTTGATAAAAATGAGAGTGAAAGGTTCTATGTCGAAAAGAGCCTGTAGCTCCAAGATCGGAAGGTGACGAAGCTCTATATAGGAAGAACTTACGAGCCTGAAGATTCAGCCAAGGAAGAGCGGAAATGTCCAAAAGAATTCGTTTTTCCAAGGCTACAAACAGGGAAGTTTGATAAAATGAGTGCTTATGAATCTTTGTTTTGTTTCCCATTTCATGAGAACAAGCAAAGAGGGGCAACTGTAATCACTCATTTTCACTTGTAAATATATTAATATTGCATGTATATTTATTATATGAATGTTACTAATATAAGGTGATGTGTGCATGTATAAGCTATGTATATGTATTAGGGGTGTATGTATGTCACGTATGTATCTAGGGTATAAGCGTATATAGATGTTATACGTACGTATACTAGAATATTATATTAATTAATGATCGTATAATATAAGTATATATTTTCGTATATATATGTATTGCTGTTATAATTATACTATTATTATTATTGGGCTGACAAAATGAAAAATTAAATATATATTAAACCCAAATAAATAGGAAGTCCAAGTCCAATTACAAGTTCAATTACAAGGCCCGTTTGGCCCAAATCTGAATCCTATCTAATTACAATGTGCGGTAACTGTGGGCCGTTGGATCAAGATCTGATCCAACGGCCACGATGCAATGGAAGTCAAAAATATCTGCAAGGTAGCGTGCTCGCACGTATGGACCGTTCGAGTGCCACGCGCGCGTGTGTGGTCCACGCTACGGACGCTTTAACATCCCACGCGCGCGTAAGATCCACGCGTTACGACTCCTCATTGCGGAGCTCCACGTGGCAAAAATCGAAGCCGTTTCATCGGATCGAGGCTTCATCCAGCCGATCGTTCTTCAAGCCATCTCGACCGTTAGATCGATCGGATCTAACTAACGGTGGGCGCGCGTCTGCCTCTGGCGAGAATGACCACACCGCCACCGCGCCGATATTCAGTCCCCGCGTTCAGATTATGCCAAAGACAACAAGCAAAATGTCAGATCTGGAAAAGAAGATACAAGTTGCAACAAAAGCAGAGGCAGTGATATATATGAAACGGGGCTGTTGTAACGGAGAGAATTTTTAGCGAGCAAAAAAAAAGATTAAAAAAAAAACAGAGAGAGTAGTAACAAAAAAGAAAGAACAGAGATCTTGTAAAACCAAAAACTTGTAACCAGTCAAGAAAATCAAAAAGGGGTCCATTGGTAAACACTTGTCTCTTTTTCTTACTTGTTTCTTTACATGCATATACGAAACAGAAATAAAAAATAGAAACAAAAAAGTAGTCTTACCGGCGTTGTCTGTGGGTCTTCCTTCTCTCGGTGACAAACCTCTCGGCTTCTACAAGCCAGATCTGGTGAACTAAAGGGAAGAGAAGACCCTTTGTAGTCGTATTTTGGTCTAAAAAATATTTTTTTTGGGTTCGTATTTCTTAGATCTAGAGTAAAAGAAAGGGTATCATTTGAATCCAACCACGGATTCGTATTGAGGACGACAAGGGGAACGTTTTGGTGTATTTTGGGAGCCTATCGGCCGCCGGATTCTGGGTTTCTCAAGAACATTTGAGAGAAAACGAAGAACAAAAACTCTGAAAAAACCGAAAAATGAAACAAAGAAAGGGAAAATGGGTTTCGGTCTAAAAATGGGTCTTTTATAGTTATTATTATTTTTGAAATGGGTAAATTACACACTTAATCCCACCGCGTTTTCAATATTTTCATTTTTGTCTTGCCGCATGGTATAATCACAGTCCCAGTCCCCCTGATTTTTCAAAAGGTTACAATTTAGTCCCTAAATTACACCGAATCAGTTTCTAATTGGTAAAATTACGTCCTTAATCATCCCGCGTTTTTGGATTTTTCACTTTGGGTCTGCCCCTTGGTATAATTACAATTCTGGTCTTTATAGGTTTTGTTTGTTTTTCAATTTCGTCCCCAAATTACATATTATTGTTCTTTAATTTCTGCCACTGACTTTTGTTTTTCTTTCATTTCAGTCCTGTTTTCTTTGTAAATATTATTGTTCGTATTATAATCGTATATGTTGATATTATTTTATTTTATGTCTCTCGTATACGACTCGTTTTATGTTTTTATGTATATATGTGTTAAATATAATATTTATGTTTTTTATCCGGTTATCCGTATCAAGCATGTTATGTTTTAGTTAATTCGTACATGGCATATTTAGTATTTTTATATGTGTGTGTGCTTTCTTATTTTTTAGGGCTACATGTTAGTATATTTACCCTTTTTATACGATATGTTGACCCGTATATGTTGAAATATGTTTTATTACTAGTATGCATTTTTTTAATATATGTTCATCTACATATACTTATCTTTGCCTTGTTATTTTAACATATTATAGTTGTTGTTTATCTATTATTTAGAATAATATGTATATGCATGTTTTAGTCTAGAATATCATCTATGTTAGATTAATATTCTGTTATGACAATATTTACTACATTTAAACATTTTGCCATGTTTTACATTTTTGCCACTAAGATTGCATATCAAGATATAACTTGTTAATGCGGAGTCCTTTTATCCGAGCGTAAACGGGGCCAGTATCAAGCGTAGTGATAGTGGTTGGGCGTTTATTCTCGGATAACGGGACCCTTAAAATATATTCGCAATTATGACCGAAATTTAAAATAATCGTCAATCTAATCCAGAAAATCCAATATTAATAAAGCGGTAATTATTAAAGTACCAATTTTTGGGCGGTGTGGGGGTGCTAATCCTTCCCCATCCGTAACCGACTCCCGAACCCTGTCTTTTTGAATCTCTGGTTTTGTGGTGTCCGGCCTACCTAAGTGGCCGGTGGCGACTCCATTTTTATGAGGTTTTTGTAAACCCCACGGAATAAATATTTTTAAATATCACAAACACCTTTCAAAAAATATATTTCAAAAATCCTCGTTTTTATTTTAGCGATATATCTGGAAAAAAGACCTTTGCTACATAAGTGAGAAAAAGAAAATACGATTGTGTGTTGTGTATTAGTATGTAATGTGTACATATCATTCAAATTTAATAAGTGTGGGAGTGATACAGGAGAGAAAAGCTCTAGGTTTGAGATGGGCTGAAATGACTGATGTGGAAATGAAGCCTTATATTAATATGTACGAGGAGCAGAAGCAGGCTCAATCGGAATGGATATCAAAAGGCAAGGGGAAGGAAATAGTGAAGAAGGAAGAAGTAAAAAAGGGTAAGTGAATGTTTATATTTCTTGTTAGAGAAAGTGGTTAGGGTTCAAACATATCGTAACAGAATATATTGAAGCGTAACATAACGATAATTATTGTTCTATTAAACATTGTATGAGATGTCATCGAGATGTAGCATGAAGAAGCTGTCAAATATGTTTAAAGAGATGCAGAAGCTGAAGATTGACAGTGTTGCTAAAGATTTAGGGTTTGACCCATTTATTTGGATTGAAATTGCGAGCAGTTCATCGCGACCTATGTCGTGAGTTAACGGAGAAGTTTGATGTGGAAAGCTCGACGATGGAATTTAGTGGGCACAAAATTTCTGTTCTGCTAGAAGATGTGGAAGTTGTTTTGGGCTTGAAGAACGAAGGTCTGGATGTTGAACAGGCCACGGGAAAATTGAGTGGAAAAGAACAAGCGATGAAGTACAAAATCAGTACAAAGGCTACATATCAACAACTTGCCGGGGAGATACTAAGTGGAGCTTATGAGGGGGATGAGTTGAAAACACGTGTACTGTTGTACATTGTTGGTGTGTTCTTATGTCCAAACGCCAACCTTCTGCCTTCCATGGAACATTTCAAGTTATTGTGCTCAGCTGGGTTGAGCGAGAAACTGAACTGGTGTAAATATGCGTACGAGATGATACTTGATGGAGTAACCAAATGTAAAGTTTATGTTGCGTTGGCTTATATGACATGATGCATTGCTATCATAGAGGTAATGTATTATTAAAATTATGTTCGTTCTGATGTAGTACTTTATTCACCCAAGTTTTATTTTTATTATAATCGTATGATTAATGTAAAATGTAGGTGAGGTTATTCGATTATTGGAGTGGAATTTTGAGCAGAGGATATGCTTCCGCTGATGGTCGTGCTCGAATTCATGCGTGGGGAAGAAGGACGTAGGCAGGATTGTAAACCGGCTAAAGGGAGAACGACCTGCCAAAAAAGTGAAAGTAAGTAGGTTAATAAATTTTGTAATCTATAGTGGGTTGTAATGACATGAAATGAATTAATGATGATGTGTGCAGGTACTTGGGTCTGATGATGAATGCTATGAAGGGACAGAAGAAGGTGGCATGACGAATGGTAGTAATGATGTTATTACGGAGCTATTGGAGAAGGTAATTTCAGAAATGGCTGAAATCAAACAGAGTCTCGAAGCTCGTGTGGAGAAGGAGAATAAAATAGAAGAGAGTTTGGGTTTTTGAAGGAGGAATGTAAGAACGTTGTTGACCAAGTTGCGGGTTTGGGTGAAAATATGAAGTATATGAAGAAGGCTTTGCGTATAATCAATGAAAAATTTGGCATTGGCTTTGAGGAAGAGGAAACAATGGAGGGAAAAACATAATTCAAAGAGTCCAACCCAAAAGATGGACTTAATGTTGATGTTGAAGCGTTGGTAGAGGATGTCACCCTGTTGCAGGAAAAGAATGTTGTTGTGGGCGGGAAAAAGAAAAATGTAAAATTAGTAAAATGTTTAAATTTTGATCAACATGGAATTAAGTTAACGTACGAGATTTTTGTTGTTGAAAAAGTTGATGTTAACTTGTAGGGTAAGCCAACGGTGGAAGTTGTGTGTAAGGTTAGTGGCAAAGGGATTCGAGTACGAATGAAAACTCGAAACATGAAATAAGTCATTGTTTCAAAGAAGTGTCATGTGGAGCTTCTTCTGGTTTAAGTAGGGAGAAAAAAACTTGAGTGATTGTGTTGTGAACTCGGTGATTTACTTTGAATGGCCTTAACCATTTGATTAGACATGATATGGATATGGATGGATGATCTCGTTGACGTTCGTTTAGAACGTAAATTGTTTGTAAGGATTCTTCGTATGGGTTCTTTAATTACATATGTTTGACATTATATATAAATTTGTAGGTGTAATACTTAAGAAGTGATTAAATATTGTAATTCTTTAATGTTATTGAATATTTTACATCAAATGTTTAAGCGTTGCAGGTACTGCTGTATGTTGAAATACCCGATAGAGTAGGGGCGGCAGCCAAAGGCACATATGACTATATATGGAATACGCCTTTGCCTGAGGGGTAAGCAGTCCATAATGATGCTACAATGTAGTTCGGTTTAATATAACTTACAAGTATTTGTATGTGTGCAGCGAAATCCTCGTAGATTTTGGCCACATGTATATGACTATAAGTGATGCCGATACGTTACGACCAGGAAGTTGGGTCAGTTCAATGGTTAGTATACTGTACATTTTCCCGTAAACAATAAAGTCATTAACTTAATTAATGAAATGTAATCAAGCAGTTCATGTGTTTTTTCTTGTAAAATTTAGGTTATTGATGTTGTTGGGTGGGGGATTATTGTTGAAGATAATAGGACGGAATGTAAAGCAAGGAGAGGGTATCTACCTTGCGTGTTAAGTGTATGTTAAATATGGAAAAAGTTAGTGTATATTAAGAATAAATATATGCGATTTTGGAATCATGCTGACTAATAATGCTTGTCTTGTAGGATTAGCTTTTACGAGGGGTAGTGGATTGTGCGCAGAATGCAGAGTACTGGCGTTTCACTTTCAAACTATTCGGTAAAATTAGGGACTGGAAACGATATGAACAAACTAAAAATTTTTACAAACTATTTGCAATTTTGTACATAGGTATATGACATGGGTATCGTTTATTGAATGGCAGTAGTGGAATATTTTGCACAGATCTTTATCCCTATTAATGACAATGAGAATTATTTTTATACATGTGTATTGGATATTGATCGTGGGGAAGCGAAGATACTAGACAGCTTGCTCACAACTAGAGGAAATGCTGCAAGAGTGTCTGCTGTTAAGAAGTTGGTAATAAGCGTAAACCTAGAACTATTCAACAATCTTTACTGATGTCACACAGTATGTAAAAATCTTAGTGTCTGCGCATCTAGCTTAAAAGGTTAGGTGAATGTTTTATGGATGCAAAGTTCGTAGAAGTGTTTGGCTCACCATCTAGGCCACTAACCAAAGTCCGTGCGATGGTGGCTAAAGTCAAACATCAAGACAATGGGTACATAGTTGTTAAACTGTAGATACGTGTTATCTTGCTAGTACCATGTGCATACTATTACTAATAATTTGATGTTTAAACAAATATGTCTTCGAACAGAGACGATTGTGGGATGTTTTGCATTAAATGGATGCAGATTTGGCATAGAAAGCGTGTAGAGGATGTGGTATGTGCAGCCGTTATTCATTACACGTTAATTACTGATCCATTTATAGAAATAAACAATCATTAATGAATGCATCTATTGTTAACATTTGTCTTACTAGACTGTTGGGGATTGGGACCGAATATTTGTTATATATGATCTCGTGAATAATGATCGAAATATGAGAAGGCAGGAAATTTCAGGTGCTGTTAAGGCACATGTTGTACAGCTGAACTCACGTACATTCGTAAACCGTGCAAGCATTCGTCGGCCAAAATGGTAAATGAGTAATTACGTAGGTACAAACCTTATATTTTTGAAATACTTATTATGTTCAAGTTAATGTTCGTAAGTTTGCAAAATCTTTGTTGCTAATGAACAAATTGGTGTCGGAGTAGGTTCTCTGACAATGAAATTTTTTTGTGTGAGCCTGGCATGACGTGTTTTTGACCCTCTTTTTGTACGGGTTGAACCTAGGTATGTATGTATGCTCTTATTTTTTGGGAAAAAATTTGCTAATGTCATTGCTCTTTTTTTGAATGGGCAGCAATAGGAGCAAAATGTTTTCGACGAAAATTTGCATTTTGTGAACATGTACAGCAACTTATAAATTAGAGGGTTTCACAATCTGAAACAGGTTATGTAAGTATATGAATGCCATTGGAAAGTTGCAATATATGTTAGGAAATCATATTGTATGCGGAGTACAAGTTGTATATTATATTCCATTGTATAAATTGAGTATATGAATGATTTATCCACATATGTTATGTGAGACCAAAGCTGTAAAAATTTAAATGGACATATCTGTTATTCGCTATGGGTATGCAATATTTGGCTTTGGAAAGACGTTGGTCGGTATAGAAAACCTTCGTATAGATAATCGTGTTATTTACTGTAGGGAGGAAGGAACGATTTCATGCTGAATATATAGATAATCGTGTAATAACTTGACGTTGTAATATGAGATATTACCGTGGATGTCGCAGTCAGAAATATATTGAAAACATTAGCGTCTGCATTCCAAAGATGTGGGCGGTCATAATTGAAACGCAGAACCAATCATGTGTTAACTTTTATTTTTGCACACATATGAGATTAAAGGAATATTGACTCACCGTTGGTTCATGAAATTATGCGTGTCGAGGTCATTTGCAATTTCTATGTCGTCTTGGAAAAAAGTTGAAGTTGTCCCAAATGTCGGGGTTGGAAGTTGCAACTTCAAACGTGGGCATGTGTTTTTGTTATGTCCCTCAATATTGCAAAACGAACAGTGATAGGTTCGTGATGTTGGGACTTGCCTTTTCAAATTATGTTTCCATTTCGCTTCTTTCTTTTGCGGGTCTCGAACGTTACACTTACTTTCCTTCTTGGATGATGAATCCTTTAACATATTGGCCTCATCAAATTCAGCAGTTAATTTAAGTATCTCATCCTTTGTGCTTCGAAAAGTTTCGTCAGTTTGCGATGCAAAGTAGCACAACCACGAGGACAGTGATCAAAGAGAGGCTAATCTAGACATTTATTTTAATTCGGGAGGCACGTTGAAGTCTACAAATGATGGAGCTGAAAGCTTTGCATTTTTTGTCCACCGTGAGATTATTAAATATTTTGGGATCTCTGATATGTCTTCCAACTTTAGAACGTTCAGTTGATGGCGACATGGCAGGCCCACTGTCTCAAATTTCCTCAAGAACACGTTACGTTATGCGTTGCGACATCAAGCACCACCTCATACATTTTGCTAGAATCCCTATACTTGGTTAAACGATATGTCCGCGATCCTCATACTTTAACAATTGGATGTATATGACGATACAATGTCTCATGTTTAAGTTTCGTCTGAACTATTTCAAAGGATGCCCGGGTATACAGGTTAGCCATATTCCCTTCAAGGTTATTCAATTTCGTTATCGGGAAAGGCTTCGAATGTGAAGTGAAGAAATCTTCCTTCAACTTTTTAATTCGTATTTCATTAATCCCATTTTCAATGGCACGAACCCAATCTATATATGTCTTCTTAGATTTCAGCACAATAGCAAGCGCAACATTCATAGCTTCATACCTTTGTGTTGAGCGAACATTGGCTTAGAAATGTCCCGTAAGATAGGCTTGGGCCCACATACTTTGGGTTTGATCCTTCTCAACAGCCCACGAATGATCTTGGACGTTAAACTGTTGAACAATTAATTTCCACTGTCGATCAAATTCGTCAATTGTCCACCAAGATGACATGCATCTAGTAAATGCGAAAGTACAGTTTTTATCACCTATGTTTGCCTGAGCATTTCGGTACAGATGCCATGAACATATGTGATGTTGAGCAAGCGGGAACACCGTTTTTATAGCCATGTGCATGGCCCTATCACAGTCTGTCACGCATAAGACAAGAGCCTTGTTACACACAGCCTCTAAAAATTCCCTCAGTACCCATTCAAAAGTATCGGCAGTCTCGTCAGCTAGAAGTGCAACACCGAAGGTAGTGGTTTGATGGTGGTGATTCACACCAACTATAGGCATTAGAGGCCACCCATACACATTTCCCTTGTACGTTGTGTCAAATGCAATGACATCACCGAAGCATGCGTAGTCAGACCTCAACGTTGAATCACACCAAAATAGATTATGCAATCCCCATGATTTATCAACACTGTATTGCATGTACAACCTGGTATCTTGCTCTTTCTTGAAGTCAAAGTAAGCGAGTAGAGCATTTACATCACCATCACGAATTTCAGCCGCCTCGGATTTTTGTAGAGAGTTGTACAAGTCTTTCCTTATGAAACCAACATTATGGAAACCACCTGACTGTTGCGTGAAATAATTCATTACTTGTGACGTTCTGACCCCCACATATTTCAATGCCCGTGCCTCAACGATATCTGCATCATCAACTTGTCTACTCGACCGAAGAAACGGACGCATTATAGGTGGGCACGGGGAGTGATTATGTTCAGTATGACAAAATGTTATCTACCACTTACCAGAATCGGTACACTTAACAATAACTTTTTCCTTGTACCTGATGCGTGTGATTGCGCGGGGCGCACGTTTCCGTTCTGAATCATTAACAGTTGATCTCCGTACGCCTCATCGTGTACAACAAAATTGTTGTGCTTTGACATCACCGAGCCTATCATGCCTAGTTGTTGAGCGACAAACACTGAACCCACTATTTTTTTCCAAATCCCTGTAAAACTCTCATGCATCATCACAAGAGTTAAAAACCATACCTACTAAATTCTCAAGAATAACAGTTTCCTTTGCTGTGGAGTCATCAACCACATAGTTTTCACCATCTGTGTCAGCCATGTAACAAATTGACGATGCGCAGGTCCTACGAAAATAGAAATCATGGTATGACGTATGATACTAAGAACATAGATCTTTTTACTATGAAGTTCATAAAAGTGGAAACATTCAACGTACCTTTTATTTACTTGTGGTCGTACAAGAAAGTCGGTTAAGATTTTTTGAAAATGGATGTTGGCTGGGAATATTGGAGATAACCTCAATTTTCCTACTTTTTTCCCACCTATACGATGGAGTTCAGCTGATGAAGAGAAGTTGCTCTCACCAACCCAAGGTTTGGTCTTTGTATAACCAAAAAATGGTTGGTGCGTGCATTCACTATAGCAATAAATAGGTTGGTTGCACAACAAATAAATAAATGAACTATAGCCATTACTGGTGGAGTTCCTACCATTTTACTCTGTTTCGATACCTCTAACCCATTTTTTAACTAGTCCCCTTAACCCTTATTAGTACCGAAACCAGCATAGAGGTTTCGAAACCCACACTAGACATTTTAGGCAAATTAGCCCTACCAGTTTCGAAACCGTTATAGGTGGTTTTGAAACCCCTAAAGCCATCCTAATTTCTGTCCAAACTGTCTCACTAGTATCGAAACCAGGATTGAGGGTTTCAAAACCCACAGTGGAAATTCAATTTCAGGCCAATCTGCCTTACCAGTTTCAAAACCATTATAGGTAGTTTCGAAACCCCTAAAGCCATCCCAATTCCAGTCCAATCTGCCTCACTAGTACCAAAACTAGGATTGAGGGTTTCGAAACTCACACTGGAAATTCAATTTCAGGCCAATCTTCCTTACCAGTTCTGAAACCAGGACTGAGGGTTTCGAAACCCACACTGGAAATTCAATTTTAGGCCAATCTGCATTACCAGTTTCGAAACCATTATAGGTGGTTTCGAAACCCCATAAGCTATCCCAATTTCTGTCCAATCTGCCTCACTAGTACCAAAACCAGGATTGAGGGTTTCAAAACCCACACTGGAAATTCAATTTTAGGCCAATCGGCCTTACCAGTTCCGAAACCATTATAGGTGGTTTCGAAACCCCTAAAGCCATCCTAATTTCTGTCCAATCTGCCTCACTAGTACCAAAACAAGGATTAAGGGTTTTGAACCCCCTAATAAATTTTATTTTCTAGGCAATCTGCCTCACTAGTACCGAAACTAATAGCAAGAATTTTAATATGTAATATGAACGAAGTCGTTTTTTAGTAGAATACATTATACGCTTTAAGAAGAATAGGTAAGAAACGTTTCGTCATTTCCAAATTAACAAAAGTTTCGTCACGTTGTAATATGATATATTAAGTTTCGAAAAAGTTAAGGGTATTCCTTCTATTGAGTGACATCATACAAGCATAATGGTTAATGCAATATAAAGCACTACCATGTTATACTTATATCAGCAACAGTTCAAAACTTTGTTCAAGTGAGACGTAATTGGCTACACAATATGCTTGCCTATCATAAAATATATCTACCTATGCAACAAATCATCTATAATTGAGAGAGCATATAACAACTCAATATATAATGAACCCTAAAACCATAGCCATAAATTAAAAGTATCCGACAAAGTTAATGAAATTAAATTCAATAACCAAAGTCAACAGATGTCCAAAATACCATTGCATAAATTCATTGAAACTATAACAGAACATAAGTCCTAAGCCTAATCTGGTGCATCCGAATACAATGCTGGTGGGAAAAGATGACCCTAAAAATCACACATGTCGTGCTCTAGAGACGTTAGATGACCATCTAAGCTACGAATCATGGCGGTAGACTCCTCATGCGACATACGAAGAAAGGCATCAATGTTGTCAAAATGACTAATCATGGTCGCATAGATGGATTCAATGGTCATTAGAGGTGGACCATCCGCTGCATCGACATTCCCAGGAGCAACACGAGCTTCGTCTTCATCTTTTTTGTGAACCCACTCCCCATGAATAAACTTCTATCCGGCCTTCTTAGCCGTTTGCTGATTAATCTTACTCTTAAGAGGAATGGCAGGATCAAGGGAGGTGTTAATGTTTAGCCTCTCAAAAAATATGACTTAGAACACATCCGTAATTGAGAGAACTACAGGGTCTGCGAATGATTTTAACAAGCGAGTCGAAGATGATTTGGGCAACATTCGGACGATTTCCAGTACGGAGTTGATGTAACCACTAGTAGTCTGTATGCCGCATGCGAGTGCATCTTCCACTGAAAGGCCAAAAAAACCAAGTGGTGAATAGATGAAGAAGCCTATCATTGATGTGAAGGTGAGTAGGACATCATCGTCAAACTTGATAGGAACATTTTCTGACTCTTTACAAGCACCACTATTAGGGACACCAAGATGTTCCGCTATACTTTATGGTGTGATTTCAATTTCGGTTTCCATAAGATACGAATCAATAGAGATAACCTCATTGTACTTTCCCTTCACAAGCCTAGCATTGGCATAAAACACTTTCACTAGTTTATGAACGACACGAGGTTTAATATCTAGAAACTCAATCCATTCCCATTCCACAAACAAATGAAAGGATTCAAAATTATAGAGCTAAGAGGTTAAAAAGTCTAGATCTATAGTTCGCTCAGCTCTAATGTCTTTGGTCTCGTAGATTTGATGAAAACGAGCAAGATTTTCATCATCTTTAAAACAAAGATTTGACAAATTTGGGTTTTAAAGTTGTGTTGGAACGGCACGAGAGGATTTACTCGTTTCTCTACGCGGGCGTTTAGCTCTTGGAGCCATGTCAATAAAAGAGGTTTGAAGGTGAATATTTTGGGTTAGGAATTTAATCAAATAATTGGTGGGCAAGAAAAACTAAGTTCTCTAACGGTACTAAGAATGATCCAGTAAAACCTCCTACAAGATAAGAAATAAGTATCAGCATGAATCAATCGTCATTCATCAATTTCAAGCATAAATTTTTAAAAATTTATATGATTTTCGAAATAGCCAGAAACATGTAGGTAGTCGAAAATTCAAAATGTTCATAAAATCCTCTTCGAGAAACAAAAGCAACCAAAAAATCCTAATCCTATTAAAGATTTTTAACGTGCGAAGTAGATAAACTTACCCTCAGAAATTGAAGAAGACGACGAAGCAGCCCAATGAGGTAAGTTGGTTTGCTACACTTGAGAATAGATCTCCAGACTATTTGTGCAAATTTTGGTTTGCAGGCAAGAGGCGAGATGTTTCCAAAAGCAGGGTTTGCACGTTGTGCAACTATGCGAGGGGTATAAAAAATTTGGGTTCTCTTTAGGGTTTTCACGTTGTGAAACTATGTAAGGAGGTAGTTATAGTTTTCAAATGAACTGGTGGCTTCCAAAAGCAGCTGCTAAAAAGGTTTCGATGCCGAGAGTGAAGGGTTTCGAAACCCTTACATTAAGTTTGTAAGAAATTTGGTACATACCGTTTTTCTTACAACTTTTGTAAGAAAAAGTGTATACTTTGTAGTAATTTGTGTACATACACAAATCCTTACATTTCTTGTACCATCTTATGTTTTCTCTTAGGAAATTATGTATGTATACAAATCCTTACAGTAAGTTGAGCCCCTTTGGGCCTTGGTGAAATTTTGTAAGGAATTTGGCACATACCGTTTTTCTTACAACTTTTGTAAGGATTTGTGTATTATTTCTAGTAAATTGTGTACATACAAAAATCCTTACATTTCTTGTAGCATATTATGTTTTCTCGTAGGAAATTATGTAGGTACACAAATCCTTACACTAAGTTGAGCCCCTTTGGGCCTTGGTGAAATTTTGTAAGGAATTCGGTACATACCTTTTTTCTTACAAATTTTGTAAGGATTTGTGTATTCTTCGTAGTAATTTGTGTACATACACAAATCCTTACATTTCTTGTACCAAATTATGTTTTCTCGTAGGAAATTATGTATGTACACAAATCCTTACACTAAGTTGAGCCCATTTGGGCCATGGTGAAATTTTGTAAGGAATTCCATACATACCATTTTTTCTTACAACTTTTGTAAGGATTTCTGTATACTTTGTATTAATTTGTGTGCATACACAAATCCTTACATTTCTTGTACCAAATTATGTATGTACACAAATCCTTACACTAAGTTGAGCCCATTTGATGCTTGGTGAAATTTTGTAAGGAATTCGGTACATATCGTTTTTCTTACAACTTTTGTAAAGATTTGTGTATACTTTATAGTAATTTGTGTACATACACAAATCCTTACATTTCTTGTACCAAATTATGTTATCTCGTAAGAAATTGTGTATGTACACAAATCCTTACACTAAGTTGAGCCCCTTTGGGCCTTGGTGAAATTTTTTAAGGAATTCAGTACATACCATTTTTCTTACAACTTTTGTAAGGATTTGTGTATACTTTGTAGTAATTTGTGTACATACAAAAATCCTTACATTTCTTTTAGCGTGTTATGTTTTCTCCTAGGAAATTATGTATGTACACAAATCCTTACACTAAGTTGAGCCCCTTTGGGCTTGGTGAAATTTTGTAAGGAATTCGGTACATATTGTTTTTCTTACAACTTTTGTAAGTATTTGTGTATACTTTGTAGTAATTTGTGTACATACACAAATCCTTACATATCTTGTAGTATATTACGTTTTCTCCTAGGAAATTATGTATGTACACAAATCCTTACACTAAGTTGAGCCTCATTGGGCCTTGGTGAAATTTTGTAAGGAATTCGGTACATACCGTTTTTCTTACAACTTTTGTAAGGATTTGTGTATACTTTATAGTAATTTGTGTACATACACAAATCCTTACATTTCTTTTAGCATATTATGTTTTCTCGTAGGAAATTATGTATGTACACAAATCCTTACACTAAGTTGAACCCCTTTGGGCCTTGGTGAAATTTTGTAAGGAATTCGGTACATACCGTTTTTCTCACAACTTTTGTAAGGATTTGTGTATACTTTGTAGTAATTTGTGTACATACACAAATCCTTGCATTTCTTGTACCAAATTATGCTTTCTTGTAGGAAATTATGTATGTACACAAATCCTTACACTAAGTTGAGCCCCTTTGGGCCTTGGTGAAATTTTGTAAGGAATTCGGTACATACCATTTTTCTTACAACTTTTGTAAGGATTTGTGTATACTTTGTAGTAATTTGTGTACATTCACAAATCCTTACATTTCTTGTACCAAATTATGTTTTCTCGTAGGAAATTATGTATGTACACAAATCTTTATAGTAAGTTGAGCCCATTTGGGCCTTGATGAAATTTTGTAAAGAATTCGATACATACCGTTTTTCTTACAACTTTTGTAAGGATTTGTGTATACTTTGTAGTAATTTGTGTACATACACAAATCCTTACATTTCTTGTACCAAATTATGTTTTCTCGTAGGAAATTATGTATGTACACAAATCCTTACACTATGTTGAGCCCTTTTGGGCCTTGGTGAAATTTTGTAAGGAATTCGGTACATACCTTTTTTGTTACAACTTTTGTAAGGATTTGTGTATACTTTGTAGTAATTTGTGTACATACAGAATCCTTACATTTCTTGTACCATATTATGTTTTCTCGTAGGAAATTATGTATGTACACAAATCCTTACACTAAGTTAAGTCCCTTTGGGCCTTGGTGAAATTTTGTAAGGAATTCGGTACATACCATTTTTCTTACAACATTTGTAAGGATTTGTGTATACTTTGGAGTAATTTGTGTACATACACAAATCTTTACATTTCTTGTACCAATTTATGTTTTCTCGTAGGAGATAATGTATGTACACAAATTCTTACGTTGTAACATTTTATGTATATACCTTTTTTCTTACAGTTTTTGTTAGGAATTATGTATATACACAAATCCTTACGTTGTAACATTTTATGTATATTCTGTTTTTCTTACAGTTTTTGTAAGAAATTATATATAGGCATCGTAAGAATTTATGTACATACATTTTACTCGATTAACCGATTGGCTTTCATTTAGCCTTTAATTAAGGTTCGTTGCCTAAATCTCCGCTTGCCTGTCCATGACAACAACATTGTTATGGACACCTGTACAGCAGCAAGCTAACCCATGACCCGGGGCTTCGGTTCATCACGTTACAATTTGAACCACCATCATACCTCCACGTGCCGGTAATTGTTTGCTGACTTGGATTCAGTCTTCTCTATACGACCTTCACCGCCAACTCCAATGCACTGCCTTCCCCACTTTTATTATCCCTTCTCTCTATCTTTCTGTTTCTCTCCAGATTTTTGTAGAATTTATTAAAAATCGATGAAAAATATTTAGAATATAAATTTATAAAAAAGTGAAGAAGCTCGATAACGAAATATAGGTACGTTTCGAAGGCGAAGAGATTGCTTGAGCTTAGCCTAATCGAGTTTCCGGGAAACTTTTCACCGGTCTTATTCGCCTTTTTTGGCCGGTATGGGAGTTCCGACCGAAGACGCCGTTTTGATCCAGAAAGGAAAGAAGGCTGGAGATCCTCATGTAATCACTGTCAACTGTCCGGATAAGCATGGTCTCGGTTGCGATATTTGCCGTGTAATTCTTGATTTCGGTCTTTACATCACCAAAGGAGGTCAATTCTTCGTATTTCTTCCGTTTTTACTGAAATTATTTGAACGTTAGATTTGCATTGTTGTAAATTAGGAGTTTGTTGATTTTGGCATGATCTGAAACTTGGAAAAAAAATTTCACAGATTAGCTGGTGTTTTTAATGGGTTTTTTTTTTGTTATAGATGTTTCGACGGATGGAATTTGGTGCTATATGGTGTTTTGGGTTGTTCCTCATTCGAGCTCACCTTTTGTAAGGTGGCCAAGTTTGAAGAACCGCCTTCAATCCTTGTGTCCTTCTTGTTCAGTGACATTTTACTTCAATGGTCAGCCGTCAAATTCCGCCGCTTCCCCGGTTTACTTGCTGAAGTTCTTTTGCCTTGATCGGAAAGGACTATTACATGGTAATTGTGTGTGATTCCAATTAAATCACCCTCAATTCACGCTAATGCCTGCTCATGTTTTCTGTGCTATGTTGCTGTGACTCTTCTTTTTTCTTCAGGTACCTATGTCCTAATGTGATTGGAATCTTTTATTTAGATGTAACACAGGTCCTTTCTGAGCTTGAGCTCACAATTCAAAAGGTGAAAGTTACAACAACCCCAGATGGCAGAGTCCTCGACCTCTTCTTTATAACAGATAACATGTGAGATTGTATTCTGAGATGCATGCCATGCTTTGTTTATAGCAATGTTTGCATATGTAATAGCAGTTTTCTGTTTGCTTAGGAATTTGCTAATTATCAATTTTGTGGGAAACTTTAGTTCTTTGTTCCTGGTCGATAGATAGGTCGATGAATCTTGGCTTTAGCTCTTAAATGTTGCCCAGAAGGGCATTTAATTTAAGACCACTTGAAAAGTGGTCCACTTCTAATGGAAGTATCTCATGTAGTTTGTGGTTTTATTTGCCTTCTATCATTTTCTTTTATAAAGCCTTATGCCCTTGATTCTTTGCATTATACACGTATTGGAGTGTCTCTTGATGTTTGTACTGCTGCCTTGAACTTATAGGTCATCAAGAGTCTCTTCATTTAAAAGTGAGAAATAATATGGTGCATACATTATCTATGGACGGTTGAGCTGTTATTTGTAGATTTAGTAGGTTTAGAACTTCTGTAATTGTATGAAGAGATACATGATTGAGCTGTAATTTTAAGTGCATAGCAAAAAAAAAAAAGAATTACAATCAATCCCTTAAAGGTATTGAGTACTATGGTTTGGTTATAATCTCAACCATGTTGCAACATTGTCAGGGAGCTTTTACACACAAAAGAACGACAAGATGATACATATAAACAATTAAATGCTGTATTGGGCGAATCATGTATGAGTTGTGAACTCAAGTTGCCTGGTCCTGAGTATGAATGTCATCAAGGTATCTCATCTCTTTCTCCTGCTATAGAGGAAGAGTTATTCCGTTTTGAGCTATCAGATAAAGAGACTCGTTCTCAAGCTCTTAGCTCAGATATGGCAAGATTGAAGAAAGCAAATGTGGTAGTCGACAATTCATTGAGCCCATCTCATACATTGCTTCAAATACTGTGTTGATCACAAAGGTATTTTCTATGATGTGTTGAGAACATTGAAAGACAGCAATATCAAGGTATTCTACATTCTGCTAAACTTTTAAATATGGACAAGTTCCTTTGAAAATTGAAAATGCCTATGTTAGATACATGCTCAAGTCCAAGTGACAGATTGTAGAGTACTATAATTTGCATGTTTAATTATGCTGCATAATTCCTACATCTCATGACTGCCGAGTCCATATTTTGCAAAAATGACATGATTGAGGTAGTTTCAACTACATCCCTCATTCCCCTCAATAAAATGAGCAGAAATAATTATCTATACCGATTGCATGGTGCCTAAGAGTTTGGGATCCTATTGAAATATAGATTGCTTTTTTGAGCCACAGCATTTTGCCTCTTTCTGAATGAAGGGGATCATGATGAGAATGACATTGATGTACATCTTTATGTTGCTCTGACTCTTTATTTCTTTAAATACTCACGTGTACCAATCCATAATAGACATATATCCATACATGGGTATAGGAGTGAAATCTTCTAACAGATAGATTCTACATATCTCCTACTCCCTTCCATATGCTGGGAGTTTTGACTTAAATTTTGATTTTGTTGCTGATGGCTGTTTGTTTGTTTTTCTCAGATAGCTTATGGTCGGTTCTCATTGAATTCCAGCGGCTATCGTGATCTAGACCTATTTATTCAGCAAAACGATGGGAAAAAGATTGTGGATCCTGATAAGCAGGACGGATTATGTTCTCGTCAGAGGATGGAAATGCTTCACCCATTGCGTGTTATCATTTCAAACCGAGGGCCAGATACGGAGCTTCTAGTTGCTAATCCAGTTATCTGGAGCAGGAAGACCAAGGGTTTTCTATGATGTTACGCTAGTTCTAAAGTCTCTTGGAATTTGCATATTCTCGGTAAGAAACAAATTCGATGAAAAAAATATTCTGAAACCAATAGATTTTCATCTTTTGTTTATTGATATCTCATAATTGAAGGTCAACAACAATGGGTTTTCTTGGTGTTTCAGGCTGAAATTGGAAGATATTCAAGTTCAGAGCGTGAATGGGAAGTCTACAGGTTTCTTTTGGAAGAGAACTGTAGATTCAAATTAT
Organism: Hibiscus mutabilis; assembly: GCA_019671005.1. Classification (NCBI taxonomy): domain Eukaryota; kingdom Viridiplantae; phylum Streptophyta; class Magnoliopsida; order Malvales; family Malvaceae; genus Hibiscus; species Hibiscus mutabilis. Next base: position 83,923,371 of record CM033715.1, read on the forward strand.
CAAGTACGGTGGCTAGAAATGAGATTGTAGACAGAGTTAGAAGATTACTCATGGGTTGGTAAGAGCAATCATCGTCTCCTTTGTATCTATAATACAAATCCCAACATCAGCCGGGTTTGCACCCAACCAATCCCACTCCTGGATAGGATGCATTATTAGGCTTCTTGTATTTACTCGCACTTGGAACTTTTAAGGCTGTAAATTTGTAGGGAAATTAGTTTGTATTAGCGTTGTGATATAAATATATGATCATAACATGATATATTGAAGCTTTCAACAGAACATTGGAAATTGAGTTTAGATCTTGATTTCGTTATTGGATTACAAGTCACACGGTAAATTTATTATAATGATTTGTTCCCAACTCTTTGGTCAAACAACAGTAAAAGTGAATAATACCATCACTTCAATGGTAACCGAGAAAACAAACAATATTATCCATTTAGATGTTTTACCTATTCAAACATTTAGCTTAAAATCAACACAATTAATCAGGCGTAGCATGCAAAACCAAAGCCAGAGGAACCAAAAAACCTTGAAGTATCCGTGTATCATGTCTGCAAATTTTGCGTGCCAAAGACCCTGCCCATTCATGGACCCTTTGCATAAGACAGACATCCAAATCAACCAATAAAGCTTTCATCGAGATATTACCTCTTGGATGTGATGAGATTTCATGATCCATGTATACACAAAAATGACTAGATGCAGCAAATCAGAGCATATATGAAACCAGCAGTGGAGACAGTTGGATAAAAAAACTAAAACTTGTATGGAGATCATCGCATTTTGTAGTCCTCTTATCCTATAATATTCACTTTCTTAAAACTTGAATCATAGTAAGTAGTGATGCTTCAGGTTGAATTAAAGCAATTTGCTCCAAGGAATTGCGTCGTGGCATGGGATATTATAGCACTAAGTGTTTTAACACACCATTTAACCTATTTGATTTCCTCAATCAAAGTTCCAAACCAGGCCCCAGAGCTTTCCTTCAAAGTTTGGGGTATTAGGCAGTGCACTAAGCAAATAGCCTAAGAGCAAAGCTGCGGATTCCAGCTGACCCAAAAGAGAAATGCAGGCATAAGCTAAGACAGTGATGCACTTTGACCGATTCCTTTATGCCACTAGGTACTAAAAGCCCTTCAACAGTTATTCTCCTCCACGAATTCAACAGGTTCAACTGAAGCACATATATTCTACAATAATCGACTACATGTCATATCATCAGCCATGACAGACATCGGGGTAAAGAATATTGCCTTCTTAATGATATAATAGAGTGAGGAAACTTAATAACCTAAAAGCCTAAAAAGGAAAACAAGTGCACCACCAACAAGATGAAAGACATAATTCTTAACAGCTAAAAAGGAAATCATGAAGGAAAGAACATAAAGAAATCTACCTCAATTGCAGTCTCTTTGGAATTACAAAGCAGGAGCAATCAGCAGGCAATGCAGATCAAGCGATGGCAAGATTACTGCTACCATAGCATGCAGCCAAAGCTTCCTTTGCATAAAGAAAACCAAGAGAAAAACTCCCCGTTTTTTCCCAGCTTGAGGGATGAGTCAGTTGCAATGGAACCAAAATCATAATTGAAGATCACAAAATGCTAGCTTACAACTAGCCAAATTCTTTATACCCAAGTCAAAGGAACAAGCAACAGTAAAGGCCCAAACTCCACAAATCAAGACACTAATAGTTCTCTCCATGACTAGTTCCACTAAAGTGTATGATTTTGGCAGAGATACACAGAGTCGTGATCAAGCACATAATGTCCACAGAAGAAAGACTTAAAACCAGCCAATATAACATTAGAAATGCTTCAATTTGTCTGCATCGATTCAGAATGATACTTCTCTAGATCAGCGTCAAGATCTTCTGCAGAAACCTTTTCTCCACGGCCCTTTCCCTGTCCACGGCCTCTTCCAGCACCACCACGTTGCCTACCAAATCCTCCACCCCTGCCTCGGCCACTACAAAAATAACAATATTAGACTAGTAAGTAAAATCTATAAGTACCCCAAAACTATCAATTAATAAGAGAAAAGTAAGATACTGAATACGTATTCCAGGGATGATCACTAAAATAAATGTTGCCGTGATACCAGTTTCTTTGCTAATGTGAAATATATGTCTAAGTACATCGTTTCAAAAAACTGTAACACTGAGCATAGGCACAGCAGATTTAACACACTACATGCATAGTATCTAAACTATCATAGTATCAATAACCAAAAGCTTAAGTTTCAAATAATTGATAATTGAGGAGAAATTTATGCCAATAACTGATCTTAAGACTTGCATCTAATGATCTTAATGCACATTACAAAATTCAAGCAACACAACATACTGATAAATATATAAAAAGAACATTTAAGAATTCTTAACATCTCAGAATCATCAGTGGAACTAATAATAGAATCTAAACTTTTGAATAAAACAAGGAGTCAAGAAAAGAAATAATGAAGCGTACCCTTTAGGGGCTCCATTAGAACTTCGAAAGACCCCATTAGTCGCTGGAGGTGTACCAATGTTTGTTCCAACAATCTCGATTTTCATCGGCTTCCCATCAAGTTGAACATTGTTGTACCTCTTTACTGCAGCCAGACCATCTGCTTTCCTTGCAAAGACAACTTCTGCCGTTCCCTAAGAAAAATAGTTTTTTTTTTGTTCTAAACCTCTGGCAGGATACAAAGATACTTATTGGAAGGAAAAAAATAATGCCGAACTTGAGCAGATACCTTCGATCTCCCACTCCTATCATAGTGGACCGAAAATCGTTTCAGGTCACCAACCTCAGAAAATAACTCCTGCATATAAACAAAGAAAACATTAGAAAAATAAACACTAGCAACAAAACGGCACTGATCTTAATGGAAAAAATACAAATTCAAGAAAGCATAGAAAGACTTTCTCAACCTAAATATTTCAAGTATAACAATTATTTAAACAACTTTAATATCAGCAGAGCTTAAGTTTATGTAGAATAAAAAATTCAAATCAAAATTACTGCGACAGTTGAAAAGAGGAAACAGGGCAGAAATCTTATACAAAAAACAAATAAGATAACATATATATTAAAAATACCTTGATGTCATCGTTTGAAACACCGTAATCTAAATTAGAGATGTAGAGTTTCGTTCCAGTTTCTATTGCAGAAGTTCGATCCGCTTGCCCTTGAAACGCCACTCCCTTATCTGAAAACATATCGTGCTGCCACGTCGTCTCCGGCGCCTGCGTAGAAAAGGCAAGTAATTGAAAACAATATCGAATCGAAACTACAAAAGCAAATCAAATAATAAAAAACCAGAAAAAAAAGTCATAATCAGATCTAAACCGACCGCTAGCTGTTATTCTACCTTAGCTGGAGTATAGGGTGCAGAGCGGTTTGCTCCTCGGTTAGGAAAGCGGCGGGCGGGTCCAGGTCCGGATCCACGTCCACGGCCACGGGAGTTCCCGGATCCAGACTTACGGTTGCGCTTGATAAGATCGTCGAGCGACATCTCTAAAGCACTCGACATCTTAAGAATCTTCTTTAGTAAGAAGAAAGATTAAAAAAAAGGACAGTAGACAGAGAGGCGAGGAGAGGGAGGCAAATAGAGAAATCGTAGGCGAGATAGGGTTCCGCCAAAGAAGAGATCTGCACTAAAGAGAAAATTTATATATCTACAAAGACTTTTGTGCTGACAACTACCACTGGCACGTAAGTTTCACGCGATAGGTTATATAAGTATTTTTGTAGGAATATATATTTATTTTGGAATTGTTATTTTATATGGTGTTGTGGTATAGTTGGTTATCACGTCAGCATAACAGATTGAAGGTTTAGGTTTTTGTTTCAAGTCCTGGCGACTCCAATTTAATTATTTTTGTGTATTTCCCAGTTTTATTGATACTGACGCACCTTTTTCTGCTTTTGATTATATAGAACTTGTGCCATCAGATGCAGTAGAAAGTTAGGAACATTGAGCAAACTCGCTTTCCTGTTCTGAATCCATTGCAAAACATCAGGCCATATAATATATATATATATATATATTGGGAATTCTATGATAAGGCAATCTTGGACATAGTTAATAAGTGTTCAAAAGTATTATTTTTATTATCTTTTTTATTCATATTAGTGTTAGACTTAAGCTCATATTAGTTGCATAATTAGTCATTCATGCATTAATTCATGTTTCTTTCCACCGTTGAGCTTGATTACATAACTTGGTGATTTTTGTGGAAAAAGATGTTGCTTTAGTGTGTTTTTGTGTGTGTGCAGAATCACTTGCCAAAGCAAGGCTGGAACCAGTTGCCAGGGCAATGCATGAAGGAGATGCTGAGCTAGTTGTCAAGGCAATACATGAAGGAAATGTCGAGCTAGTTGCCAAGGCAATTTTCGACAATGAATAAGATGATATGGTAGTCGAAATTGATGACTAGATAAGCCCAAGATGACGTGGAGCAAAGTTAAATCCCAAAGGAGTTTGATTTCCATGAAGAGGTTAAAGAGAAATTAAATCCCAAGAAGATAGGAGAAGTTCTAGAAAGAATTTAAATATAATAAAGAATTATATTCTTTAAAGATAATTTAATTCCAACTTAACTTCTTCCTCAAGAAGGATTTTAACCTAGCCATCTCCTATTTAAAGGACCAAGCCGTCAAAGATCAAAGGAGGGAGTGGAGGATTTTCGACAACTCCAGAGGGCAAGAAGGGAGAGATTTCGACAAGAGAGCAAGGGGGAGAGAGTTCGATTTCTTTTTCTTCTTCTTCTTTGCTTCTATTATATTCATGGTTTGGGGATTATTCTTTGTATATCTTTTGAACCCAACCATGAACTAACTTGATTGGTTGGAGTTATTGTGTTTTGTGGTTGAGAAACAATTGGATTTTGTTTAGGTAATAAGAGTTCGCACTTTTCTATTCAAGGTTTACTCATTATTGGTTCTTATTCTTGTTTGCGAATGAATTGGGAGAGGATCTCGTAACTTCATCTATTTATCTAATATCGGGAGAGTTAGATTCAAGAAACGAATGAGTATGGTCTTTATTCAATCTATTGATGGTGAAGATTAATCCGGCTTAGGAATAAGCTAAAGATTTCAACGGCTAAGAGGAACGCAAGATTGGTTGTTGTCCACCCTTGATTCACGCAGGGATGTATTATCAAGGCATGCACAAATAACTAGAGTTTCGACTTAGGGATAAGAAGAAACCATTGAAGAACGTTCCGCCGAACCTTGAAGTTGCTGCCCAGCCACCCAAGTAGTTGCCCAGCTAGTCGCCCAGGCAACCATCGATTAGTTACCAAGGCAACCCCGCTGTGCAAGTTGCCCTTGCACTCTTTTACCAAGACGATCCAATCGGCTATCACTCCACAACTCACGATAACCTGGCATATTCTCTCTTTTTCTTTCATCTATTATTTTAGTTTATTGCTTTTACTTTACTCGTTAAAATCAACTCTTACTATCAATTGTGTTTTAACTTTTACAGTGCGATAACTAAAGCAAAGTGGCCCAAACCAATCCTTGTGGAGATGATACTCGATACTCGTATCACTTTATTACTTGCGACGTGTATACTTGCACAATCGCGTAGCACTTATTACACGCAACAAGTTTTTGGCGTCGTTGCCGGGGATTGACAATTGGTGTTAGTTGTTTTTGTTATTGCATTTTTTTAGTTTTACTAACTTTTCTTTTTGTTTGTTTTATCAAAAAAAAATTTAGGTGCGCTACAAGTTAAGGGACATCAACATGTCGGGAAATAAAAGCCGATCTATTCGAGAGTTGATGTTGGAAGATATGAATCAATCCAATGAAGAGTTTCTTGCACCCTTTGATGATTACCTATACCAACCGAGAAAAGCCCAAATAGCATATACCATGGAAAAATCTTGTGCTATGTGTGGAGAACATCATGTGTTTGAAAATTGCTCTTACATTTTCGGTGCATATGACTACATGGAGGACCATAAAGGGAACCAGCAGCAAAATTCTTCATAGTATGGTCAAAAAGCTCAATTTTTTTTACCATAACAATTTTGCCACAGCAACAGATATGTCATGGCAATGTAGTCCTTTTCAAAAGCATTCCAATTCCTTGGAGGAAACGTTGCTAGCTTCCTTGGCTAGACTTGACGGATCAATTGAAGAGATTCGAGAGCTATCAAAGTCCATGGATACGAGGATAGCTCAGTGGGATGCAACCTTAAGGGATTCAGAAGATCAATTGAGGAGATCCACATATGTCATGGATAACATGCACCAACAATCCATTACGGGGGATACTGATGTCCCAAGGCAAGAGGATAAGGAGCAATGCAAATAAAGCTCTCCGATGTGTGGGGAACAACTAGAACCTCCAAGTCAAGAGGATGCCAATGAGAGAGACTGCCCAACACATGATGAGCCTGAGCAACAAATTACCTCGGCAATGATTGACGAGCCTGAACAGAGCAATGCCGCGACAACACTCAATGAAGTTGAGAACAACAATACTACAACAAATTCTGAGGAGCCTGATGCCTAGAATGTTACAACATTGATGTTGAAGCAGGAATTCGTAGATTTCTCTCATCTACAGTTGTCACGGCAATTACACGACCACATGCAAGATCAACGAGATGATAATACTTTGCCAATGGAATATGAGCAGGTAATGGTTGAACCTTTCGAATTCTTTAAAAACTTACCTCGTCCATTGCAGGTATGTCTTGAGGAACCGATGTTGGTAGATTTGAAGCCATCGAAATCTCTATTGATGTAGATGTTTGAGAGGCCAAAAGAAAAATGTGTTTGGATTCGTAATGCTTTTCAGAAAATTAGTTCTTCTCTTGACTTACAGCAATTTTTGGCAACTGATTGCCACAGTAATTGGCTAGAGCAGTAATTGCCACGACAACGAAGGCTACATCCAACCATGATGGAGCCTGACAAGAATGAGGTAATTAAATGGTTGAATGTTGATATAATTTTTCCTAATAATATATCCATGCCTTCAGGAACATTAGAAAGGTGGAAGATGTGCATGGACTACAAGGGAACACGAAAGAAAGACACATCCACCATGGTAACGCAAAATGGAGTAGCTGGGAGCACATTGGCCCAACTCTTTTTGGGCAATATTGTCACCCGATGGAGGGTGCGGATGGACTATAAGAAGTATCGGAAACGACTATTCTCAAGTTTTCTCAGATATGCGGTGACATTAGAAGATGCATGATGGCACTCTTTTCAGACATGGTCGAAGACTTCCTTGAGATCTTCATGGATGATTTTTCCGTTTTTGGTAGTGACTTCGATAGTTGCCTCGGCAATTTAGAGAAGGTGTTGGCAAGATGTGAAGAAACTGATTTAGTCCTTAATTGGGAGAAGTGCCATTTTATGGTAGGTGAAAGAATAGTGCTCAGCCACAAGATTTCATCCAAGGGAATTGAAGTAGACAAAACCAAGGTGGATGTGATCGAAAGATTACCCCCACCAAGTTTGATTAAAGGAATTCGAAGCTTTCTTGGACATGCAGGTTTTTACATGAGATTCATTCATAATTTTTCTAAATTTACTAAACCCTTGTGCAATTTGCTTGAACATGATAAAGTCTTCAATTTTGATGATTCTAGCACCCAAGCATTCGAAACCCTAAAGGAAAAGCTTGTCTCGGCACCCATTGTCGTTCCACCAGATTGGACACTACCTTTTGTGCTCATGTGTGATGCAAGTGATTTCGCGGTAGGAGTAGTCCATGTCAACGCAAGGAAAAGAAACAGAAAATTAAGTGGTCGATAACTTATCACGTTTAGAACGCAATAGGGAGGAGGACGCAGATTTAGAGGTATGCGATGTATTCCTGGATGAGCAACTTTTAGTTGCCTCGACAACCATGGATGCGCATGCCTCGGCAACCCTCGACGCCGCAGCAGCTCTTGACGCGCACACCTCGGCAACTCCAGACGTTCACGTCTCGGTAACCACTGATACGCACACCTCGGCAACCATGGACGCGTATGCCTCGGTAACTCTAGACGCACACGCCTCGGCAATCTTGAGAGCACTCGCCACGGCAGCACATGCCTCGGCAATACCATGGTACGCGGATTTAGTTAATTTCCTTGTTTGTGGTATTTTACCTTATGACCTTACTCACCAAGGAGGAAGCGGTTCCGCCATGATGCTAAACATTACTTTTGGAACGAGCCTCTTTTGTTTAAACAATGTGCAGATCAGGTCATACGCCGATGTGTCCCTAAAGAAGAGCAGCATAATGTACTCTGGCAATGCCATTCTTCACCCTATGGAGGACATTTTGGAGGAACTCGTACCGCGGCCAAAGTTTTGCAATCCAATTTGTATTGGCCAACATCGTACAAAGATGCCCAAGAGTTTTACAAGCAATGTGATCGTTACCAGAGGACAGGCAATATCACCCACAAACCATTGGGCAAGCAGAAATTTCTAACAGGGAATTGAAAGGTATACTCGAGAAATTTGTAAATCCCTCTAGGAATGACTGGTCAGTAAGACTAGATGACACACTTTGGACATATCGCACTGCATTCAAAACACCCTTAGGTATGTCCCCCTTCCGACTTGTCTATGGCAAAACATGCCATCTACCGGTGGAAATCGAACACAAGGCATATTGGGCAATCAAGACCGTGAATATGGATTGGGAAAGTGTCAGAAAAAGTGTTTGTTGGACCTCAATGAGATAGAAGAATTTCGTGCACTCGCCTATAACAATGCACGAATCTACAAGGAGAAAACAAAGCAATGGCACTACAAGAAACTATTGCCGCAGCAATTCATGCCAGGGCAACTAGTTCTCTGTAGCGATGTCCTCTTTCTTTATATCGCTAAAAAAATGATGGTTTGAAAGGTGTTTGTGATTTTTTTGGATATAAAATGTTTATTCCGTGGGGTTTTTTTTAAAAAAAACGCATTTTAAAAAATGGAGTCGTCACCGGCCACTTAGGTAGGCCGGACACCATAAAACCAGAGATTCAAAAAAATGGGTTCGGGAGTCGGTTACGGATGGGGAAGGATTAGTACCCTCACACCGCCCAAAATTGGTACTTTAATAATTACCGCTTTATTAATATTGGATTTTTCGGGTTAAAGTGACGATTATTTTAAAATTCGGTCATAATTGCGAATAAATTTTAAGGGCCCCGTTATTCGAGGGTAAACGCCCAACCACTATCACTACGCCTGATACTGGCCCCGTTTACGCTCGGATAAAATGGCACCACATTGACAATTTATATCTCGATATGCAATCTTAGTGGGCAAAATATAAAACATGGCAAATAATTTAAATGCAATAAATATTAACATAACAGAATACTAATCTAACATAAATGAAATACTTAATTAAAATACACATATACATACCAAGCTTAATATCAGATAAAAGCAAACTTAACATGCCACAATAACAAGGTAGGAATAAATACATATATAGACGAACATATATTTCAAAAAGACATACATAGTAGTAATAAAACATATTTCAACATATATGGGACAATATATCATACAAAAAAAGAAAATACACTAACATGTAACCTAAAAAAGCCAAGAGAACATACACATATAAAAATATAAAACATGATGTGTACGAACCAACTAGAACATAACATACTTAATACGAATAACCGGATAAAAAAGATACATAACTATCATAAGCTTAATACACATATACATGTAAACATAAAAATACGAGGGATATAAAATAAGACAAAAGACTATATTAACATATACGATTCTAATACGAACATGAATATTTACATGGAAACATGACTGAAATAAAAAAAATAAAAGTCAGTGGCAGAAATTAAAGAACAATAATATGTAATTTAAGGACTATAATGCGAAATAAACAGAACCTAAAAGGATCAAAACTGTAATTGGACCAAGGGGCATACCCGAAATGAAAAGTTCAAAAATGCGGGATGGTTAAAGGGGTAATTTTACCATTTAAAAACTAATTCGGTGTAATTTAGGGACTGGATTGCAAGATTTTGAAATACAAGGGGGACCAGAGTTGTAAATATACCATGCGGCGAGACAGAAGTGAAAATATTGGAAACGCGGGGTGATTTAGTATGTAATTTCCCCATTTAACGAAATAATAATAATTATATAAACCCTTCTTTTAGGCCGAAACCAAAATTTCGGCCATTTCTTTCATTTTCAGTTTTATAACCCAAACCCCCTCTCTCGTTTTCTCTCAACTGATCCCATGAAACCCAGAATCCGGCGGCCGGCCGCCGTGTTCTCCGTCGCCGGCCACCGCTAACCGGCACCGGCGAGCCTCAAAAACCTACCAAAATAACCCCCATGTCACCCTCGACACGAATCCGAGGTTGGATTCAGAGGAAAAGCCTCCCTCTGCCCTAGATCTAGGAAATACGAAACGAAAAACCCATTTTTTAAACCCAAAACGAAACTACAAGGGGTCTCCCCTCCCTTCAGTTCACCGTATATGGCTTGGGGAAGCCGAAAAGGCTTGTCACTGATGAGGGGAGACCCACAAACGGCGACGGTAAGACAACTCTTTCTCTCTTTTTTTACCTCTTTTGTGTATGCATGCAAAAATAAAAAAGGGGAAACGAGTATTTACCACTGGACTGACTTTTTGTATTTCGATTGTAACTTGACTGGTTCGATTACAACTTGTTCTTTCGATTACAACTCTCTGTTCTTTCTGTTACAACTCTCTCTGTTACAAAATATTTGTTTCGTACATATATATGCCTGTTTTTGGTTTTGGTGCAAGTTGCATATTATTTGCTTTTTCAGATCTGGACTGCTTACTGGCATTTCTTTTCTTGCTGTGTTTGACATGTTCTGAGCGCGGTGGTTGAAGATCGGCATGGTGCAACATGGTGGCGGTGTGGGGGTTCTGCCTGCGGCCAGACGTGTCCTCGGCCGTTAGATCAGATCTGATCTAAGAGTCGAGATGGCTTGAAGGATGAACGGCCCAGATGAAGCCTCGATTTGGTGAAACGGCTCCAGATCGTGCCACGTGGAGCTCAGCAGTCGAGGAGTCGGAGCGCGTGGGGCTCACGCACGTGTGGGATATCAAAGCGTACGCACGTGGACCGCACGCGCGCGTGGCACTCGAACGGTCCAGACGTGTAGAGCACGCAGCTGGCAGATATTTTGGTCCTTGGTTAGATCGTGGCCGTTGGATCAGATCTTGATCCAACGGCCCATAGTCACCTGCACACAATAATTGTAATTAGATAGGGTTTGGGCCAACCGGGCCTTGTAATAATATTTGTAATTGGACTTGGACTGTAATTTATTTATTTGATTTAATATATAGTTTTTTTGGATTTCATTTTATATATTAGCCCTATAATAATAGTAATAGTATAATTATAACAGCAATACACATACATACGTATATAACATAACATACTAGCATTCGTACATAAATCATACACATAATTGACTTAACATCTATACACATTAAACAAATACACTCGTACTAAATATAGATGCATACGCGATACACATACACCATTAATACGTATACATACATAGTTTATAATATACATGCACACACCACACCTTATATTACATAGTTTATAATATACATGCACACACCACACCTTATATATATTAGTAACACTCATGCACCTAATAAACATATAATATAATATGTATACATGCAACACTAATAAGTATTTACATGATAAAAATGAGTGATTACAGTTCTCTTATTCAATTCTCGGATGAAACTTTTCCCGGGAAAACTAAAATCAATATGGTCGGGACCATTCGAAGTTTTCAAACTATTCTCCTATGGTGCCGTGATAATCAAGTCCATTACCGACAAACATAAATTCAAAGTTAACGGACAAAGATTGAAGCACTACAACGGTGCCCATGTAGAACGTAACAAAGAAGTTGACACCTTAGGAGATGCATAAGCATGCTCTCCTTTCGATATTTTCTTTTTCTTTTTGAACTATTTTTTCTATTATTTTCGGTTATTTTTTCTCTTTATTTATTTTTGGAATTTTTATGAGATATTTTATTTTTCTTTATTATCTTTAGTTTCCAGGTTTCTTTGTTTTCTTTTCTTTTCCACAACAAGACTCACAACCACTATGCTAAGGAAATTCACTGCCGACTACTTGCCACAACAACCACAACAGAAACTAGTGATGCCCAAGCAACAACAATGGCTTCGGCAACTACTGATGCCCAGGCAAGTGAACCTGCATCGGCAAACATGGATCAAATAAAAGCAATGCTATTCACGCGGTACCAGCCACAAGCATTCAACCATCGAGCGAAAAATGAATCAAGCAAACAGCATGAAGGAAACTTATCACTCGAGGTGACAACCTCTCCGACTAACTCAATTCATTTAGTTTCTTTTAAATTTTGTTTCACTTTTACATGCATCGAGGACAATGCTTCTCTCGAGTTTGAGGGGTGTTGGTTTCTAGTTAGTTTCATGTTTAGTTGCATTCATCTTTAGCAATCACATATAGGTTGCATATGTTACTTGCCATGCCTTTAATTGGATTTAATTGCTTAAGACTTGTTGAATATCCTATGATGAATTTTTGCCACTACACTTAATTGAAAGAACCTTTAATTTTAGGATTGAATGAAAAGAACTTAGAATTTTACTATGATACTGAATTTTTTTTACACGGTTGTGGCTTGTTGATTGAAAGAAACTTAGTGAACTTAGGTTGCTTAAATTTTGGGTAAATTTAAAATTGAAAATTAAAAGTTAATTTCTTTCTAAAGGTGTCCGAAACTGGCTCTAGTAGTAAATGCACTTTCTTGCTAGAAGTGCCCGAAACTGGCTCTAGTAGTTAATGCACATTAAAGAATTGCTAGAGGTGCCCAAAATTGGCTCTGGTCGACTCAACTAAAATGAGAAATTGCTTACTTTGCTAGAGGTGCCCGAAATTGGCTCTAGTGAAAATAAAAATAAATACCCCGGTAATTAAATTGATAAAAGCCTATCGTTCACATAGAATCTTGAAAATCAACTTGTACACAACTACGCACACACATTGTCACGAGCATTATAGTTCGATTCGGGGTAATTTTTGTGCTATACGAAAAATTAAAAGGTGACCATACTTTGTGCCACGGTTTCGAGGTTTGAATTCAAGTTTAAAGCATGTCTTTGATGATTAAAGTCTTGGCAGGTAATTGTTAGTTTGCATTGCTTGAGGACAAGCAATAGTTCGAGTTTGGGGGTGTGATAAGTGTTCAAAAGTACTATTTTTATTACCCTTTTTACTCATATTATTGTTAGACTTAAGCTCATATTAGTTGCATAATTAGTCATTCATGCATTAATTCATGTTTTTTTCCACCGTTGAGCTTGAATACATAACTTGGTGATTTTTGTGGAAAAAGATGCTGCTTTGGTGTGTTTTTGTGTGTGTGCAGAATCACTTGCCAAAGCAAGGCTGGAACCAGTTGCTAGGGCAATGCATGAAGGAGATGCCGAGCTAGTTGCCAAGGCAATACATGAAGGAAATGCCGAGCTAGTTGCCAAGGCAATTTTCGACAAGGAACAATATGATATGGTAGTCGAAATTGATGACTAGATAAGCCCAAGATGACGTGGAGCAAAGTTAAATCCCAAAGGAGTTTGATTTCCATGAAGAGGTTAAAGATAAATTAAATCCCAAGAAGATAGGAGAAGTTCTAGAAGGAATTTAAATGTAATAAATAATTATATTCTTTAAAGATAATTTAATTCCAACTTAACTTCCTCCTCAAGAAGGATTTTGACCTAGCCATCTCCTATTTAAAGGACCAAGCTGTCAAAGATCAAAGGAGGGAGTGGAGGATTTTCGACAACTCCAAAGGGCAAGAAGTGAGAGATTTCGACAAGAGAGCAAGGGGGAGAGAGTTTGATTTCTTCTTCTTCTTCTTCTTCTTCTTCTTCTTCTTCTTTGCTTCTATTAGATTTATGGTTTGGGGATTATTCTTTGTATATCTTTTAAACCCAACCATGAAATAACTTGATTGGTTGGGGTTATTGTGTTTTTGTGGTTGAAAAATAATTGGATTTTGTTTAGATAATAAGAGTTTGCACTTTTCTATTCAAGGCTTACTCATTATTGGTTCTTATTCTTGCTTGCGAGTGAATTTGGAGAGGATCTCGTAACTTCATCTATTTATCTAATATCGGGAGAGTTTGATTCAAGAAACGAATGAGTATGGTCTTTATTCAATCTATTGATGGTGAAGATTAATCCGGCTTAGGAATAAGCTAAGGATTCCAGCGGCTAAGAAGAGCGCAAGATTGGTTGTTGTCCACCCTTGATTCACGCATGGATGTATTATCAAGGCATACACAAATAGCTATAATTTCGACTTAGGGATAAGAAGAAAACATTGAAGAACGTTCCGCCGAACCTTGAAGTTACTGCCCAGCCGCCCAAGTAGTTGCCCAGCTAGTCGCCCAAGCAACCATCGATTAGTTGCCAAGGCAACCCCGCTGTACAAGTTGCCACGGCAACTGAGTTGCCCTTGCACTATTTTACCAAGACGATCCAATCGGCTATCACTCCACAACTCACGATAACCTGGCCTATTCTATCTTTTCTTTCATCTATTCTTTTAGTTTATTGCTTTTACTTTACTCATTAAAATCAACTCCTACTATCAATTGTGTTTTTATTTTTACAGTGCAATAACTAAACAAAGTGACTCAAACCAATCTATGTGGAGACGATACTCGATACTCGTATCACTTTATTACTTGCGACGTGTATACTTGCACAATTGCGTAGCACTTATTACACGAATAAAGCAATCTTGGACATAGTCTTCCAATTTCATAGCATTTATTATATATGAAATTTGGCTATTTGATCAGATTCAGAGGAACTTGTAAATTGTAAGATTGGTAAAAATATAATTAGCCCAATATTGAACCATACAATCTGAACCAGCAAGTAAGCACAAACAAATTCCACAATCGATCTCTTCACACATTTCACCTTTGGGGAGTTGTCTCACAAGTCATTTCCGCTGCCAAAACATGCGTCAGTATTCATACCAATTTGGTCAAAGCTGCAAGAAGGTAATTGTGGAATCAGACAATGCCAATCTAGTTAATCGCATTCGGACTCGCAATCTTTCTGATTGGAAAACTGCTACTGCCGAGCAAGATTTGCCGAGGCTGGGAATAACTGTATCTTCTGATCTTTGCTCTTTTTCTTTTTCTACAACCTTGTGATTTGGCAGCCAATTGGGGTTTTTGAACAACACAGTAAGTTAAGGATGCTGCTGTAAGTGAGATTTGATTATAAAGAAAAAGGACTGAAGAATGACAATCTCAAGGGATCTCTATAGCAATAACCGAACAAATAACATGAAGCCGCAAACCAATAACAGAGAGCCACCGGTAAAGAAAGCATACAGGACAAACCGACGAATTTCATTCCATAGTTCACACAACTTTACATTCATCAAAACAAACTTCAACGAAGAAAACCACCTAGACCTAAATCCCCAAATCCACTAAATACAGAAACCCTAAATTCAAGAGCTAGTAAACTTGGTCACCGCCTTGGTCCCTTCGGAGACGGCGTGCTTCGCGAGTTCTCCAGGCAGAACAAGTCTAACGGCAGTCTGGATTTCCCTGGAAGTGATGGTGGGCTTCTTGTTGTACCTCGCGAGCCTCGAAGCCTCTTGAGCAAGCTTTTCGAAGATGTCGTTGATGAAACTGTTCATGATCCCCATGGCTTTGCTTGAGATCCCAATGTCAGGGTGGACTTGTTTGAGGACCTTGAAGATGTAGATCTTGTAAGTCTCCACACTCTTCTTGGCTTTCTTCTTTTTCTTGTCTCCGGCAGCGCCACCATCCTTGGGAAGCTTCTTGCCGGCCTTTGGCTTCTTCTCCGCCGGGGCTTTCTCGGCAACGGTGGTCTTTTTCTCCTCCGCTGGCTTCTTCTCGGCCGGCTTCTTCTCTGCTTTTGGGGCCATTGAGAGAGAAAGATTGTTGCGTAAAGCGTTGAGTTGAGAAAAAATTAATAGCTGTGGTGGTAGTCGTTGATAGATGACTTATGGATAGCGTTAGTCGGGATTTAGTATTTATAGAGATTAGAGGAAGAGTCTGATTGGAGGATATGGAGAGACGAGGATCGAGGAAAGGAGAATTCTGACCATTGGATTTAGGAAACGGGATCGACGGCCTGGAAAGATAAGTAAAAAGTTCGCGGGAAGCAATGTTGGAGGCGTGGCAGTTTTTTATTGGTATCTATTATGGGGTTTGGATTAATGAGCTAAGGAAAAAGCATAAACGTTTTCGGTTGACAGCCAAAGTGAGAAACATTTTTCCCCAAAATTCAATTTTAAAGAAATTCGATATGAAAAATTATTTGATTCAATTGTTTATCAGCGAAAATTTTGAACTCGTTCGTATTATTTTAAAAAAATTATATGTATGTTATTTTATTTTTTTAATGGTCTAAAAGTGACTACAAATTAATAAATTATTTGATAATAAGCATATATCTTGTAGACAAAATAATTCGAACATATGTTTCTTAAGATAAATAGCATCTACTTTTTTTACTGAAAATCTTGTTGAGTTCATGTTTGTTATCTTGTTATTTAAACTTTGATACTTGTTTCTTTATAATGTTTTCAAGTATAAATAATTTAGTATTATGGATACTTAATTTAAACGATATAATTTATATAAATATGTATAAAAAATGAGCCGTGAGAGGCTTCGTGAATTGTTACGAGAGTGTGGATCGGAATGTGCGATTTTATAAAATATTTACCACTATGATTGCTTCTCGTTTAATGAATTTAAACTCTTACTAATAATGTTGTGTTTCAATGGAGCCAAACTGATACAACAAGCACCTCAACTCTTAAAACAAGTATGAATTTAAACTCTTATTAATAATGTTGTGTTTTAATGAATTTGACTCAAAAAATTATGAGTTTTTGCACTATCTATTTTTATGTTATGACTTAGTCTTTTTTGTTGAATTCTATATATCAAAACTCTTATAACACAAGTTTCTTGACAAAAGGCGGCAATGCTATAATTTTTAAGATTCTTTATACTTTGATTATATCCAAACCCCTGTTTAGCAAAGGGTCCCTTTATATACAATAATCGTATTGTAACCATATAAAATAATTTAGTGATAAAAGTGTGATTCATTCATTAATCCCCTTAACTATTTAATTAAATTATCAAATTACTGAATTAAATATGTTTAATATTTAATAGAAATTTAAATTTAATATAAATAAAATAAGAATAGAATTTAATAGTAATAGAATTTTCCAATTTCTAATCCTAAACTAATGAATAAACAAAGAGTTATTGTTTTTATTCGAAACGCCTCGCGATTTTTAACAAATTCTTCGATTCAATATATTTATCAGGAGTAAGCACTATAGCGTGTTTCAAATACTCAACAGCTTGATCGAACCAAACTTCTGCTATTTCTGAATCCTTTGTCGAATAACATGTTCTCTTCGATCGAAATAGGCGGTCCAATTCATTTCCTTAGAATCGTACTTGAAAGTTTCCTACCTCATACGGCTCTATGGCTCGACAGTCAATTCTATTAGTGTTCTATTTTTTTACCTTACCATATATCTTATTCACAAACGTGAGTGGTGATTGGATTGGCGATGAAATAGAATTTTGAGTCATTAATAGTAATTCGATTGATGATAAAGAGAGAGAATCTTCTAACTAGTGATCAATCTGACATCGACAGTTATGGCCTTCTATAGTTGTTATTTTTGCAGGTCCCTAGGTACTCTTTGCTGCGTTGAGGATTGGTTGTTGGCTTCACTCTCATTAGCCTGAGAGTTTTTCTATTTTCCTCTTGTTTCTCTTTGTTGCATGGTAAGGTAGGGGTGTGCAAAAATATCCGATCCGAAATTTCAGATACCCAATCTGATTTTTTTGGTAATTTGAATCAAATATCCGATAAAAATTTTAGATAATCGAATCAGATACGGATCAAACAAATTATAATTTCGGATTATCTGAAAATCCGAATATTTACCTTTAGCCTTTTAACCCAATTTTAATAGGAAGCTTTCTCCAAAGCCCAAATCACAGCCCTCTCACATTTGGTCTCTTTCAACTCTCGCGAGATCACCCCCCCCCCCACACACACACAAATTTCATCCTCTGATTCACAAGAACTTACTCTAGTCTTTGCTCTTACTCCGATCTAGAAACAATTGGGTTGTTCACTTCAGTCTCACGTGATCAAGACTTTCTCTTTTTCATCTTTCGTTCCTCTTCCTTCAAGTCTCGGTGAGTTTATGGCGAATCAAAATCCACAACCACCTCTATTCCAGTCTCGGGTAAGTCTGCAAGAATTTAAGCCTCTTGTTTGTATGTGAAGATGTGAGAGGATGGTTTTTAAACTCAATTTTATTTATTTTGTGTTTGTATATTTATTTGCATAAATCTACTGTGAGTCTGTGACAATTGCTAACTTTTCGGTCTTCAATCTTCATATCGAATCATCGATAGCCAATAGACAATAGGTAGCGTAGATTGTAGAGTGTGTTGCTAAAATCTTTTAGGTTCAGATGAATTTGAAGCTTTTAATAGTTGATAACTTAATACCCCTGCTCAAAATCAAATTCACTTGTCCCTTAAATTTTATAATTCATGTGAAAAAGATAAATCATGTAGGTACGTCAGTGTTTGAATATTTGGTGTGATATTTTCAGCAATATGTAAAATAGATAAATCATGTAGGTATATCAGTATATGACTATACGCCATTGCCTGCTTGATAACGGACGTGCCTAATTATATCGATTTCATTGCTAATTGATTGCTTCCATTATGAGAATTTAAGGGCATTAAAGCTGTAAAGAATTTGCCCATTTAAATAAACTGGAGAGAATATTCAAATAGAGTATAATTGTGAATTTCAAATTTTAAAAGCATATAAAAATAATTTAAAAGAAGTAGAAAAATATTTAGTTATTTCCTGTTTAGTTGTTGTTTGTGTCATGGACACATGGCCTCCTATAGCTTGTTGTATTTGACCCAAAAAAAAACATTCAATGAAATAAAATATAAAATCTTAAATAATGTGATAGATCATATATGTCAAACAACTGATGAAAAATTACACTGTGTAATGTGTATAATTTAAAATATGTTTTATTTTCTTTGACCAGATTATCCACTTACTCTTGTCTTTTGGAGGCTGGAGCATTAGAATATATTTTAATTGACTTGCTCCACACTAGGTTGAAAAAATAATTAAAGTGTAAATGTTTACAGTATTGAATCTTAACATAGTTCAGTTTGCTTATAAAGATGACATCTATTCTTACATAATATTAGAATATATTTTTTAACCTTTGTATTTGGATATTTGTTCTAATCTGATTTTATTATTTTTTTTACAAAATATTTCATCATCTCTTGATGAGAATGAAGATGTTAATTCTACATTTTTCGATTCGATGATAGATGATTATGATAAGAAAAAAATACCATAACCTAAAAAGAGAAGAAAGGAGAAGAAAGTTCGAGTAGCAACAACCGATGAGAGAAAGAAGAAAAGATAAAAGTGGTGGACTCATTTTACGGATAATGAGGAAGATCCTACTTATGCATCTTGTAAGTATCGTAAACAACTTATTGATTGTAGTACTAAAAATGGCACCATTCCTTTAGCAAATTATATTAGTAGGTGCAAAAAGTATCCACCAAATTTGGATAAGAAGCAAAAGTTGATTGATTTTGAAAGCAAGACATTAGTCAATGAAGATGGAACTACTGAAACAATTAGTGTTCCAAAGTTGTGGAAATTTGATCAAGATTTTTGTAAGAAGAAGCTTGTTAAAATGCTTATTGTTGATGAATTACCTTTTGCTTTTGTTGAACGTGAAGGCTTTATTAAATTTTGTCAAGCTTTAAATCCCCTCTTTAGTCTTCCTTCTCGTACTACGACCACTAGAGATTGCTATGCTCTATTCATTGAACAAATAAATGAGCTAAAAAATTCTTTTAAGAGCTTGAAATCTAAGGTCTCTTTAACCACATACAGTTAGAAATCAGGTCAAAATTTAAGCTATATGTGTTTGACTGCTCATTTTATTGATGATAATTGGAATTTTCATAAGAGGATAATTAACTTTTGTCCAATTGTTGGTCATTCCGGACAACTTATTGGTAGAGCGATTGAAAAATGTTTGAATGAATGGGGATTGAAAAATATTATGACTGTGACCGTAGACAATGCTAGCTCAAATGATTTAGCGGTTGATTACTTAAGAATAAGACTTACTATTTGGGAGTCTAGTTTGTTAGGGGTAAATATTTGCATATGAGATGCGCGTCTCATATTCTGAATTTGATTGTACAAGAGGGTTTGAAAGAACTTGATTTGTCGATTATGAAAGTTCGAGCTCTGATGAGGTATGTTAAGTCTTCTCCCGCAAGGCTTCAAAAATTTAAAACTTGCATTGAAGAGGAGAAAGAGCATAGTAAAAGTCTTGTTACTTTGGATGTTGAGACAAGATGAAATTCAACCTTTTTAATCCTTGAATCTGCTATCAAGTTTAAAAAGGCATTTACTAGTTTAGATATGAAAGATTCTTCTTGTTTCAAGGAATTTAGAAAGCTTGGTGGTGGTCCTAATGAAGATGATTGGAAGAGGGTGAGTAGTTTCTTACCTTTCTTTAGTGTTTTTTATGATGCAACATTGAGATTATCTGGTTCCCGTTACGTGACTTGCAACTCATATGCTCATGAAATTTACGGGACTAGATTCATAATTTCAAACAACATAAATGATGATGATGAGGGTGTTAGAAAAATGGCAGCCCATATGATGTTAAAGTATGTCAAATATTATGGAAACATTGATAATATCAATGTTTTGGTGTTCGTGGTTGTGATCCTTGACCCTAGGCACAAGTTGAACTATGCTGAATGGATTGTGCGAGATTCCTATGATGAAACAAAAGCCAATCTTTTGTGTCTCAATATTAAGATGGTTTTACAATCTTTATTTGACGCATATGCTTCCTCAATGCTTAGTTCAAAGATAAGTGGTACTTCTTCCTTAACTTATACCTCTTTTTCCACTTTCACTCAAAGTGGGCGTAAGGTTGACCTTCAACAACTCATGACTTCAAAATATCAAAAGAATACGGGTTGTTCATTGACTAATGCCAACAAAAGTGAGTTGGAGAAGTATTTAGAAGATGCTTGTGAGCCTCATGTTCCAAGTTTTGAAATCTTGCAATAGTGGAAAGATCAACCAAAACGATATCCCATTTTTCATAAGATAGCTAAAAATGTGCTTGTCATACTTATTTCGACTGTAATTGTTGGAGTATGCCCAAAGATCAATCATGAGATGGTTGTAAAAGACATACTTATTTTATCTTGTTTATTAATATAAAGCCATTATTATTATTCAGTCTTATTCTATGTATCTATAAATAAACTGAATTATAATAAAGTCCTTAGAATAATATAGTTATTCTTGAATGTCCTTAGTCAAGAATTATTGTGGGCTTGGACAACAATAATGTATTAAGACTAATATGTAGTTTATTGATGACAAAGTGTTGTCATTGACATAAAGATGTCAAAATCAATACATAAGTATGTGTTAGGGAACAACATACTGGACTGACCCGCTATGAGCATGTTTCTTGGATTATTATGTGACAGTCACAACATTGCTTATGGTGATAACTACATGTATGATCCTCAGACTTGAGATCATCATTATTTCAACATCGTGAGTGACATATTTTGATACGGTCAAACGTGTGTCGTAACTGACTACACTACAAAGACTGATATTGAATATGTCATAATCCATGTAGCGAAATATGGTTGATGAAGATAGAATTTGTCCCTCCTACATAATAAGAGTAATATCATAGGCCACTTGATTGAGTGAGACTAGAAAATGCATGGCCATGCTCGAATAAATTGATATGGGATATCATAATTATTCGTTTATAATAGTCTACTCAAGATATCAAGAAACATTAGACGGACTATACAAGTGTGACTAATCCATGACTTGTGTCTGATCTAGATATGAGGACAAAAGGATGAAATATATAAAAGAAGTTAATCACGGAAAAAGGTTAAATCGAACCACGATTTCATGTAACTTAGGTAGCAATGATGTATTGCTAGATGCCACTCATTTCGTGTAACATTAGAATTGTTCTGGATATTACTGCTAACATTACATGAACCTACAAGGGTCACACCCTATGATTGAAACGAACAAATATGGATTAGATAACATGTGTACAAGCTTGTTGTACACGTAATTAGTGAGAAACTGAAATTGTTATAATTTTTGTAATTATAGATAATTTTGTTTATATATATATGTTAATATTTGACAAGTTATTGTAATTATCAAATATTATTAAAGTATATATATATATATAAGAAACCTAATTAAAGTAGAATCAGATTCTACATATTTAATTATATTCGATTAAATATATTGTATATTTAAGAATCCGAATTTAATTAAAATTAGGTTTTTAAATGCTATATAAAGGCATAAGGTCTAGCAGCCATTTACCCCTCGGTTTTTGAAAAACCTCTCTAATAGTTAGAGAAGAGAAAATATTGTTCGTTTCATTTGGGTGAATTGTGTAGAGGTCGGAATGCTATTTTGACGACTCAAATTCGATTTAGTTATTCCGAATTCCTTACGGATTTCCAGATTTCAGATTTATTAAGGTAACGTTTCATCTTTTATCACCCGAATTCGTCCCTTGTACATGGATCACTTGTGGATTACGACGGATAATTTTTCCGCTGAGCCATGGGGTGTACCGGTGTTTCCCAACAGCTTCTGAGTCGACTTTTAGTACGGGGGGTCGCGTCCTTGATTCCTTTCGTACTTCATTGACTCCAAAAATGGTTGAAACACTTGTTTGCACTCAAGATTGGTTAGGCACCTCTCGGTCACCTCTTATAATAGAGGAAAACTTGCTTGCCTTGGAAGAATTGGAGGAAGGTTAGTTTAGATTTAATTTCATTTTTTGTTACTTATTTAATATTTAAACATAAATGCTTGTTTTAACTTTATTTTATTTTATGTATTGTAGGCATGAAGAATCTAACTTTGGAGCAACCGGACATCATAATTGATGAACCAATTAATACTTTGGATGATTTTTAAAGTTTGAATCTTGGAACTATTTATTTTATCATGTTGGTTTTATTGTGTTGTTAAGACTCTTTTAGACTTATGATGTTTATTTTGAAACCTCTTGAGCATTGGACTCAAGTATTAGAATGCTTTATTACGTTGGTTTTATTGTGTGGTTGAAACTCTAATTACTTGTATATTTATTTTAAGACTTGAATATTTGACTTGGTTTAGGAGGTTTATTTTGCATTTATTTTTAAACAAGTTGTTTTAATTTCACTGTTGTTGACTTTATATTTTTAAAACTGTAATAGTTGTTTTTGGCTTCTGTAGATCTAATCTATTTATTTGAAGGATTTTGTCTTCTTCATGATGATGGTGTTAGTTAGGAGTAATAAAAAATAGTTAATTTTTAGTTGTTTTAGATATAGAATTGATTCAAATTATGTGGTGAATCTTCATTTTACAACAATTTATTACAATTTACAAGCAGGTTGCCCCTGGGCTGAAATTGACACATGAAACAGTATAAAGTAATATGTTCAGATCGAATCAAATAATCGGATACCCAATCCGAAAATCCGGACATCCAAAATTTCGAGTATTCGATTTTTTTCGGGATTTTCGAATTTTTAGATCGGATCGGATCCGAATTGAACACCCCTACTGCGTGGTGTGTTTTTATTTTTGGTTTGTTGTTTTTTTTCTGGTTTGTGTTTTGTTTTGGTTTCTTTCTCTTCCCCATGTTTTATTGCTCTTGTGTTTTTGCTTTGTACCTCTGTTATTTGTCAATGAAGCTGGCTTTTCGTTCAAAAAAAAAGTATGGTAGACGATTTTTGCATGAAATGTTTCTACAGATAAAAGCTGAACCGTGTGAAAACAAAAATTTGCATCCAGCCAAGATAAGCATAATTTCGAGCAATTGTATAGAGCAAATTGTTGAAAGTTGAAACCAGATATGCTTGCTTTAAAAGGACAATGAAACTAGCTTCATTAACATTTCATACGCAGTCAGATTAAATCCAACAATTTAGCAAGAATTCCAGGTCATTTTCAGACCTAAATCTTACACCAAAATCATTCAAATAATTGCAGGCCACCATTTCCATCTGCACGAACAACACAAGTAACCAAATATCGATTTCTGTAGATGAAACCATGCAAGAACAAACCTAAAAAGAGTATCCACATCCTCGAAGAAGATAGAATTTTGTTCTAATGAATCAAACCAATAAGGCACTCTGTCGAGTAACCTCCTCTCATAACAAACCTTAACACAGACTTCAAAAATAAAACTTGAATCAACAAATCGATGTCATAGTTCATTCAGGTCGAAATTATTGGCTTCTGTAACCTATTAATATTTCACTTAAAGCAAAAGCAAAAAAAATTTGAATATTCATGCTTCCTGGATACTTCAATTTAGTTTGCGCGGCTTCTTATAACATCAAGTCCCATCTCGGTGGGATCAGTTGCCTGCAGCTCCACTTGAATACCATCCAACTCTCTCTTGAACCTGTCCTTTGAGCTTGCGTAAATCATCTTGCTTCTCACCCTTGAGTTGTCCGGAGACCTTAAAACAAACATAAACAACAATGACTGAAATGTAGAAGGCGTGGGAAAGTAAAAACCACTAATAGTTTAAAGCATAATAGTACCATGCAATGAAGAAAATCCTGCTTTTCTGGCAATTCTCAGAAGTCACAAAGTCGAAATCATATACAGCATATCGACACTCATCAGCAGGCAGGCTTGCAGTGAAATCATCATAGCTTTGAGCTGGCTCACCAAGTTTCTCAACGACCACCTGCTTTTGTTTCTCCTCAATCTTGAATACAATGAAGCGGTAAGTTCTTTTAGCCTTTAACTCTAGAAACTTCAGCTTGCAGTCATCGTGCACAGCCATTCCAGAAGCTGCGTTTGCCTGCAACAAAAGTGTTCATAGCATAAATAAGCTTACTTAAAACAATGACCCCTTCAAACTATATATTATCAATTAATCCATCAGCTTTTCCGCTTCTCTTTTTTCCCCTTTGCCAAGCATTTCCAAGACATGAAATCATAAATACTAGGAAAAACCTCATGTTCGTGAATTCCATCTGATATATAAAATAAGACAATGATAGGTCAGTGACTCAAAACTTCACAAACATTATCAAACTCCGAAGAATGAGAGCTCAACTTCGGTAACAAACTCACAAAACTAACCATCCAGGCCATCCATTCTACAATGACTTTCCATGGTTTTCAAAATAAACAATGAACTTGAAATCACCAAAAAAATCTTACAGTTAGCAATCCTAAATGCAATATTCCAAATTTAAGCGGGGGCAGATATGAGAGGTGACTGCATGAATTTATTTGAGACAAAATCAAGCAACAAAAATGACCCCTGAAAATGAGAGCCCAACTTCCTCAACAACCCACAAATCTAACAATCCAGGACATCCAATCCGCACTCACTTTCCAGTGTTTTGAAAATAAACATTAAAGCTGAAATCGCCCAGAATTCTTTTACATTTAACAGCCTTAAGTGCAATAACCCAAATCTATAGTATTAAAAAACAGGGGCCACAGTGAGAGGTAATGCCAATGACCTTACTAGAGACAAATTCAAGCAAAACAACAACAATAAAAAAAGGTAGATGAGAATGCATGTCATGGTTCATCAGTAAGACATCAATTCTGAAGTGTTGTGGCCTGTGGGGGGAGAAAAACTTCAGCATTTAAAAAAGGAGAAAATCAATGAATCCAAACTCAAAAACACAATCTAACCACAAATGGACATTGGAAGAATGATCAATAGATCCCAATTTCCAAAGGAATCAAACTGTCCGATATGCATGGATTTTAAGCTGTAGACAGAAGCATCTGTTTTATCTACAAGAAGTTCTCAAATTCAACATGAATTTAAAAATCCAAACCAGCAAAACATCAAGCGACTAGCAAGAGATCAAACAACGAACAGTTATTCCATCATCAAATCATTTACTCGATTAAAAAATTCCGGAAATGAAATCCAGTAATCAAAATAACTTCAAATTTCATACTGAATTAAAGATCTTCGTTCAAAGTAAATGATTAACCAGATCTACGTTTTGAAAAAAGAGAAATCAACAGTAAGTCAATGAAGCACGGATCAGAGAAATGCTAGTTGAACTAAAATGAAAATTAAGAAAAGAGCAAGAAAAATGAAGGACTATGCAAAACTCACCATGGCTTTCTAGATTGAACTTACGGATGGAAAATATGAAGGCAATCTCAAAGAAACAGAGAGATGATAATAAAGGGCTTCTACCCTGTTTTAAGTATATTATATTTATATATATTTTCTTCGGGAAGTGAAATATTCTTTTTTCTTTAGAGGTTTTTCTATTTAGTTGCTTTACTTACGCCGATAAGACTCATGATGGTGAGGTCGTGGGAGGGAAGGTGGTCTGTCCATTGATAAAGTGACACGTGGATTAAAGTTGAAATATCGGGTATGCCCTGATGTGAGCGTTGCTTTGGCAGTCGGTTTCGACTTGGGTTTTCTCCCGCGCGTTATCGCAGCTCTTATGTTGGGTAAATTATACCGGTGACCGCCAAAATATTTTGTGATATTTATTTTGATTATTAAATTAAATAATTCGTGAATTAGGTTATTAAATTATTAAATTAATTTATTTTTATTAGCGTTATTAAAAAATTAATAGATGAATGATGTATCAATTAATAAAAATTTATAAAATTATATATTCGGTTTTTATTATGTCAATTTGATTTTAATTTAATTAATTAAAATTAATCAATCAACCAAAATACGACACATGTTACTGTCTCTTTTTTAAATTTAACTTAATAAATTTAATTAATCAATTGTGACATATTTCACCATTTTAATTGCACCTAATCAAATGAAAAAAAAAATAAAGCATTGTAAGCATTTGGAATCAAACCTACAACCAAAAACAATAAAAGCTTAAACCAACACTGCTAGGCTAACTTTATTTATATAATATAAAATGATAACATATTTTATTAAATAATTACTTTATTAATAAATTCAACGATAATAAGCAATGCTCCGCCTTTCTTATTTCACGATGAAACAAATTTATTTTCTCACCAATATTGAGAAGCTCTTCATTTAATATTTGATAACTAAATTCACTATGAAGAATATAACAGATTATCGAATTCCATACAAGTAGCAGATAAGAAATCATGATCTTCCAATATCTGACGACTAGAAGTTTTCTGCGCAACACAGTTACCCTTCCTTTGCGAGTCTGGATCAATGTTCGTACCATTATCCTCGGCCTCATCTTCAGGATTCATATCCAATATTTGAAAGAAACAATATTTAAAATTAAAACGCCCAAGCAGACACTATTCGACTTAATAGTGGATCCATAAATATATTTGAATGTGAACACGCATAAAATCTCAAATTTTCAGGATAGACACAAATTATAAATATTAAAAAAAAGTTAAAGACCAAATCATAAAAATTAAAAAAATTAAAAATACATGTATGAATTTTAAAAATTTTAGAGTGAGCACAAGTTTATCCGACTCTTCGTATAAACCCGCCATTGATTTGACTCCTTACTCTTCATTTTCCATGATAACATTTTTTACTAAAATTAAAAAAGAATTGGTGATTTGATTGGGGAAAGGGAGGAACACTAAAATAAGAAAGACAAATCATTGCTTATTATTGTTGGGTCCACTAACAAAGTAACTCTTTAATAAAATATGTTATCACCTCATATTTTACCAATGGAGTTAGCCAAATGTTGTGGTTTATGTATTCATTGCTCTTGTTTGTGGGTTCAATTCTCATTTCTTGTAATGCTTTCCATTTTAATTCATTCATTCTATTAGGTCCAATCAGATGGTTATATAGTTGGTTAACTAAATCTGTTAAACTAAATAAATTAAAATTAAAAGAGAGATAATGTGTCATCTTTTGGTTGGTTAGTTAATTTTAATTAATTAAATTAAAATTAAAATCAAATTGATATAATAGGTAAATAACAGAGACCGAATATGTAATTTTACAAATATTTGTTAACTGTTACGTCACTCATCCGTTAGTTTTTTAACGGCGGTGGTCAAAATATGTCAATTTAATAAATTTTATGGTCTAATTAACATTTGCCTAGTCAAGTGATCAAAATAAGTATCCTCAAATAGTTTTGTGGTCATCGGTGTAGTTTACCATTAAAAGTCAACAAATAATTTTATTTTATTTTATCTAATATGATATTTTCCTCTATTTTCATCTTTACCAAACATAAGATCTTTTTTCCCAACAGTTTTTTTTAATGTTTTTTGTGGTCATCCCAAACACAATTTCGTTTCATTGTTCTATGTTTATTTATTTATTAGATGTCTTTAACACTTTTTAAAACTCACAAAATCAAACATATAAAAATCTATATTTTTTATTAATTTAAAAATTTCATTACACTTAAAAAATTTAGTACGTCATCTGAAAATTCAAACGATAAAAAGCTATAACATATATCAAAACTAATGTAATCAAACGATAATGAAGATTGAATACGCATTCTAAGGTCCAAGTTTTGGGTTGATTTTAAGTGATTTTCAAAGAAAACTAAACTAATAAAAAAGAATAAGAGATAAATTTGAATAATTTGATATTAATCTTGTCTAAAATAATTACTAATGACGGGCAACGATATATCAATGTCCAATGATGATGGCCAAAGAGGGTTAGAATTTTATGCAAAAGTGGAGATATAACATGTATACCAATGTTAAAATTTAAAAAATGAGATCTTAATAAGTAGTTCGAGTGAAAAAAAAATGAATGATGTTCATTTTAGAGAATCTGAGTACAAATCGTTTCGTTTGCAATGTGTATATATATTATCAAAATATTAAAAATATTTATAAATAAATACTACTTCGTAATCATAAAGACTATTCTAAAAAAATAAAGATAAAGACGTCTACACGCGTATTGTCGGTCGACTTGTTATTGTAACGTCAACATATAGGGCACGCTTTGATAGGAAAATTTCAATTCAAGGCAAGTAAAGAAACCCTAAAGCGCCGCTCTCAACTTTTCTCTTCTCTCCCAATTTTTTTTTTTTTTTACCATTGCGCCATTCTTTTTCATCGGCAATCAGCCGTCGGTGGTCTGATGAGATCCCCTTCGGTTAAATAAGTATATTTTTTTTGCTGTTGAGTCGGTTGTACCCATGGAGACTGAAGGCATCGCCCTCGGAGTTTTCTCTAAATCTTTTGCGTCGAATTTTGAGGGGATTCAGTTCTTTCATGAAACGGTGTACCGATGCTGGCTTGGGTGGCTTCTCTCACTGCGGTCGAAGGCTTGATGGCGTCTCTACCGCTGGCGCTTTTGGTTTCAGTCCTTGGTTGACTGGTTTTGTGTTTTTTCCTCTATTTTTGGTGTTTGTCTCCGTCTCTCTTTGTTTCAGTGCGGGTAAGGCCGTGTTCGGAGTGGATTTGCTCCCGTTGGTGGTCCGATCGTCGTTTCGACTCCAATCCGCATTCTCATGCCCCTTCAGCCTTCGCCTTATCAATATCTAGTGTGTCGTTGTTGTTGGATGCTCTTGTTGCATTTCGTTCACCGTTGATATGCTTTGGTGCCTCTCGGAAAGTCATGCAGTTCAGGCACATGGTTGCTGGCATCTTCGTTTTCTGATTTTGTTTCTCTTCCCATGTGTTCTGTTGATTCTTCTGCTTCTTTGTTATGTTTCTGTGTTTTTATTTCTTTGGTCTTGTTTGACCATTGTCTTCTTCTCCGACTTTGTTGGCCGTTTTTCCTCCGACATGCTCTGTCGTTTTTTTATTCGATTCTCTTATGTCGTTCTGTTTTATTTTGTTGTTTGTTATGAATGCCAATTTTTTGTTAAAAAAACATATAGGGTGCGCTTTTTTATTATAAAAATCGTATTTATTTTCTTTATTTGATTTTTTGCCTCGTCATTTTACTAGCTTTCATTTTCGCCCCATTTCTTATAGTTTTAATGTCTCCTCGTTCTTATCATGCTCAATCAGAGGTCGTTGACGTTGGGCAATGTTGCCATTAGTCGATGTGGATTTTATCTTTATTTAAAAAAAAATTCACAAGCAAAATGACAACTTTGGGACACTTTGTAGTAAAATAGGCTTCATATGTCCACGAACTTACCATTGAAATCACCATAGACCCTCAATAATTTGTAAACGGTATTTCACTAAATAATTTCAATATTTGTTAAATTCGTGAATAATATCAATACAATATAAAATTTTAAGGTATATTATGTAAATATAACACGTCTGACATCTACACATTTATTTTTAAATAAAACGCATGTTAACACATTTATTTATCTAGAATTATTTTATAAAAGACATCCAAGGTTAATGTTATTGATTTTATTTTTGAATAGTACGTTTGAGTTGATCTTTAACATATTATCATATTGATGAATAGATGAAATGGTTAAATTAAAAAATACGAAAAATGAGCAAGCACATTTGGTCGATTGATCAAGCTGCTCATCTTTGTTCCCTCATTTCCCTTAGGTCATAAGTTCTAGACTCACTAAGATCACTATCTTCTTTCCTTTTCTCTCTAGGTAGGATTATAATTATAATTAGGATATTGTAATTTGATTTTAAACCTTAAAATATAGGGCAATTATTTGATACACAGACGGTGGAAACTAAAATTTTATACAAGCGCCTTAGTTGTAAGGTTTTGTGTTAGATTTTAGAGTTTAGGGTTTAGGGTAATATGATGATGATTTAGGTTTTAACCTATAAACCCTAAATTATAACCACAATCCTTAAATTCTAAACCTACATACCTAGACCCCTAAAACTAAGGCAACTTTTAGTTTCTATCGCCAATGTATCAAATAATTACAGTATCGAGCTTTATTTTCTAATAATTAAACATATATTTTATTTGAAAAATAAAATTATTATGTTCAATTATACATGCTCTACTTTTAATAAATTATATTTTTATTTATAATTTAATTGAACAAGAGATAATAATTAAAATTTTAAATTTAAACATATAATATAATTTTTATACAAATAATAACCCATAGATTGCACGTATAAGAAAACTAGTTTAATAATACATAAAGAATATAAACGAATGGACCGGACAATTAGGTCCGATCCATAAACAAAACAACATGTTTAGTTAATTAGGCCTTTTCGGCATTGTTCCTTCCTTTCAGCAACTGATTTTATGAGGTCCATATCATAAACACAAAGGGGACATTTTCGTAACTGCATACTCATATCTCCCGGGAGCCCTTAAAAGCCGAAATCCCTAATTCTCGTTCAACACTTCTTAAGCAACCCTTAAGCTGCCGCCATTTTTGCTTCCAGGTAAACATTCATGTTACTCACAATTTTAGATCTGACTAATTTTTCCAACTTCATCGTTGTTATAAAATTGATATTTTGTTTGAATTCAAATAGCAATATTTTTAAATTTTTTGGTTCACTTTTTCTTCTAATTTTGGATTTCCATTATCATAATTTTACATGTTTTCTGTATTTATATTTCTTATTTTGCAGGTATTTGAACTTATGCGTCCAAAAAATAATTTGAAAGAGCTTTGAGATTATATAGGCCAGTTTAGCAGCCAATCTGGTATATATGTTATGAATTGACCGTATGCTAGCATAAATCGGCTTAGAAATCATTCCTATTTTAGAACTGTTATGCTGTGCTTAGGAACGTAAATCTGAATTTTTTGTATTTTATTATTTGGTATATATTTTTTTGAGAAAGTTATGCAAGCATTATGTATACATCAGTTGAAACTCGATATGATTATATATCCAGTTGGTAGAAGGAAGAAAGTTAAAATGCTCAAATATTTTTTTTTGAATTTGAGAATAATAATCAATGTTACATTTATTTGTGTTTTTATCATACAACTGACACTATTTTAGAAATCCAGTCCAATGCTTCCTTATTGTATATTGAACTGTAAATTCTTAATCAGTTAATTGTTATATTCACTATAAAAATCATAGCAGCAGCTTGCATTTGAAAGGATGGTGAGGGTCAGCGTTTTGAATGATGCGCTGAAGAGCATGTACAATGCAGAGAAGAGGGGCAAACGACAGGTCATGATCCGGCCTTCCTCAAAAGTGATCATTAAGTTCCTCTTGGTCATGCAGAAGCATGGTTTGTTGATCATACTCTCTTTGTTTCTTTATTAAAATATTCAATATATGGTAGTGAAAGTTTATACGTTTGCTTTTTCGATTGCCGTTACACAGGTTACATTGGAGAATTCGAGTATGTCGATGACCATAGGTCTGGCAAAATTGTGGTTGAACTGAACGGGAGGCTGAACAAGTGTGGGGTAATTAGTCCTCGTTTCGATATTGGAGTCAAAGAGATCGAGGGTTGGACTGCTAGGCTACTTCCTTCGAGACAGGTTAGCTTTAAATCTTTCAAATATATGGAAAAACTAGTAAAAATCTAACCATACCTGTGTCCAAGTAGCATAACATTATATATTAGGCAATAGTTTACAACTTTAGTTATCATTTGCAATGTGTTGGGTTAAGATATTTTTATTAAGCAAAGCCCCTTAAATTTTGTTTGACACAGCTTGATTGATCAAGTATTCTGGCACCCAATAACTTGAGCTCTTGGCTTGATGACGACCAAGCTCAAATCAATTTTGTTTTTTTTAATCCAAATCTGAATTGCTTGCAAACATGTGCTCCGTTTACGCCTCTGTTGATGGAAGCTTATGAAGGTCTAATCAATTTCAATAAGAATTGTGTGTAATTTTTTGTTGTTTATTGCAGTTTGGATATATTGTGCTCACTACATCTGCTGGCATCATGGACCACGAGGAAGCTAGAAGAAAGAATGTTGGTGGAAAAGTACTTGGTTTCTTCTATTGAGTCAAGTTTCTGATAATTTTATTTTTTGTTTAAATTTCTCTCTATGTAGAACCTGTAGTTTACAACAATTCTAATTTTGTACCGGGAATTATAAATTATGGTTTTTGTGATAATGTTTGAGATTATGAATTTTTGCCGTAGACTGTAGTTCTTTATTTTGTTCGAAGGTTAGCCCTTGAAATAAAGGGTGAAGCATTGTAGATGCTGAAAATTGAAATTTAGTTTCAGATCGATATCATGTTACTAAGAATGAATAAATCTTTTTAAGAAAATTTTGCCGTTATATATACTGTTGAGCGTTTGAGTCGAGTCAAAAGAGTTTGCAAGTCATATTTTACGGTTCAAATTTTATTTGATTTTTTTAATTGAATCGAGTTTTTGAGTTTATATACAAATTTGAGTCAAATCGAGTTGAGTTTTTGTACAAATTTAATTGAACATATATATTTCTATATGCATATGCGTAGCGGTGCGTATATGTATATATTTTTATATGCATATGGAGGTGCATGTGTTATTTTAATTTTAACGGTTTTTTATATGTATATACTATATATATATATATTCATATTTTCACATGTTTATATATAATATATTATGTAGAATTGACAAACTCGATTGGAATATGAAAAGTGATTAACTAGTTACTAAAGATTGTGTTTTTCGAGTTATTCGAATTTTTATTTCATAACTTAAATTTTATTTAAAAAATTTTCGAGTCGATTTTATGAAATTACGAGTCGAATCAAAACGAGTCGGTTTTTTTATCTCGAGTCGAACCGAATAGTTCAGTTTTTCGAGTAAAGTCGAGTTTTACCTTCTCCTAATATAACTGTTCATTTTTCTTAGTCTTTTGGTACGATGCAACACATTAATGATAAATTGTTTAAATTTGAATCTAATAATAACACCTTAATGACGGTTTTTTCTGCAGCAGAAACCTATCTTTATTAGTATATTGAAATAAAATTATTTAAATAGATAGACATGCAAATAGGTAAAGTGCTTTCGGCTTAAAATATTAAATGTTTAATTATCATAATTATCAATTTTATTTTGTAGCCGGTTTAATTCGGACGTACAATTTATTTATCATTTGGGTCAACCCTTAATTATCATAATTGTTAGATTTGATACTTAATTATCTGTTTAATTATCATCCTTGTGAAATTATCTGCTAGCGTGCGCAGGGAGTGATGGGGGCACCCGAAATGTAAAGGGCACCTTTTCGCAAGGAAGAGAAAGCGGTGCGCGTTTTTCATTTATGATTAAAAAATGGAGAAAATTAAACCAGCCGAATAGATAACCACTTCAAATTATACTTGCAAATTGCAATGGCCTTTAATATTTGACTTTTTGCAGACCTTTCATTTGTTCAAGTTTTTCAAGGATCTTCATCTCAATCTCCGATCCGGTACTTTCTTTTGTTTTTCGTTTATTTATTGTTTAGTTACGTGGATTCAAGTGCGGAAATGTCAGCTTCTTTATTCTGATTTTTATTTTTGGGTTCAGACTTGAGAGGTTTCCTTTGTTTGGTGGAATTCGTCAATGGCTGCTCCACCGGCAAGAGGTAGAGCTGATTATGATTACCTCATAAAGCTTCTATTGATCGGCGACAGCGGTTCGTTCATGTCTAAAACCTTTTCCCTCTCCTTTTCCATTTAAATAAACATATCTCTGAATATTTCCAATCTTAATTATCTCGTTTAGATTTATTTTCCATGCATTTGCGCGAAACGGTATCATGCAAGTAAATTTAGTTGGCATTGTAATGTATTCTGCCTCTTTCAGTTTTGTTTCTATGATTTGGATGAGTTTCATGGGATTCGTTTATAGGTTTTGAGAGTCAAAGAACGTTGAAGAAGCAAAAATTTGAGAGCATTTATTGGTTAATATAATTGTTCGCCGATTTTACTGAATACAATTAAGTAGGAGTGGCAGGTAGCTCTATGCACTTTAATTTATGGTCATTTGAAGTTAATATTTTGCTGATTTCTTAATTTTTAATTAATCTGCATTCTAAATTTGGCATAAATTTCTTTTGCAAGAAATGTTTGGTTCTTTTGTTCTTAGTTTGAAATTTTGATGCCTTGGTAATCTGATTGCATTTGAAGCTTTGCTCAAAGGACTTCAACGTTTTCTGTTGTTTACATATGTAGGTGTTGGTAAGAGTTGCCTTCTTTTACGGTTCTCTGATGGTTCCTTCACAACCAGTTTTATCACCACCATCGGGTGCGATTTTTTCAAATTGATCCCTTTCTTCTTGTTTATTTTTTATAGATGAACTTACCTGACTTAAACAACATGATTCTTCCATTTGCAGTATCGATTTTAAGATAAGAACCATTGAGCTTGATGGTAAACGAATTAAGCTCCAAATTTGGGATACAGCTGGACAGGAGAGGTTTCGCACAATCACAACTGGTGAGTACATCGAAATTTTTTTGGAGCCAAATTTATAAAATCCTCAAAGCACTGTGATCGTTCACAATTAGTAATGCATCATACAATGAGTGAGAAATTACTTCAAACAATTCCATCTATATCCATTTACTGGCTTGGTCTGTGGTTTATCATGCACACTAATAATCGTTGAAATGATTCTTAAACTTCTTAGGTCTGCTCTTAAGTTAGCTGTCATTTTCTTGGTACTTTAAATTAGAGAGGCCTGCTAAAAGGTTGCCATTTAAGCATGGCAATTTCAAGCGTGATGCAAATGGTTACAGGATTACTGTCTAGGAACTTGTTCTTCTTTGTCTGATTCTAACTTTATAAGAGCTTTTTCACCATTGTATCGTATACAGCTTTGTGGTCTGGGTACATCACTCAGGTGTAACAAAATGTAAAATTCTCCTATAGAAAAATGAAATTCTTATCAATTTGATATTTGGTAATTTAAATCTTCTGTGGGCTGTTTGTTTTGAAAATAGACATATCCCATGTTTTGCATTCCTCCAAATGGTCTCCCCTTATGCATCTTTTTCTTGTACTTTTACCAGCTTATTAGCGTGGTGCTATGGGAATCTTGCTGGTCTATGATGTCACAGATGAATCATCCTTCAACAGTAAATCTCTTGTTATCTTGCTTTCACTTAATAGCTGATTATTGCTTTGTCGTTTGACCTTACATTTTAACTTGCTTTTCTCAGTTGTTTTCTTATTTGTTAGTCTCCTTTTATTAATCATTTAAAGATCAAGGATATGCTTCTGTTAAATCTCTTAAAGAGTGGCTTCTTGCCTTGCAGATATTAGGAATTGGATTCGGAACATTGAACAGCACGCATCCGATAATGTTAACAAGATATTGGTAGGGAACAAAGCAGACATGGATGAAAGCAAAAGGGTATGTAGGTTCCCACAAAGTTTTAGTAGATAATGTCTATGATTCTATCATCGTTTACCATGCTTTGCATGTTTTATCTGCTAAGAGTGCTGTAAATCAGTACTTTTTGGCCGAGAAATCGAAGATAACTTCTCCTTGGAACTCATTCCTAAACAATTCTTTTGATTATACAAAACAACTAATTCTAAACCCCTGTATGAATGCATTTATTTTCTGATCTTACTCTTATGTTTTTCTCCTTTTTAAGGCTGTGCCTACCTCGAAGGGACAAGCACTAGCTGATGAGTATGGAATCAAATTTTTTGAAACCGCAAGCAATTCTTGTTGCTAGATGAAATCAAGATTTACCATGTTGCGTAATAAACTGTGTCATGCAGAGTGCAAAGACAAATCTAAATGTGGAGGAAGTTTTCTTTTCAATAGCGAAGGACATAAAGCAAAGACTCACTGACACCGACTCTAGGGCTGAGGTATTCGAATTGCCTGCCTTGCCTGAAAACAGAACTTCATTAAAAGAAAATTAAGCTCTAATGTTTATAAAATCATACCTATTTTACAAATTATTGAATAAAATTTTATGGTTGCAGCCTTCGACCATCAAGATCAATCAACCTGATGCAGCAGGTGGGGCAGGTCAAGCTGCACAAAAATCGGGTTGCTGTGGTTCAACCTAAGGTGATCAGATGTGGTTCAACACGAGTAAATATTGGATCTTAAACTTGCATTAAAAAAGAAAGAAAGAAACTAATCGCATTGAATGCATGATGGGTGATTGTGTTTTCGTCATGTTTTGCGTGTGAAATGTAGTCGTTTCCTATAATTTGATAGTTTTTTCGTCATGGCAAAGTCACATAGATGCATAAAATGTGACAGTAGGTATGTAATTTCAATATTTGCCAAAATGAATATAACTCCTACTTTGTTATCCTTTTCCCCGACTCCCTGTCCCTATCTTTCTTCTTTCCAATTGTAGGCTTTGCCAAAAGCAGAACCGGTGATCAACTAGTATGCTTCTTTAGGAACTGATAATTGTTCGATGTGGTTGCATAGTCCGCCGACAATTTCTATGATCAACTAGTCCCTATTACTTTGTTTTGTCCACCCTAACACCTAATTTCAATGACCGAACGCACATATGATACCACGTCTCAAGTTCATTCATTCAGAGATTGCGTCGTTTACCAACACATTTTTTCATGCTCATTATTTATGAAAGAGATTGACACACATCTGTTCCTAAAATTAATCTTGTATTTGACTTCTTCCTTCCCATAGCCATAGCCCATAAAGGTGCTGATGGAGCCTGAAACGTGTCGGAGATAGTTTATTGTTCTTAATCTTCATCAACACACTTGTTTCATTGTTGTTTAGTGTTAGAGGTGATAGTTTAGACATCATGTTCTACGTGTTCAGATGACATTTCTTTTTCTTTCTCAATCTCAAGTTGTTGAACAAAAAATATTTGCCTCCTTATATATCCCACTAAAAAATATTTAAAAATTAAATTCTAAACCCTAGCTCTAATTTCCACATCCTAGACCATAAACTTTGCACCCTAAAAAATACACCCTACTTCTAATTTCTTAAATTCTAACATTAAATCCTAAACCCATTATTTTGAAGTGGAGGCATCAAAAAAGACATGGTTAGGAAGTAAACGATTTTCATTCTTATTTTTATTGAAGAAAATACGGCAATTCATTTAAAGTAATATAATTATCGAAACTTTGACGATTAAAGGCGGATGAAGTCCTTATACGTAATACTTGCATTCAAAGGTAAATCTTAAAATTTAAATTTCATCAACAGGTAATAATTACAATCCTATGTACACTACATAAGACCTTGTAATATATATTTTTAAAATATTATTATTTCAATAATAGATCATATGATCTAGGAGACGCAATGATAAACTCGCTCCAATGTGCATCAAATAAAAGAACATATATATAAATATATTAATACCGGAAATGGTGCCTATACAAGAGAAAAAAAGGTATTCCTACAAACTAATAAAAAGAAAGAAGAAATCAATAATCATGATTTCCAACCGGAAACAAACGAAAAACATCCTATATGAACAAATGAACAACAGGCGTAGGCGGCCGTGCCGCCTTCTCCAGCTTGAAGTCCAAATCAGTTCCGCAAGGCGCCAGTTTAAGATCAAGACACAAACCACTGTTCGGTTTCTTCACCTCTGAAAACAAATCCTGTCGATTTACCAATCCTTCATTCAAAGCAGCCGTATGTCTCCTCATGTGACCTCCAAGAGCTTGACCGATAGGAAACTCCACCCCACAAATCGAACACTCATGTGATTTAGGCTTCTTGGGTGAAACCGGCATATCCTCGGTTAGCCTCGGCTTCTTGTGGCTTGCACGGTGGCCTCCGAGTGCTTGAAAAGACGAAAACGTTTTATCGCAGGTCTTGCATGCAAATACACGATTACTACTGTCATGCTTTAATGCGTCGATTTTGCCAACTTTTGACAACAGCATCAAGCAATTCGCCATTGCCATCGCCTCTATATCTCCACTTTCTCTATCTCTCTTCATTCTGTATTTTATTTTTGTTGAGAAAAAATCAATATATGTGTGAGCGCTTGATGATGAGAATTCGATGGTTGAGAAAGAGGGTTTGTGGAGTTTATAATTTATAGGTTGGAGTTGCCGAGTGTGGGGCTTGGGAAGGATTTGTCAAAGCGATTCTTGCGGGTTAAGGAAGTCAAAAAATGTTGGGTAATGTCAGTTTGAGGGGTGGAATTGGAATTTCATACGCCGCCCCCTTCACTACATTTGCGTCACCGCGTAGCGGAGCAAGAAACAGTCGATACAGGCAACTCAGGGAGCTTGCCTTGTATGACAAATTCTACTGTCTAAACGCTGTATTTCGTGTTAACTTCCATTGCAGCCGCGGCTTTCGCTCCTCTTCGCACATTTTTTATTGGGAATACTGCCCAGCGACCACGCAACTATTGTTTGCGACATGTTCTGATCACCTAATTGAAAAAATTCAAAATTTGACCACCTAATTATTTAAATAGATCTATTTTAATCATTGGCCGTTAAAAAGTTAACGAAAAAGTAGCGTAACTGTTAAAGTAAAATTTGTATTATTTCACATTTGCTCCTCGTTAGTTACATATTATATCAATTTAGTCCTAATTTTAATTTAAATAAATAAAATTAATCAACCAATCTGTTGACGACACGTGTCGTCACCCGATTGGATGATTTTAGTTTAATTATTATTTCTTTAATATTTAATATATTTATTTTCCTCCACTTAAGTGGTGACACGTGTCACCACTTGATGAAAGAAAAATTCAAAAATAAAGGGAGTTTGAATTCACAACCTCATGGGTGAAACCCCATAACTTTACTACTGAACCAATCCAATTTTAATGAAATAAATTGTACCAGTTTTTATATATCTTATAATGCAGTAAATGCTAGGAATAAAGAATTAAAAATGGTTAAATATATTTAACGTATAACCATACAAACCACTTAATCAATTCAAATAATTAATTTAAATATAAATATATTTCAAATATATTTAACGTATAGTTGAAGCAAAATTTAAAATGAAATTAGATATATAATTTTTTATATTTTAAAATTAGATTTAATATTTTTCTTTTTCACATTTATTTTAATAATTTCATATATATAATTTTATTTTAAAATAAATAAAATTATATTTTTAAATTAAGTTGAATAATTTTCTTTTTTACGTTTATTTTAATAATTTCATATATATAATTTCATTTATTTTTAAACTATATATATGAAATTATTAAAATAAATATGAAAAAGAAAAATATTTAATTTAGTTTAAAAATATAAAATTTATATATCTAATTTCATTTTAAATCTTACTTTAACTATACATTAAATATATTTAAGATATATTCATATTTAAATTAATTATTTGAATTAGTTAAGTGGTTTATATGGTTTTACATATCCCTAGTGATTTAAGTTCAAGTTCCCTTGCAACTATTTTTAATTCTTTATTCCCTAGCATTTACTGTATTATAAGATATATAAAAACTAGCGTAGCCCATTTCATTAAGATTGGATTGGTGTAGTGGTAAAATTATGGAATTTTACCTATGAGGTTGTGGGTTCAAACCCCATGCCAAGTACTTTTCTTTTATTTTTGAATTTCTTTTATTTTTGAATTTTCTGATTAGAGGGAAATAAATATATTAAATATTAAAAAAAAAATTTTGATTAAAACCATCCAATCGGGTGATGACACGTGTCATCACCAGATTGGTTGATTAATTTTATGTATTTAAATTGAAATTAGGACTAAATTGATATAATAGGTAACTAACAATGACCAAATGTATAATTATATAACTTTTACTTTAACGGTCATGTCACATTTCTGTTAGCTTTTTAACGGCCAGTGGTCAAAATAGGTCTTTAAATAGTTGGGTGGTCACTGAGGTAGTTTTCCTTTTTTTATTTTCCCTAAGGGGTATACAAATAGGGTAATTATATCATGCACTGGCGGTAAAAATATTTTATTTTTATAAGCGCCCTAATTTTAGGGATTAGATATTCGATTTAGAGTTTATAGTTTAGGGATTTAAGTTTATGTGCTTAGAATTTAAGGATTATGGTTTTAATTTAGAGTTTAGGGTTATAATTCAGAGCTAATAGGTTACAATCTAAATCCCTAACATATTAACCTTAAACCTAATTTCTAACCCTGAACTCTAATTAAAACCACAATCCTTAAATTCTAAGAACATAAACTAAACTCCTAAACTATAGACTTTAAACCAGATCCTTAATCCCTAAAATTAAGACACTTATGAAACAAAATATTTTTACCGTCGATGCATGAAATATTTTCTCATACAAATAAGACATGAATAAAAGTGAACACTTTTATCCAAATATTTTAATTTGATAAATTCTTTTATTACTCCATTTATTTATATGTAAATCATAAATTTAGTTATTATATCTGTTTATTTTAGTGTCTAACTTTTTTTATTTTGGATCTAAACAAGCAATAGTTTTATTATTTATTTTTGTACTATAAGTAATTTATAAATTTAGTTCATATTATTTGATTTAATCGTATTTTGTCGAACTTAATTTCAGGTATTTAAATATTTATAATTTAGTCATCGTTTAATTAATGTGAATATTAAAATTCATGAAATATGAAAAAATAAATTTACGATTTATACAATTGTTTAACCAACTTTTATTTTTCTAACGTGTCAAATAATTAAATGAAAAAGGAAGAGAAATGAGACAAGTAGTAGCAGTTGTAATTGATTATACTTTAAGACTAGTAAGTAAAGTAATAAATCAACGCGGTCTTCCATATTAGTTGAACGGTGACTTTCTCAGTTTCACACCATCTTTTCTGAGTTCTAGAATCTCTATCCTCGTATTTATAGAAAAAACTTAAAAATTAACTGAAAATATTATTAAAAAATTTAATATTTTTAATTTAAGGACAAATTTTGAAATTTGTTTTTTTTTTTAATTGAACTCTAAACATATTGCAGGTTAAAATCACCCCATATTTATATTTACTTTATACCTACCATTATGATATCTTTGAAATATACTAATAAAATCAAGAATTAGTAATTACTCATAACCGATTTTGATTCTTAATTCTTTTCCTTTACATTTTTAATATCATCCTACGGTAATATGTATTTTTAAGTCATAATCACTTTCTACATATAAAACTCTTGGAATCCGAATTATTAGTTTTAATGAGACAATCTTATGGGTTTTAATATGATTTCAAAATAATACATGTTCTTTTTTAAACCATAAGCTCACATACAGTGTAAATAAAAATACTTAAACTCGAATCTCCTAAAAAAAATAACAATCTTCTTTTAATAAAATCATGCCTCGGATTCTAGTTTTATTTTGTTTTATAAGTGTAAGCATGAATTGTTTCTTACGCCGAAACCACAATATACAATTAATTTCAATCAAAGAAAATAATTTTATAGAGGAGAACGAACAACAAATAAAAGGTTTCCGCAATGATACGGATGAAAATATTCTACTCAAACTACTTCTGAATCAGTTGAAAAAACTTAATAAATATTAACCCGATTTTTTGAATTAATATATATTATTGTGATTAGATTTTTCAATGTAACGTAGTTTATCCAAATTATAGAAGCTTCCATGTCTAGAATTTTATCCTATATTATATTTATTAAAGTTGCCTGAGAAAATTAAACATTGCTTATAAAAAAGATCTAGATTTCTTATTTATAAAAAAATCTAATATTATATTTATGTTTCTAGAAGCACATTTTCCATGTCTAGAATTTTATCCTATATTACATTTTTCTAGAAGCTTCCATCCTATATTATATTTACTTATAATTACGTTTGAACATTTTATAAAAAGATATACTTATAGTAGCTTTTCCGTTCCTCAAAGTCTCTTTTGGATGATTCTAAAACCAAAGTTTTTTCAACCTGATAACTGAGATGTGTTTATGAATTATGAGTTATGTTACTAGCTCAACCTTATGTGTTAAAAGTCTATCAAATTCAATCTAAGATAAACAAAACCCCCCAATTCAAATTATTAATAAAAAAATGTCTAAACTATTATTTTTAAATAATTTTTAATTTTTTATGTAGTAAAACCGGTCTAATGACGTAAGACCTTTTAAGAATTTTGACATGATTTAGTTCAATCTACACGTAAACATTTTCAAACATTGATACATATTTAAAAAAACTCGTTGAAACCATTATTTTTTCTTGTATATTTTTTATGTTTTATAGTTTATATTTAAGATTTGTGACAATTTCTCTAAAAAAACATCTTCAAGTACATTAAAATTATTAACGGCTCTTGAAAATTACATTCAAGGGTTTGAAAAATATTTCTGGAGAGAATGGCGTATGCCGTCCAACAGGCCCAAGTAATTGGACTTGGGAATCATTTAAAACTCACCCATATCCAGTACCCACTCTTAGTTCTTATAGAGTTTGGATCGTCCCTCGAGAGCAGTAAGGTTCGAAAAAGGCGTGGTAACAGCGATCGTATATGGCTCTTAAGAGAGATGCCCAAAAATAAAGTACTTAAATTAAATTAAATATTTATAAAATATTATAAATTTATATATAATTATGTACGCATATATAACAATTATCTAAAACTTAAAACATGTAAATAGAATAATATTTTTAAGTGAAAATGTTTAATTTTTAAATGTTCATAAGTCAATTTTTTGTTGCTCAAGAGAATAATCTAATAATTTTTTTATTAAGATAATCTTTTTTAAAAAATTATATCTCTTATCAATAATAATTAAGTGTCTCATTTTAATAAATTAAACAAACCCTCAAAATCTTTAAACCGCCCCGCTAGATAACGGTTGTAGCTACCAAATTTGATAAATCAAGTGAGAATTCGGATCAGTGGAATTCATCCCTGTAATGTAATCATCTTTTACAACCTACATTCAATAAGTTTAGCCACATAACTAACGTGATTATTAATGTCACCAATAATTTCATATAAAAGCTAAACTAGTATTTAACAAATGCATATATTTTAACTTCATATGTAAATATTGATTACACGTGTTGAAAAAATAAGAGAACGGGGAGCAAGGAGGGAAAAAATAACATACATATGTTGGGAAACGCCAGTACATCTCATGGCGCAAAAAATTATCTGGTGTAATCCACCAATGATCTATGTACAAGGGATGAATTCGGGGTAATAAAGGATGAAAACATTACCTCAAGTAGTCTGGAATTTCGCAGCGAGTATAAGAAAATCTAAATCGAATCTGAGTCGTCACAGCAGCGTTCCGACCTCTACGCAGTTTACTCGAATAAAACGAACAATTTTCTCTTTTCTAACTGTTAGAGATGATTTTCAAAAAAGGCATATCTTGGATACTAGACCTTATGCCTTTTATATAGCATTCAAAAACCTAATTCTAATTAAATTCGGATTCTTTAAATAAATAATATATTTAACCGAATATAATTAAATATGTAGAATCTGATTTAACTTTAATTAGG
Organism: Hibiscus mutabilis; assembly: GCA_019671005.1. Classification (NCBI taxonomy): domain Eukaryota; kingdom Viridiplantae; phylum Streptophyta; class Magnoliopsida; order Malvales; family Malvaceae; genus Hibiscus; species Hibiscus mutabilis. The sequence continues at coordinate 83,967,840 of CM033715.1, forward strand.
TTTATAGTATTTGATAATTACAATAAATTATCAAATATTAACATATGTATAAAACCAAAATGATCCATTATATAACAATTTCGGTTTCTTACTAATTACATGTATAACAAGTTGTACACATGCTATCTGGTCGATATTTATTCGTTTCAATCATAGGGTGTGACCCTTGTAGGTTCATGTAACGTTAGCAGTAATATCTAGAACAATTCTAATATTACAAGCTATGAGTGGCATCTAGCAATACATCATTGCTACCTAAGTTACTTAAAAACATGGTTCAAATTAACTTTTTTTCGTGATTAACTTCTTTTATGTATTTCATCCTTTTGTCCTCATATCTAGATCGGACACAAGTTATGGATTAGTCACACTTGTATAGTCCATTTAATGTTTCTTGATATCTTGAGTAGACTATTATAAACGAATATCTATGATATCCCATATCAATTCATTCGAGCATGGCCATGCATTTTCTAGTCTCACTCAATCAAGTGGCCTATGATATTACTCCTATTATGTAGGAGGGACAAATCCTATATTGATCAACCATATTTCGCTACATGGATTGTGACATATCCAATATCGGTCTTTATAGTGTAATCAGTTACGACACACGTTTGACCGTATTAAAATATGCCACTCACGATGTTGAAATAATGATGATCTCAAGTCTGGGGATCATACATGTAGTTATCACCATGAGCAATGTTGTGACTGTCACATAATAATCCAAGAAACATGCTCATGGCGAGCTAATCCAGTATGTCGTTCCCTCATACATACTTATGTATTGATTTTGACATCTCCATGTCAATGACAACACTTTGTCATCAATCAACTACATATTAGTCTTAATACATTATTGTTGTCCAAGCCCACCATAATTCTCGACTAAGGACATTCAAGAATAACTATATTATTCTAAGGACTTTATCATAATTCAGTTTATTTATAAATACACATAATAAGACTGGAATAATAATAACGGCTTCTTATTAATAAACAAGATAAATTAAGTATGTCTTTTACAATCATCTCATAATTGGTCTTTGGGCATACTCCAACATCAATCCTAAGTTGTTTGACAATTAACAAATAGCATATTATATTAACTGATAGTTGATAGCTGATTGCATTAGCTGATTTGACTAACGGATTGTATTATCTGATTGTATAAAAGTGTTTGGTAAAATTAACTAATAACTGTTTGATTATTTAAACAAACAAAATGACATGTAAAGACATGATTATATACGACGCTTGTTTGAATAGTTTATTTGTTATCAATATTTTGTATCTATTTCAGTTCAAAAATATTTTGTATCTACTAATATTAATTAGATTATGAAAAATAATTTTTTAATATAACAATACTAAGCATATTTGAAGGATCTATATGTTAATTTATTATTTATATAATTATTATTTATATATTTGTTATCAATAATTATTATTTTTTAATATTACTTTACAAATGTCACAATATAAATACGTGAGGGTGAAAAATTAAAATAAAAAATATTAAATTTAGGTTATTTGGAAATTTTTGATAATTGTTAAGGATAAAAGGGTCTTTATAACTATTATGTCAGACCGTTAATTTCAAAAGGATAAAACTTTGATACACTGACTGTGTAAAATTAATTTTACACAAGCATGTGTTTTTACCTTATAAAATACAAATTATAAATTCCTAACCCTAAACCCTAAATTCTAAACACTAACCTTAAATTCTAAACCCTACAACTTAAACACCTAAACTTTTAACCCTAAACTAAACCCCTAACCCATAAATTTAAAAAGCACGTGTAAACAAACGTTTACACGGGCTGTATATAAAACTTTTTCTCATTTCAAAAATCTCTTATTAACGGTTTTTTTAAAATTATAGGTTTTACCCAAATCCGCTATTCATCAAACATCCAAAATAGCGAATTTGACCTGTCAAACTTTTAATATTAGTTCAAATCTTTAATTTTAGTTTAAACCACTATTTACCAAATAAGACAACAAAATATCCATGAATTATTAGAGGTGCCCAATTCTCATGTTACGAACCTATGAAAGTTAAACTGTTCAATACATTTTTAACATGATAAAAATGAAAGGCTTAAACTAAAAAATAACCTTCAAACTTTGCATTTTTTTTCTGTTTTAAGTACCTAAACTATAGTTTGGACAAAATAAGCCCCTAAATTATTATTTATAGTCACTTTAAGTTTGATAGTTATTTAAGTTAAAAGAAAATTATTTCAACTAATAAGATGTTGATACATCACAATTTTTTTGACGATAGATAGTTTAAAGATTAAAAGAAGAAAAATAACATAGTTTAAGTACTTATGTTGACCAAAAAATAATTTAAAAAACTCAAAGTGATTAAAAATAATAATTTAAGACTTATTTTACCTAAACCATAGTTTAGCTATTTAAAACAAAAAAAAACATAATTAAAAGGCTGATTCATTTAAGCCAAAATAAAATTATATACAAAAATAGTCACACTACTTTATCAAACACGTTATATAATAATAAAATTTGACAAAAGTAGGAAGTAGTTCTGAGCACCCACTATTTTATTAACCACTAATCAAATGATATACTGTTTATATTCTATTCATCGCGTAAAAAGTAAAATTAAAAAAAAAAATCAGAACCTAATAAAAATTGGGTAACATGCGACATATGTAGTGAGATTTGAAGTTAAAACTGACCATTGAAATATACTTGAATTTAAATTAAATTTAGACTGCGCATATTAAGATTTGAACTTATAATTTAAAGGAATAAATTTAAATCTTTGTCACACATATAAGATATTTTTAAATTGGATGTAAGGTAATATACGAATAAAAAAAATCCTTAATCGATGTGTAAAGACAAATTAATCAAACTTTAAAACTTAAACAATTAAACAAAACATTCTATGTTAAGTATAGAACCAGCATGAAGGAATGATCTGTTATAGTTCATATTATCTGTAATCACTAATCAGTACCTAATTATTTATAATTAAATGTGTTTTGTTTAGAGATATTTTTTTTGAATGAGACAAAAGTGCCATGCACCGTACCCACCAACATAATAAAATGTACACAATTAGATTAGTGCACAAATTAAAATGTAACAGCGTGATCTAAGAATTAAAAATATATTATCGCTTAGAATTTTCTATATTATCGTGCCATTTTCTCAGCTGACAGACACTCTTTGCAGGGAGTAATCGTTTGTTGCTGGCTTTGATGCTTATAAAAAATGTCTTACATCAGCAATCATTAAGTAGTGGTTATTTTATTTATTTATAATTAAATTAGTATTTAATTTACTCGCAATATCAAATTGAATCAAACTTTTAATATAATGTTGGTTATTTGCATTGAATAATATTCAAACATATATAGAATTACATTCACATTCAACATGCAATTTTATAAGATCAATGTATATCTTATCTGACATTTGACTTAAATTAAGGGGATATGAATTTAGAGTGGGGTGCCCATAATTTTAGTGGTTTCCACATCATAATGGTTAAGTACTTTATTGAAGGCTAATCTTTGGCTACCCTCACTCCACTTCAAATGGTCCTTAAAGTAAGGGCTGAGAAGTTGACCATTTTAAAAACGTTTAGATTGTGCCGTGGATATTTTGTATAAAAAAACAAGTAGATTGTACTGATTTAGTAATTAGTCATTTAAGTTCTTTTTCCCTAGTTTTTCTAAATGTTTAAAAGGCTCAAAATCTACGTTGAATGTCTCGTAAAAAACCTCTCAAATTTAAATAGAGAAAAAAAATACACACAACAAGATATAAAAACACTCAAACATCTCCGCACGACTAAAATTTAAACATCACTTGGACTGTCTAATTTTAACGGTATACACCCAAAACAAAAACAATCAAGTACAAGATAGCCCCAAACCAATCCAACACACCTCGTCTTGCCATAAGGACCCACGAAGCATGGAGATTTCCACCTAAGCCAAACCCAAAACTCGGCAGACAAGCCAAAATCCAAACCTAACCACCACCGGAAATAAAAAGTACGCTATGCAGCACAAAGGAATTACTGAATTTTTATCCTTTTACTTTATTATAATTAAGAATATAGTTCATTTATTTAATATGGATAATTGGATTTTTAAGCTTTACTATAATTGAAAAGTTAATTAGTAACAATTTAGAAAATGTGAAATTGAATTACAGAATTTTTTGAAATTTAGTTCATACAATTTGTTGAACTAATTTATTAATTTCATAAAATGTAAATATTAAATTATGATAAATTAAAATAAATAGACTAACGTATCGGATGTCCCATTGTATCTGTAATTAAGTAACAATAACAATCCGTTTATGTGGGATTTGAATCCTGTTTTCCCCTTATTGTAAAAAAAAAAAATAGACAGACTAATCTTTCAACTTTGGTAAAGTTAAGGGATTTCATAAATGGACCATAATAATTAATAATACACAACTCCATCTTCCATGACACCTTAATAGTGCCTTCCATATCCCATGCTTTTTGAGTTTTGTCCTATTCTCTCATTTTTTATTAGCATAATATCCTAATGTATATTGATAAATTTGGTTTTAACGTTTATCCTTTTACCGTTGTAATTATTTTTAATCAATTTCATTTACTATTTTTCAATAATATTCCATAGAATTAAAAAAATACATACAAATATCTTAAAACATTAAAATGTCAAAAAGTGGACAAAAAATAGTAATTATTCATGTCAGTAATAAAATACACATAAACTATCACGCATATTGTTATATTATTGTCGGTAAAATATTAATAATCATTATATGTAAAAAACAACAAACTGACCAAAATTTGAAAATTAAGGGCCAATATAATACGGAAAAGAGTTAAGGCTACATTAATGATAAAACGGAGTAAATGTTAGGGACTAAATTTATCATGCATTTTCTAATTTCAAAAGTTGAATGGATAAAAAAGAGCCTAATGACATTTAAGGTCTTTGAATTTTTATAAAAAATCATTTTGATCCTTAATTTTTTTTGTATCCTATGGCCCTAAAATTTTTATTTACTTTTTTTTAAATTAAACCAAAAAATTGAAAAAGTATTAATTTTTAATAATTTACAAATATAATCAAAAAATTTATATTTTCTTCTTCTGATTTTATATTTTTAATAATTTATACATATATTAATATATTTTTATTTTTTTCTTTGTGTAAAAGATAAAATATTTAACGTAAGCTTAACATTTTCAATGTTTTCCGTCGGTTGATTTAATTTGACAAATAATTAAACATTCAATGCCTAAAAGAAAAAAAAAAGATTTAAAATTATTTTTCTAAAAAAGTAAGGTAAAAAATATCATTAGGCCAAACAAAATCTAGAGATATCCATTGCCATATCCCCTTATCCAATCAAATACTCACTAATAAGTTAATCATCTTTTCTTACACTGATAATTGTAACCTCCATTAGGAATATTCTTTTTTAATAGTTAAATTAGGTGATTACAAGATAATAAATGTTTATACATATTCTTAACCTTTTGAAAAATAGCATATACATCGTATACAAAGCGATTTGAACTCGTGTCTCCTAAGATTAACATTACATGCTTTTCTACCGGGACATTTTAATATTTTCTGCAAAGAAGAGACCTAAATGTGCACTTAGAATTTGTAATCAAACCCTTAATCTACCAAAACTAATAAAATCAGCAGTAGTCCACTTTGAAGCCAACAAGATTTGATAATTACAACAACAGATAAAATCTACCACTCAGATTATTTTGCTATAATGGCTGACGACATCAGATCAACCACAAGATTGCTACCACAAATGAGCAAGCACGCATTAAAGCACAACTCTACAACAATACAATATCGGCAATCAGCATATATATATGAGTAGTGGAAGGCACAAATGGAGCATCTCAGAGAGAATTAGAAAGAAAAGTGGGCAAAAATGGAAATAGTGAAGGGTGAAACCAGAAAGGGTCCCTGGTCCGAAAAGGAGGACATAGTTCTGGTGAACTATGTGCACTGGTTTGGTGATCGACGATGGGACTTTATAGCCAAAGTTTCAGGTTTGAAGGTTTGGCGGGAGACAAAAATCATATAGGTAGGATTAGGATTGTTTGAAAGATTTGTAGGTTTCTCCATAGCCATAGGAGCTTTTCTCTTCTAATCGCGTCAAATATTGTTGCTGTTGCAGGCTTGAATCGAACAGGCAAGAGTTGCAGGCTACGATGGGTTAATTATTTGCATCCTGGTCTCAAAAGAGGGAAGATGACACCCCAAGAGGAAAAACTCGTGCTTGATCTTCACGCCAAGTGGGGAAACCGGTAATATATTCTTCTTCTTCTTTTTTATTATTATTCTCTTTAGAAATTTTGGGTTCACTAGGGTTTATAATTGATGAATACTTATATTTCATTTTGCAGGTGGTCAAGGATTGCTAGGAAATTACCGGGTCGAACGGATAACGAGATCAAGAACTATTGGAGAACTCATACGAGAAAAATGGCTCAAGAAAAGAAACGATCCATGTCACCATCGTCGTCAACTATCACTGGAGCCGATTCCTCGTCCGGGGAGGTAAGTTTTTATGACACCGGAGGTCCGGTCATGGCGGTTTTCGAAGACGATACAGGGTACTCCATGGATGAAATCTGGAAAGACATTGATATGTCGGAAGAAAAGACAATGGAATTATCTTTGTCTGATAACAACAGTCCTGGAGAAGAATGTAATTTTTCATGCCCTTCAATGGCGTCTCCTTCATTGGATTTCTGCTGGGATTATTCACTGTGGAAGATGGATGAAGAGGAGAGTAAGATGTTCCTTCCAACCAATCAAATTCAATTCATTCGTTCGTAGAACTCTAACCTGTAAAAAAAGAAGATGGGGTTCTCTTTAAGTTGTTGTACTTGTAGCATCATTTCCCAGTGTTTTGTATGTGTGGTTTTAGTCCTCTCAGAGAGTTACAGAGAGAATCCTTTATCAAAATCTCTATATAGAGGAGACTTGTATAATTTGCATGGATGTATGTATGATAAGCCTTTGAAGTTTAGATTCAAACTCGATGTTCAAATTTGAATCCTAAACATATCGAATATCATGTCTTAACGACGTTGCATAAACTAATTATGTGTCTTTTCTTTTACATATGATTTCATTTCAATCAGCATGGTTCTAAGGTTGAATCTAAAAATGTTTGAAACCCCAAGCTTACATCATTATAGATCAATTTTAATTTCTTATAAGTTTGAATCAAGGTTCTTCGAATTTGATTATTAGAATTGACGTGCCTAATTATACTACGATGCACTTGTTGGAATAGAAAATAGAAAAGGTTGGACGGGTGATAATAAGTTAAAGACGTACCATCGGCAAAGTTTGAATCACATAGTTTTAGTGAGCATTGACTCATTGGAGGAAAAAAAAAAAAAGGCAACAATTAGTGATGGTGAATTAAATGGGACAGAGTATGGTCACTATAAAGCAAGCATCAATTTGTAGGCTGCTTTATGATTTGTGGTCCTCGTTGTACATATAGATTCTTTATTAAATTTTCTGTTATTTTTTAGTGTTTTATTTTTATATTTCAGATGCTTTTGAACGAATATGAAAAATATATCCATATTAAATACATATTTGAATCCAAACCTCCTTTGAAGGAATTAGAGTAACATAACTATAATTGCTTATTGTATTATTTAGATATGGGAGCAGTGTTGAAATTTTGTTGTGGAATTCCCTTGATTATAATGTTAAACAAACCGGTACACAAGTATTAAAATTGAAATTTTTGGTAAATCTTAATTTTAATCTTACTTTAAGGAAAAGAAAAAAAGATATTTCTAGTGAGCCTATAACCCATGACCTGGGAAGATATAAAAAAATAAAGATAAACAGCTTGATCAACCGGCTAAATACATTCAATATTAAAACACAATACTTTTATTATATATAAAGAGGGAGAAATTTAGTGGGTTGCTGCTACCTGAACTTTTTTTATTTTCTTGGTATTTCAACTCATTGCTTAGTTGAATAAAAAGTTGGTAGGACAATGACAGGGACAGGGACAGGGACAGGCAATTTGAATTTATAACAAGAGAGATGCCAATCATACAGCGCACTGAACCTAGATCAAATCCGTCCCAGAGTGAGATGCCTGCCAAGGCTTGAGGAATGAGGACACTTTTCAAAAGATTCTACTTCTAAACTTCAACTTCATTACCATCAATTCTCAGAGTGGAAAGATGGAGTTTTATTGTATCAATTCCCGCTCGTTCTTTTTGAGCAATATTTTCAGATCTGAGTCAATCACATAATGACTACTTCCATTGCTCATTCACACTTCGTTCTTCGCCAATTTACCAAAGTGGTAAAACTAATGTATGTATTTATATTTATATTTATATTCTGTTGGTTTTCGAAATCAAATAATAATATTTCACACATTTGAGTTTTGAATCACAGGTTACGGAACTTAAAATGCTATGTTTTTTGGTCCAGCAGCCGAGATGTTGGCACCCACCATGAAACCAATGGCAATGATCCTAATGTTTCCCTTCTTTGGATCAACAGCTGTGGCATAAACCAGGTACACTAATTATAATATTTTAGACATTTCCAAAATAAGTCAGTATCGATGAACTCATTATATTAATTCATGTAGAGGCGGATTAAATGTTCAACTTATCTACCATGCTTATATTTATGATTTCGATACATATAATAAGTTACGTGTAAAATTTTATAAGTAGATTTAATAGAATAAATCATGTTTACATACATCACAAAAAAATCACGTCAATTTCTTACACCCGTTTATACAACTTAAAATTGTTGTTGATAATGCGAGCATCTAAAAAGAAAATTGATGTGTTTGGAGCAGGGTGAAGAAAGTTGTGTAAGAAAATCAGGCCTTGTTTTCGGTCCAATCCGATTGTCTCCGGCTAAAGCCCCGATTATTCATTCTTCGGGTGGCCACAAAGCCCAGTCATATTCTTGTCCAAATTATAATGCCTTTATATACTTCTTTTGGAACAACTGAAAAAAATAGTTATATTAAATTATCAAAAGTTTTAAAATGGCAATGACACGATTCTCTAATTGATATATCAAATATTATTGATACATCAGGTATAAATAATATTTTATATAGTCACAAAAGTAATAATCTGTACACACATACACTATTAAGTATTAACAAAGGTTTTTCCGCTTTAATCCCATCACCATGTGTCATTAAATATCTAAATGAATAAATAATGACTTATAATTAGGGCTGAGCGTTTGTTCAAGTGGAGTCAAAATATTTTGAGTTATTTGAGTTTGCAAGTCTTATTTTACGATTCAAATTTTATTTGAACTTTTTTCGAATCGAATCGAGTTTATAAAATTTGAGTCGAGTCGAATCGAGTTTTCGAGTTTATGTACAAATTTAATTGTACATATATATTTATTCATTTATATTTCTATATGCATATACGTAGTCGTGCACATATATATTTTTATATGCATATACTTAGAGCTTGGTTGTGCACATATTGATTCCAATTTTAACAGCTTTCTATATTTTCACATCATAATATATCATGCAAAATTGACAGACTTAAGTTGAATATGAAAACTAATAAACTAATTACTAAAAATTTCCAGTTATTCAAATTTCCATTTTAGAACTTAAACTTTATTTGAAATTTTTTCGAGTCGAGTTTATAAAATTATAAGTCGAGTCAATTTTTTTCGCCTCGAGTCGAGTTGAATTTTGTCCATCCCTACACATAATATTAGATTTAAATCACTTCTACATTGGTAGTGTTTTAATAAAATAAAAACACATTGACAATGTTTTAATTCCATTTTTGGACTTTAAAGTTTATAAGGCTAAGGCCCAATGAATTGAGATTTTTCTATTGGATCGGGTCATTTCGGAACAAGCGGATTATTCATGATTAAAAGGATATTTCTTATCAAAATCAAAAGGATGATCTTTAAGATCTCATTCAGAATTCTTAAAAAGTAAAACCATATAATACCAGACACGAGATAAATTTTCCAAAGAACAATGTTAATTTTTAATGTAACAATTATTATTCCTATATGGATAATTATTTCATATGAAAAACATTCCACAAATGATATTATATCTTATATTGGGATGGGATTAATTTTTTTTGACAAATCTTAAATATAATCTTAATCCTACTTAGAGGGAAGGGAAAAATAGGTGTATTCCTAGTGGGTCTAAAACATATACTTAAAAAATTACGAGGGAACTAAATTTATATTAATTTATGGTAATTAGATGGTGAAATGAAGTAATAAAATTAAAAATTGTTAACTAATGGTCTTAGTCTTGGGTTACAAGCTGTGGTTGAGAGTGATGATGTTACATTTTAGTGAAAGCGAAGAACGCGTCTAAGAATCATATTTGGTTGCAATAATAATATAGTGTTGAAAGCAAAAGTATGGAACTAACGACTTTAGGTGACCTTCAAAAATCCCTCCGCATCTAACTCCTCAATTCTATTTCGTAATGAGATCCTCAAAAGATATTTTTTTTGTCCTTCTTCATAACATATAATATACTAAATATTTATTTCTTTACCTTTACCTTTCTCTTTCTCTTGTTTTCTAGATCTGCTCCCCCATCAAATCTACTCATCAACATGCAACCTATACATATATTTGACTTCAACGTCTTTTTCAAGGAATAACAAATATTAATGAACTAAAAAGTAATAACAAACAATGGGGGACACAACATCCTTCCCCCTTTATCTATTTGCACCCATGCAACCATTGCATTGTATGCAGAGGCATAAACGAGCCAAGCCGAGCTCGAGTTTAATAGAGTCGAGTTTTAATTGAGTCGAGCTCAAATAGTTCGTGATCTGTCTCATTTTATTTAAAATATTATTAATAGCAGTATCGATCAAATTGCATGGTTTTATTGTATATAGAAGCATACAAAAAAATATTTCCACGTAACTCATTAAAAACCCCTAATCTTAATAGGAGGAAAAAATTACACATGAAAATATAAAGAAAGTTCAACTAAAAATTAAACTAACATAACATAACAACAAAAAGACATCAAACCTACATTTTAGTTCACTTCAATTTTAAAAATTAAAAAAATTTATTATATTTTTAAGTCGGGTATCAAGTAGCTCGGCTCGGCTCGTTAAGAGTTCGAGCTCAATTCAAGTCCAATCAAATCGAATATTAATCAAACTTTAATGAAACCGAACTCGAATAACACACCATTTATCTCTTATCATTTACATTTACATTTACATTTACATTTACGGCCCTAATCGCATGATCCTCAAATTTAACTCTGTTCTAGGGTACCCCACCTTTCTATTTTAACGGCTTTCCCTTAATAGAATCATCGTGATCATGTTCTGACTTTGCTTTATTTGGTAAGGAAAGATGAAAATTATAAAATCGATAAATTTGTCAATGTAATGATTAAACTATATAATAAAAAAGGACAAATGATTAATAAAATGTTCGACCCTTCTACAGAGAATTTATTTCATGAAAAGATTAAAGCCAAAAGAAGAGCATGGGGTGTTCTTATTGGAGATCTTTCGGTCAAGCCATAGATCGGAATTTACTTTATGTTTAGTCAAACTGATCAAATCTGCAATGATATTAGATATTTTTTATTAGGGTTGTTTCGCAGATTTTCGAGCCCTGGTCGAAAATTAAAAATGAACCTTTATATATCGTGATCGTGATCATGTTCTTATTGGTGTTCTTATTGCAAATATTTTTTGCCTATATTTATACCCCAACAGTAAAAAAATTAGGATTAGAATTTATGGTTATGGTTTAAGGTATTGGGTGCAGACTTTAGAATTTAGTATTTAAAAGTTAGACTTAAGGCTTAAAATTTAATTTATTTTAGTGTTGAGCATGAAAATAGGCACAGAAAAGGGACATATAATTTTTATTCATCTAATTACTTTAAACAATTAATTTAATATTTCAAACACATTATTTTCATTGTTAGATTTATATATTTATTTATTTAGGAAAAAATAATTTTTTAACATTAAATTAATTAATTTTTTAACAAATTAAAAAAATAAGAATTAAAAATATAAATAATTAAATTTTATGGACCCTAGACTGATTGGGGACCATGAGCAGTCGCTCAGGGTGCTCCCCTTTATAGCCGACCATGTTCTTTATGTCCACTAAATTATAGAGAGAACTTAGTTGAAAGAAGGAACCCTATGATCGTATCATATCATATTATAATTACCATAATATAATAAGGTAGTCGTAATATTAACTTAAAGTTTAGTATAGCATTATAAATTTAATATTATTATTGTTGTTGTATTTTAGAAGATGTGAAATCGATCATACTTAAAAATATAATAGTTTGTAATTTAGAGGTACGATTAGTTTAAGTGCTTTATAACAAAAATTTCTTTTGACCAATAGTATTTAAAGAATTTTGACCTTTATCTTTGCTTTAAAAAGTGAAATAGTTTCAAAAATTCAAACCATGATGTGCACGAGGTTGGCTGGTGGGATTGAAACAATGAAGAAAGTGTGCAACTTTCCAAAAGGGTACACTTTCTGGTGTGAATTGAGGGTTTGCTCTCTGGCAAAGTGGGGACTTCATCACATACGGTATCAGTAGGTCACTTAGTTTTCAACATGAAACAACTATATGACACGTATAAGAAATTGTATCAAAATTTATTTAACTTTAAATGCAATCCCAATGCATAATTTATGTATACAACAAATATAGTTAACAAATCGAAGCTTAATTATATGTTTTATTATTTGATTTAGGTTCTCTACAAATACAATACTGACTGTGCAAATATTTTTTTTGTAAGTAGATTTTCTGTTCTTCTGGAAACCATGGTTTCAACGTAACGTTGATTTTTCACCAACCTCCACAACACGGTATCCTCTGTACTATCATCTTCTTGAACTGGAAAGGGAAGAATAAGTATCCGATAATTGATAGCAACGGTTGCTAAGTGAGATCATTTGCATGCATTACAGCTTTCAAGTTCCGATCATAACAAATTGCTATTCTTAAGTTTAAATCTCAATATCTGTAATATGATTCGAACATAAATAACAGTTTTTTTCTTATTCTCGGGTCGGATTGGATCGAACTGTTATAGTAACTTTTGAAGATGTCAGGAACAACTGAAATCATTTACTATAAGTTGATCGGGGCATATAAAATCTTCATGTTGACGCTTAAACTGCTTAAAACGAAGCCGTTACGTGGCCTATGAAAACCGATGCAGTGCGGTCAGTAGACGGCATTAGAGGACTACAACACTTTGCCAACACACAATAAGAATTTGTGACCTTTCTTTCTCTTTGCTTTGTTTCCATTCAGCAGGTCAAGTTTTTGTAGCTAGCAAGCTGAGGCACGTGCGAGCTACCACGTTCTACACGCCAAGTGTCGGGTAAACAACGGCCCAAATGTGCGCGGCAATTTCGCCCATGGCTCGAACATGACCGGTACCTAACCGTCATGTGCAAAGTTCACAAATGACAAAATCCAATGGCTAATGCCTATCACAGTTGTTCCAAAGCCCCCCACCTTTATACATGGAAAATAGACTTTTATCTTTGTATTTTTTAATAAAAAAGGGAAAACTACTCAAATAGTACCCAATTATTGTCGCAATATCGTTTTAGTACCTCAGCTATTTTTTTTGGAAAAATGGTACCTAACGTTACGTTTCGTTTTCATTTTGGTACCCGCCGTTAAAAAACTAACTGTGTGCTGACTAGGAGAGAGAAAATCACATGTGGCAGCTTGCCATGTCATTTTCTCTCTCCTAGTCAGCTGCCACGTGTGCTTTTTTTTAGTCGACATGGCATGCTGACTAGGAGATAGAAAATGACGTGGTAGGTTGCCACATGTGGTTTTCTCTCTCCTAGTCAGCACACAGTTAGTTTTTTAACGGCGGAGTACCAAAATGAAAACGAAACGTAACGTTAGGTACCATTTTGCCAAAAAAATAGCTAAGGTACTAAAACGATATTTCGGCAATAGCTGGGGTACTATTTGAGTAGTTTTCCCTAAAAAATGATACCAATCATTTGCCTTCGCAAGCAAAAAGCCTAATAGAGCTTAAAATTGTAAGAAAAAGATCAATGTCTAATATTTGGATTGATTTTTTTCAAAAAAAAAAGAAGAGTAAGAATGTATTTTTATGACACTAATGCTACATTTTGGTAGGAGTGTTAATTTTCTTACGTTTTAGTACATGAGAGTTAGTAATAAATTAACCTTAATTAGTAATATTTAGTCATTCATACATCTTATTTTAAATCACGAGAATGGATATATATTACTTATTTTGAATAGGTATTAGTTTTTATTTATTTTTCTAATTTTAATTTTAATATTATATTATATTAATTATTGAAAATCATATATATGTATTCTTTTTGCATTTTCTAGTAATATTTTGAAGTATATTCACAACATATCTGTCAACTTAATCTTAACATGATTAGTATCATTATTGTTGTAATTTATTTGAGAATATAGATTCGAATATACTTAAGAGTTCATTCATATCTATTACACATACTAAGATATTGTAAATAATAATAATATAATAATGAAACCCACACCCATCATACCGATACAACTTTTCAAGAGTGGCATACTAATTTACAACCCTTCTTCTTCCCTACAAACCCCCAAAACTTCAATAAAGCAATGGTTCTTTATTCTTCTACTACTTTACAAGCCTATAATGACTTCTCTAATAAACTCGTTACATTTAAATCACCGTCACCATTATAATCACATTATGTGAATATTCGCACAGTCACTTGAACCATAAGAAATGTTCAAAACAAAACACTTTTATTTTTCCTATCAACACTATTTAATTTAAAATTTTAAAAGAATTATACCTAATTTAAACATCGCATACCTTGAAATTCAAAAATTGGGTTCATAAAACGAATACGTTTAAATCCAAACAACTAACTAAAATGACCACAATAGTTGTGTCGTGTCGTGGAGAAAACATATGAAGAAAAGTTAAGGAATAAATGCTTGATTGTTTTGTAAGAAATTGCCATTATTCGGTGATAAATGATAGTCGTTGATATTTCGAGGTTTGAGTCGACAGGTAAAGTGGTTACCCGTTAGGAAACTAAAGGATGAATATAAAAGTAAAAGTAAAAGTAAAAGGGTTAATAGTAAAGGAGGGAGTTGGTCTCCACTTTATTGGACCGTCTTTCTTCATCCTATTTCTTATATAAAAAAATAGTGAATGGGTAATTAATTCATATAGATAGGCCACTATTATCTCTTATAGGCTAAGTTTTAAATTTTAATAGCTTAATGCCTTGCAGATTTCCCCCGATCTTATGGCTTTTTCTTTCGTTATCTAAGTATAATAGCTCACCGGATGTTATTTCTTTTATTTTGGATTGCCGAAATACAAAAGGAATAAAAATCTAAAATCGAGCGATGAATCATATAATTAATTATTAAGTTTTCAATTTTATTAACCGTAGTTGGAAAAATACACCTAGGGTCAACTCATAAACTCATGCCATTGCCCAAATAATAAAGTTTATATTAAAGAATGAATTAAAAGTTGGAAAAATCCACTTTCGCAAGTCACTAGATTCATTGTATTAAGGATATGTAATTTATTTATGTAGTATTTTTTAAGTTTGCATCTTTGTCTTAAAACAAGTGTAATTTAAAATTCAGCATACTTTTTGTCAGCTTCTAAACCACATGAATAATTAGGAGTTAAAGAATAATTATAAAAAGAAGCTCCCTGATTCTTATAAATTACCCAGTTGTGCACAGATGGAGTGTGCAACTTTGACATAAACAATTGGATTAAGGGATGATGACGTGATTAATAAGGAGTATGGCCTCATGAATAAGGGATCTACTGGTTGATGGTTTTGAGGGCATGGTGGTTTTATACCGCAAAGAGTTGTTTTATTAGTGCTTAATTTTATATATTAAATAGAAAGGCTTAATAGTAAGAAATGTGCCTAAGTTATACATTTTTTTTAGTTTAGTGCCTAACGTTTTTTTTTTTGCTATTTTGGTGCCTAACGTTTCATTCTGTAACTCAATTTGGATATTTCCGTCAATGGGCGTTAAAATTTTTTCGTTATCCAATAAAAACATGCCACGTGGCCTATTTTATCTATTTATTTAATTTCTTTAAAAATATACATTTCTTAAAAAACCCTAAAGTTTTAATTTTTTTTCAATCAAACACTAAAACCACATCTTCCTCGCCGTCCGGCATCCCACACACGTTGACGGTTCACCTTTCACCCCTCAAGCGTCGAGCACCTCACCGTTCAACATCCCCCGCCCTCTAGCCGCCGATTAGAAGCCCAATCGGTTTCTTTTTCTTAATTTTTGGATGTTCATCGACGAAACAATCGCCAGTTCATTCGTCGGTTTTCGACGGCGGGATGATGAGAGTTTCGGTAGTGAGGGGCCAACGAAGGCAAGGGTGGCCGGTGGTAGTTAATTGGTGGTGGAAAAAGGGGAATTTAGGGATCTAGGGTTTGAATTTGGGGGTCTTAGAGAAATTAAAGATTTTGGGGGATTTTTTTTATAAAATTAAAGATTTTTTGATTTTTAGAAAAATAAAAATTAAATAAATTACTAGAATATGCCACTTGTTGCGTTTTTAATAGATAACGAAAAATTTTAGCGGCCGTTAACGGAAAAAACTAATTTGAATTACAAAATAAAACGTTAACCATTAAAATAGCCCGCAAAAAATTAAATGTCAAATTAAAAAAATATAAATTGAGCACATTTTTTTACTATTAAGCCAAATAGAAATAAGAAAGAGAGCCGAAAACCGCTTTGTCGTAACATGTAGTTTTTCTTGTAACATAAATAATACTCAAGTCATGAATGCATGTTCATTGACTCTGTCAGAAACGGGGTTTTCTTTGGATTTTGTCATTTCTACTTTAAAAAAATATATACTAAAAACGAGATCGGAGAATGTACACCAAATTTAGTCCCTCTGGATCTTCTTTTATTGTGACACAAGGATTTCTCCCGTGTTTCGAATGGATCACAAGCAGGGATAGACTGAAGAGAGTTAGGAGGAGCAGCGTTTTTTTTTAAATTTAAAATTTATATACGATTAAAATAAAATTATATATATTTTTATTAAAAATTTATTTTCGCGTTTTTTAAAATTTTATAAGTTCGCCTCCTAACACAAAATATTTAGTTAGTACCTGATCACAAGACAAATACGAATGAGTTCGGTTGTAACTTAAATTTTATTTTTATCTTAAATTTGAATTAGGTCGAGGTAAATTTGATGGATCTATAACAGTTTTTAAAATTTATAATTAAAAAATGAGGAGAAGGGTAATAAAATAAGAAAAAAATTTACTTACCATTACTTGTGACCTAACAAAGGCAAGAGTATATTTCGTTCTAAAATTAAGGATAATATTAAGGACTCAAAGATATTATTGTCTCCATAATATTAGCTACAAAAATAGTAAGTTTAATCAAACTTATCCTTTCCTTTTCCAGTAAAATCAAGGTTTATTCAAATATCAATCCAAAGTCTTATCTGCTAAAAACATTAGGATCCCAACCCAACATAAACTGAAACATTGGATGGGTGTCTTGTCAGTTGTCACATGTTTTATATGCTTATTCAGAATGCAGACAGAGTAAGAAAACAGAATAAAGAGTGAAGCAATTATATATGGTTGAGTTGTAAGCTTTATTGGGCAGTTCAGAATGCAATCTAGTCCAGCACAAGGACACCCTCTTAGTATATAGATAATATAAATGATTAGGGAAAACCATATTCACATTATCAGATAAACTCTCTGGGTTCAGCGAAATTATATCGCAATCTAATCTTGTTATGTTATTTATTATCCAATCAATAAAAACAATCAATTTCATTAATTTATTTTTTATGTTATTTTTTATTAAGTGAATTTTCACATAGTAAAAATTATTTTTAAAATTTTATTTACAATAAATATGAGTAAAAATTCACTTGATAAAAAATAATATAAAATAAATAATTTTTATTAGTTGAGATTATAAACAATATGACATGAATTTCTCGTAGGTTGAGCTTATCTTTCTCATATTTGTGTTTTAATAAAAGAAAATAGAAGTTCCCGTCATAAAACCGCGTTAATTTGAGAAGGAAACAGCCATAATATTCCCATATATAAAATGCAATACAGAAGGAAAATCTTACTGGGGTTGGTGTCATTGACCATTGAGAGATATGTTACTGAGGAAAAAGGAGGGAATTTTGATACAAGTCAGAAAGAGACAAGAGTCCTGAAAGAGTGGGAAGAGTTTAATGCTGAAATTTAATACTAATATTAAGTCTTAATTTATTTTTGGTAATTGAAAACTTTAGAGTTTTCCTTATTTGTATTTCATTGTGCGAGTCAGAAAGGAAAAAAAGTCTGATTTGTTCTATAAAATGGCAGAGTAGAAATCCCGAGTTAAGTCCCTCCCTCTCTCTTGATCTCAGCTTCATTGTTTTTCCCTTCATAGTTGAGACACTAAAATGGAAGAACTAGGGTCCATGTGGAATTATCAAGAGGTTGGTGTTTTGTTTCCTTCCTTTTTTCTTACATCTGTTTTGTTCTCACTGGTTTTCATCTTCTTTTCCCATCCCATTCAGGGGTGTAACCTGTGTTCTATCATTCATTACTTTTGTCTGAGACCTTTAATGTCATATGATTTTTAACTATATTTCGAGTCGAGTCTAGTCTTGCCTTAATGCTTTCCATGTTTGCTGTTTGATTTCGAATACTAACTTTTTTAGAGGTTTTGAGTTCTTGTTTATAAAATCAAATTTTCTTTTCAAAAACCCATTGTTGTATATGCTGCATCATTGTTCTTTTTTTCTCCTTCATTGTTGCGTGATGAAAATGTATATTTGTTTCAAGTTCTTGTTATTTTGACATCACGTGGCATACTGGGGAGGCGCGAGGGGTTCTCATTGTTTGATATTTTTAGGAGACTGGTAATATTTCATTGCACGAGGAAAAGATGTCTTATTAAAGTTATTATTTTAGGGTTCACAGTATTGTCTTGAAATGCTGCATTAATTTCTAAATGGTTCAATGTTTGATGGAAATCCTTTGGGATCCAACAATGGTTGCATGAGTTTATTTGCTGTCTTAGGATGTCTTACGTTATCCTTGTTTTCTGAATTAACAGGATTTTGATCAACTGAAATTCAGGCTTCAAATCACCACAATTGATCTGGAGTCCCTCAAAATGGAGGCAAATGAACAGAAAAGAAAGCACAATGAAGAAACATCCCATCTGCTCAGTCTCCTAAACCTTGCATACAGAGAACGAGACGAAGCAAAGGAACAATTGCAAATGTTGATCAACAAGCTAATCCCCAATCCTCATTCTGAACATCCCGTTGCAATTGCTGCAAAAGCAAATTCAAGCATCATCGAGTCCAACAGTTTATCAGATGCTTACAATCACCACCTCTCACACGGACACGGTTCTTCTTCCCCTGTGGATTCTTTCTTCGACACTGTTACTTCTCCAGACTTTTCAACCATTGATTCTGCAACAGCTGTTATTAATGATATAGCAAAGCGTACAACTTTGCCTCATAAAGGGAAACTTTTGCAGGCTGTAATGGAAGCCGGCCCTCTTCTGCAAACACTTATTGTTGCCGGTCCTCTTCCTCGTTGGAGGAACCCTCCTCCATTACAAGGTTTCAAATTCCCCGGTCTTTCCCTTAAAGGTTCTTGTGATGCCAAATTTGCGGCCAATCCAAATAGAACCGTGGCTCAGAAACGGGGGAACCATTGTTCGGGTTCTGGGTTTAGTAGTTCACAGATGTTGAACACAGGTGCTGGCGTTAACTCGGCAATCACTTTAGGGAAGCGACCGAGGTTTTCTATGAGTTAACAAAAGAAGAAGTTTGTCGTCATTATTTTGTAAATATTAAGGATTGACGGTTTAAATTGGATACACTTACTTTAGGGTTTCAACTTGGTAATTGAATTAAATCAGACTATTATCTTTGCTATTCAGCACATTCTTGTATATTCCCTTTTCGCATTTCTTGTTCATTTTATTCATGAAACTTTATAAAACATTATTTAGATTTCAATTTCATTGGCTCTTTTCTAGATATATGGAGCCCTTGATGTGGTCCCAAAGGTTAAAATGTTTATGATAAAGGCTTGTCAAAATTTCATTGTTTTTAATGAGAATGTATCTTTCAAATGTTTGGTTTGATTAGCCTCTGTTTTTAACTGTTAATCTTTTCTCGAATTTTTTGCATCTTTATATATGAAGGGCTTTTGTGTTATTTTTTGTGGTTATCCAAGAAAGCAGTGGAATTGATACGATAAACATAAAAGAAATGGTTGGAGTAATGGTGGCTAAATCGACAAGAATTTGATTCGGCAAATTCCTCAACCAAATTTGAACCGAACAGGGGTCTATGTCGTTAAAGGTTACTGCCACCCGGCTACGATTCGATCAAAGCTCGGTTAATACTCGACTCGATTGAATTCGACTTAAGCTCGAACTCTGCTTGAGTTCTAAACTAGCCAAGCTGAACTACTTGACACCCGATTCGAAAAGCACGCGAGCTACTCGAAAATATAATAAACTATTTTTTAATTTTAAAAGTTAAAGGGAACTAAAATGTAAGTGTGGGTGTTTTTGTTTGTTACGTTATTTTAGTTTAACTTTCTTTATATTTTTATGTGTACTTTTTTCGTCCTACTAGGATTAGGGGTTTTTTACAAGTCACATGAAAATATTTCTTTTGTATTTCTATTTACAATGAAATCATGCAATTTGATCGATAATAATAATAATAACAATATTATTATCATGGTTGTAAATGAGCTACTCAAACCCGACTCGATCAAAGTTCAATTAATACTCAGCTCGAGTTAAACTCGAATTCGCTCGTCTCGTTTACACCCCTACACCCGACCACTGGTCAGAAATTTAACACAAATCAGTTTCGTCGTTCATACATTTCAATCAAAACCAAATATGAATGTACATCGAATAAAAATATGTGGTGGTCTCAGTCAGTCCATGTACTAAAAACATGAATCATATATTCATGCCTGATTAACTAGTGTCATTTTAAATAACTATCAAAACAAAGTACATCATAAATTACCTCCCGACCCAAATATCAAAGCGAGATTACAACTTTGAAAGCTAAAATTAGATCTAACACTTTGCAGAAACGATAGAGTGCTCAAAAACAAAGTAATAACCACTAACTAGCTTTTAGATGATTCCAATTTTGTTTGCCACATCCAAGGCGTCATAATCCGGAGTTAACCTAACATATGCCTTCTTTGTACCATCGGGCCTGAATAACAAGAAACATTACCCATTCTAAAGCATAAAAGAAGGGTTGGAAAGAATAATATAAAGAGATGACATAAATTATTGTTCAAAACATCACAACACGTGGGCATAATAATGCATCATTCTTTTGCAGTTCTTCACATGTAGCTTTGATAAGGCCCATGTAACCAAGGGTTTTCCAATTAATGTCAAATAACCCACTTATATGCAAGACTATGCAGAAATGATTATACCATTAAGTACAACATCCTGAGCTATAAAGTAAATGCAATTAGCTCGTAGATATGATAATACTTAACAATGACAAGTAAGAGTTTACCTGATCAAGGTATTCACTTTCTTGGCCTGAATATCATACATCTTTTTGACTGCATCCTTGATCTTCTTCTTGTCAGCGCGAATGTAGACGATGAAAACCAAAGTGTTGTCGTCTTCAATCTTCTTCATTGCTGACTCAGTTGTGAGGGGAAACTTGAGAATCTGATAATGATCGAGCTTGTTCCTTGGTGGAGCACTAATGCGTGGATACTTGGGATTCCTATCTTTCTTCAAGGTCTTTGGCCTGTGAAATGTAACTTGTGTTCGGATCTTCTTAGCCTTCTTCTTAAAAGTAGATCCAGATTTCACTGCTTTCGCAGCCTTCAAGGCCTGTGCCTTCGGGTCTGCCTTCTTCTCAACTGCATAACGAACAATGAATCAACACGAAACGAACACCATTACCCTAATAGATTGTATTAGGGAAGAAACATAGGTAATGCGTTTCCAATGCACATGCGAAGGGCTCGACGACTAGCCACCTTTAATGACATATTCCGAGAGGGCACTAGTTACACGTACAAACCCGAACCACATTCATAAAAGAATTGAGAAAACCATCAATCCAAACAATAACAACCAAAAGACACAATCCTACAAACTATATAAAAACTAAACTAAGAATATAAACTTTAAACTTGATACATTTGCTCGAGAGAATCAGGAAGTTCATCACTTCCAAGAACCAGTTAAATCAAATCAAATGGGGACCAATCCAACATTAAGAATTCGAAAGCTTTGAAATGTAAAGTCATGTAAAAGAACACAAATTAGCTTAGTAATTGTCCATCGGGTAAGAAATCCAACACCGGACATGAGTTAAGCATACTCGTGCTTAACACTACGAGAAAAACAAACTTTAAACGGCACAAAATATAATTTAAGCTCATTTCGACTTTCCTAATAAAGCAAAACAGTAAAGAAGAAAATCCTTAATCTCATTTCATATATCAACAACCAAACAGAGAATAAATAAACAGATCATAACTTCAACAAGCTTTACAAAAGTTCTTTTTTTTTTTTTTGAAAAGAGAGAGAGAGGAAATTGTTGCAGTAAATTAGTTGATAATTTGTAAAACCTAAACCAAATTCAAATACCTTTTGGAGCCATTGGTTGATGCTGTCTCAAACCGTTCTAAAACCTAAACCAAAGCAAAAAACAATTACGAAAAACCAGCTTAAAATACTTTTAAAAGGCCGAATTTACTCCGACTGAAAGCGAATGAGAGGAGAACGGACATATGTTGATGGAGCAGCGGAGGACCCGTTTAGCTGCAAAGAGCCTATGAAACAATTAGGGTTTATAATATATAGGATTTTCTAAGTTGCTCTAATGTCCAACGGGTTTGGGCCTAGAATATGTAAAACGGAGCTTATCTCTTCAAGATATTATCTTTAAACTCGCAGCCCATTTATAACTAATTAGCGGTCGCAGGCGGCCGTTTTTCCTTTGGTAACTCTGATCACTGTCCTGAATCTCATGTTCTTTTTCCCATTTTCTCACTGTTTCCTTCTCAGCTCGCCTTATTCTTTTTCCCATTTTCTCAGTTTCTTGCAGGAATCAAAACATTGTTTCTCTGCCATGACACATTCTGTGTCAAAACCTATGAGCCGAATACAACGAGTTCTGATAAACCATTTCGTTAAAATCCAGAGGCATTCTAAACATTACCATAGTTTTTGTGCTAAAAAACCAAAGACCGAAACAAACCATGAAAGCCCTAACAAAACCACACAAAAACGACGCCCAAAAAGGCCTACCCCTTTTGTCGCAGCTATGAAAGAAATACATAACCCAGATGAAGCTTTGTCTCTTTTCCATGAATATTACCAAATGGGTTATAAACATGATTATCCTTCATTTTCTTCTCTTATTTACAAGCTTGCAAAGTCTCGAAATTTCGAAGCTGTGGAGCACCTTCTTGGCGTTTTACAAAATCTCAATATTCTTTGCAAAGAGACCCTTTTTTGTGCTTTGTTCCAACATTACGGAAAAGCCGGTTTGACTGAAAAAGCTGTTGAACTTTTCCATGAGATGCCTTCTTTTAATTGCGTTCTTTCGGTTCAGTCTTTGAATTCGGTTCTTAATGTTCTCGTCGATAACGGTAGGTATTCTGATGCGAAGGAGCTCTTTGATAAGTCAAAAAAGATGGGCTTTCGTCCGAATTCGGTAACATTCAATGTAATCATCAAGGGGCTTCTGGAAAGGGCGGAGTTTAACGAAGCTTGCAATTTGTTTGATGAAATGCTCGAAAGAAACGTGGAACCTAGTGTTGTTACTTATAATAGTTTTATAGGGCATTTGTGTAAAAAGGGTGACGTGGGAA
Source organism: Hibiscus mutabilis (assembly GCA_019671005.1). Lineage (NCBI taxonomy): Eukaryota > Viridiplantae > Streptophyta > Magnoliopsida > Malvales > Malvaceae > Hibiscus > Hibiscus mutabilis. The sequence continues at coordinate 83,991,887 of CM033715.1, forward strand.
AAGCTAAAAATTTACTCGAAGATATGGTTAAAAAAGGAAAGCATCCAACTGCTGTGACTTATGCTTTGTTAATGGAAGGTTTGTGTTCTTCAGCCGAATATAAGGAAGCTAAAAAGATGATGTTTGATATGGAATATAAAGGTTGTAAAACAAAGGTTATTAACTTTGGTGTTTTGATGAGTTATCTTGGAAAGAGAGGGGAGATTGAGGAAGCTAAATCGCTGCTTGGTGAAATGAAGAAAAGGCGGTTTAAGCCAGATGTTGTCATTTATAATATATTGGTGAATTATCTTTGCAAGGGAAGCAGAGTTGAAGAAGCCTACAAACTTTTGATTGAAATGCAGGTTAAAGGTACTGAGCCTAACGCAGCTACATATAGGATGATGGTTGATGGATTTTGCATGGTTGGGGATTTCGAAGGTGCTTTGAAGGTCTTGAGTGTGATGTTGAAGAGTAGACATTGTCCGCGGTTGGAAACATTTTGCCGGTTGATTGCAGGGCTACTAGAGTGTGGGAAAATCGATGGGGCTTGCTTTGTTTTGGAGGAGATTGAGAAGAGAAAAATGAGCCTTGATTTGGAGGCTTGGGGAGCTTTGGTAAGGGGTGCCTGCAGTGGTGTTGAGAGTACTGAACTCTTAGCACAAATTATCATGGTCAATAATGATCCTTAACTGGTAAAAAGAATAGCATATTTCTCCTCCTTTTGTCTGTTGCATTGGTCTGAATTCATTCCTTTGAATATTTCATGCCCTTATCCGAATATGTATAAAATATGAGTATTTGAAAGAAAGAAAAAAACTTGAAGCAAAACAGCTATCGTTAGCTAGACACTACACTGAAGAAGCCAGTCGATACCAACCATCATTGTTGTGGAGGATTTTGCAGACACTACTTGTGTCCTCTTCATCCTTACCTACTCGTATATGTCATATTGTTAATTTAATCATAATTTGTTTAGTTCAATTCATATATATTTATTGTTGACGTGATACTATTTTATTAGAGTGATAGCTTGCATCACTTAATACAAAATTTTAAAACATTTTTGTAAATTTGAAATTATTTACCAACATAAAATGTCATACAGATTACCGCATTAATGCTGTAAAGAATTAACTGATTCGATCATTTCTGTCAAAACATGAAGAAAAAGAAAGCAAGGGAGTAGATTTCGCTTCCTTTCACATGCATGGCAAAATTTACCTTTTAGGGCAAACAGGGACTAAAAGAGCAAAGCTACATTGAGGGAAGCTTATAAGAAGAATTTTAAGTTTTTGGAACTTGATCCCAGAGCTATTCGGTTAAAAGTTCACTAATTTGTGTTCTTATGAACATTTGTCCTAGTCTAGACATAATCTTGATTCACACCATGTGCACTGCCAAGAGAATCTTTCATTATGGGTTTGGGCATGATTTGTTTAGAAATTTTACTCCTTGCCCCAGATAGCTACGAGAAAACTGTTTAAGGAAGTTGCCCCCGATACTCTTCTTAGCCTTTGGTTTTACTTCATTTACTACTTGTTTATCAATTTCTATTATTGCTCTTTTCCTTTATACTTGTTGTCTTCCTCCACGGTACATCTTTCCGTTGATTTCAGATTGATCTGCAACGGGCGAAGAAGAGAAATGTACTTACCAATGAAGTAGTGTCAGCTTGAGAGAGATTAACATGGTATCATATATATCCCTCCCCATTCAAAATTGCTATTTGTCAACATGTTATCAAAACAGCGCTGAATGGTGTGCTATTTCTCATGCATTAATCAGACTCCTCAATCATCATCTTAAAACTTTCTACAGATGACAAAACTAAGGCTACAATGGCTGCTCATTGCCAAAAAAAGGAACAAAAGAGATGAAAATTGCTAAGGAAAAAAAAACACAGTAACGCCAATGAATGACTTACATACTTGAGCGTTTACATTGTAAATGGGAAAAGGAACTTGCTAATGTTGAGGTAATGCCGGTCTTTTTTCCAACATCTCATAATGAAGAACGAAATTATCCTGTAGTCATAAAATAACACGGTCCGCAACTTGATCATCATGAATATCAGGGGAAAATTATAAACAATTCAGTAGGAATACGGTAGTTTCTACCTTGCGGACTGTCTCAAATGTGGTTGGATCAAAACAGTGATAGGAACCCCTCTCGTAAGTGTTTGTCTTGTCCAGTGGCTCAACGTTGGGAACCCTTATGAACCAGCAGCGGTGCTCCTTGTGGTAAAACCAGCCTCTATTGTAACTGTCAATAACATGTTTCAATGAAAGTCCGAAAAAAATGATGCATGAAGAATTCATAACAGATCATTCAGTAGAGAGCATACAGTTCGTTTGCAGCATATAATTGAGCTTCGTCTTTTGGCATGCTGCATTAGAAACAGATGAAGATGGCTAAGAAAAAGATCTTAAAACATACAACTGAAAAACAACAGATTAAATAAAAATGCACCTGTAAAATATATAGAACAATGTGTCCACTGTGAACTTTGAAAAATAACCTTGCTGCATGCACCAAAAATAAATCAGAACTATAGAAGAAAGTCCACTAATTCAGACGTTTGTATTAAGAAGATTAGCAAAGTATAAAACAGAGAATCACAGCTCACATGTAAAGCGGGAGGTTGCTTAGCGTAATAACATTGTGGAACTGTGAACTCAGGATCACCCTTACCTGGTTCATCAGACCATGGAGAGCCGAATGTCTTGTAAAGATTTTCTGATGAATTCAAATTTAACCCAAGTGTTGTTAGATCAATTCCAAGAGCAAGAGAAGCCAGATCAGGATCACTCATCCTTAGCACACTTTGCAAACCAAGTAATCCAAATGGGTCAGGATTAGACTGTGCAGCCTGCATTGATTTCATCCCAGGTTCCCTAAATGACTGATTGACAGCTGACATCTGTTGCAGACGAAACTGGGACTGGTTTTGATGCTGCTGATATTGCTGGATGAGCTGGTCATAACCCATACCAGAAACCGAATTTGAGGAATTTAGAGGTCTTAGCCCAATCCCAGGTGGTGCACTAGTCTGAAACAAAGATTGAAGATAATGTTAGGAGTAATTCTATGTAAAATCTACCAAATAAGAGAAAACATCGATGGAGGAATCAAATGCATATGAGTGTCCAACATAGGAACTCAAACCAATTTCTTCAACCTTCAAAGGATCCTTCATTTCGCATCCTGTTATAAGAGAAAAGGCATTCTTCCGGTTTGACCAACAATGAGTCTCAATTCAATCAAGCAACTGAAACACTTTCCGAATTTGATAATTGTCAAATCAGTTATAAATCTGCGTCCCATGTACAATTAGAGAAATATAATATAGTTTTCTTCTACCCTCTGTTAGCCCTTTAATTATTTTTGCTAGAAATCATTTACAGCACCAGACTACCACACCTGCGAGTGGTAGCTCGAATGTGAAGATGGGAAAATATCAGAGCCATGTAAATGGAGAAGATCTTGGTTGTTTACAGTTGAAAAGGAGACTCCGCTGCCACTGGCCGATGGAGCATGTTGCTGTTGCGGCTGTGGGTGATGAGAAGAATAGGATCCACCCAAGTTAAATCCTGCAGGCCTCCCCATCTGTGCAAAATTGCACACAAGTAGGGGTAATACATAATGAAGATGATAATCTACTTCAGAAATTGATGAAAAATAAATAAAAACTTACACATGCAATTATTTATATATAAATATCAAGAAAATAAATTTCAGTTCTTCAAACGTAGTGACTTAGAGTCTCACAGTGAAATGCTGAGATTGCATCATTAATAAGGGATTGTCATGAAGTTGATCTTTTTGGTGCATATCCATCCATAATCAGAATTACCACCTGTATAATATTGGATAATAAGGTCATACACCTAATGACTTTAAAAACATAGAACAAGTCACAACGAGGTAAGCTATTAAATTACATACCAACTTAAAACTGGATTCAAAAGAAATATAGCAATGAGTTCTGTCAACCAGAAAGTAAAAATTACACTAAATCAAAACCCAATCAGAGAATATCTGCACACCTTTAAATCCTGGTAAAGCAGGGAAATCTTCATTTTGAATGCTGAACTCTTGGTTTTGTTGAACAATGGGACTTGGACCATGTTTTCGTAATGAACCTTAAAATGTTTAACTTAATATGTCAAAACTTCAGCAGCAGAAAAAGGACAAAATGAAATAATCACAAAGCATCTCTGTTATGTTACCCAATTGTCCTTGAGGCCCTCCAGCAGACTTAGGACGACTTGTCAACTGAGGGAAGTCACTGTTTATGTCAAAAGGGGAATTGTGATTTGAGTTCACATCATTCAACATTCCCATAGAGCTAAGATTGTTCACAGCTTGAACATGGCTCTGGGAAAGTGGTCCCCCAGCCGTTGGATAAGAATTGCCTAACATTGACATTACCGGAGGAGATCCTGAATCAAGAAAGGGTTATACAAAGGAACAATTACAGCAACACTAGTAAATCCACAATTATGGCTAAACATGTATTCAATATCAGCTAAGAATAAGAATCAAGTTAACTTTTAACAATTACAAGTTAGAAATGAAGAGCAACGCAAGAAATGAAGCCAAAAACTCGTTAAAAATAAAAATGATCAAAGAAGCACGCCACTCATTAACCTATTCTGCTTTGTGCTGAGGGCACATATAGCAGGCAGCACATACGAACAGTGATCTTTTTTCAAGACGACATGCAGGGGTAATTGTTTACATTAACATACCTTGAGGAAGCACCCCACTCATCAACCTATTCTGACCCTGCATACTTAGACTTCCAGATCCACTATTGGCACTTAAATTCAGACGAGAAGCAAAACCAGGTACAGATAATCCTCCACCAGAGCTTATGCTCCTTCCAATGTTGCCTCCACCAACCATGTTCCCCGTAGTACTTGTTATCCTAGGACCTGCATTTCCCAAAATTGGGGATACTCCCAATCCTGGAACAGCATTGCGGTTACCAATTGCAGCAGAAGTTGGGAGAATCCCAGGTATAGAACCACCAACTCCATTTGTGTTACTACTAAATCCGGGGTTTCCTACAACACTAATACCTCCTCTATTAGTAACTCCGGAATGTCCATGAGAACTGCCATGAGATAACTGCAAAAGGATAACCATAAGAAAATGAAATACATATTACAAGAATGTAAGATTCATTTATAATTACTTTTCCATGTGTGTTTGTCCTAAAGATGAGCATGAAGGGAGAGAAACATGCACAGTTTCTATTGCTGAACCAAAAAAAATCACAACATAATACACTGGGAATGTTACAAGTACCTGAGATAGAGCAACAGGGAGATTATTTGACACAAATCTTCCACCAGAAAGATTCCCAGTAGGTTGTTGAACCCCACCAGTTGGAACATTCCCTAATGTTGAGTTTCTTGATGTGAGTGTACCAGGCATGTTGGGAACATTAAAGCTACCATGAATACTATGAAGGCCCTGAATAGTTCCTGCAAAACAAACAATAGACTAGCATGAATTCAGAAGGACATAGACGAGCAGCGATCCAGTAAAATCTACCCACCAGTGTGATGGAATCCAGGGGAACCTGCGCCAGACTGACCAGAGAAAGATGCTGCAAACGGACGTCCACTGCTATCTGGAAGATTTGACGCTGATCCGTTGACAGAAGACTGCAGTCCGATGCAAAATACAATTTCCAGTTAATGGATAGTTATGCGAGTGCGACACAAAAACATGAACAATCAACCAAGAAAAGGCTATAACAGAGATGGACAACATTCAGATTTGATTTTAAATTTCTATCAAAAAGATGATATACCATGAAGCGAAATTTCTAAACATTTCACCATTTATGATCTAAAAAGAAAAACTAGCATTTCAAGCAATTGAATTCTAATGGTGCAGCAATGAGCTGTAATTAACAAGTTAAAAAGGAAATCAGCACGGCAGAACATGTTGAAATCAACAAACACACACATAGTCACAAACATATAAAAGCAACAGATCCAATACGCAACATCTACAAATGAAAACAACTGATATTAGTTATCCTCTGACCAAAGAACTAAGTTCATCTACAGAAGCCACAAACTTCCATTTAGGAAGAAAAGAAAGTCCAAAAATTAGAATGACGCTAAAAAAGACAACTCAAAATAATTATTCAGTTGAAGTAACAATACGTTAAGTAACCCCAACATTGCACAGGTGTCAATAGATCATGCAAAAAAACATTCCTTGTTGAGAAGCAGCAGCCTTAAATGTCGAGTATAAGTAGGCACAATCCTTATTTGAGACTCTGCTAGAGTGATTATAGCCTGAAAATGACAACAACAAAATTGTAAGAAATTATCTCCAAAATGATCAAAATGTGGCAATGAGTGAACCAAACCGAACTTTACCAGCAAAATCCACTCTAAATAGTTGACGCATATATAACAATAACCTTTTTTTCCTGCTACTTAGGTAATGTAATTACACTGAGAACAGATGTCCAGATACTATTCTCAACACTGTGAAAAGACTTTCACCATTCTTTCCCCAAATTAAGTGAAAACATTTCAATGATAAGTCCTACAATTTCTGAATTTAAAAAAAACTAAAGCTAAAGGCCTTTCACATACATTTGAAACTCTGTTGGCTTTCAAACCTTCCACTGTAGTTCTCTGTATTGAAAATTGAAATTAAGGTAGTTCCTTCTTTGATTTGAGCGAAATTAGAGAGGGGGGGGGACAAAAACAAGAAACTCATATATCACATTTCCTGAGCTAGGAATCATCACTTTCAAATAACATCAATATCCGCGTTCTAAAGAACTAAAACTACTACACAGGTTAGTTCAGTGGAGCAAATCGAAAGGGCGGTTTCCACATTTGTCACGATTACCTTTCAGTAGTCAAACAACGGCTTAAAATTAGTCTCAATTTTTCCGATAAAATCCTTACAAAAACTATTCGTAAAAATAAACATAAGAATCGAAATTCACAAAAACTAATCTAAATCTTGCCTAACAAAACGGACCAGATGAAAGGAAAGAAAAAAGATGAATTCGGTGTGCTTTGGGATCGAATCTCGGACGAGTCAAGATCGACTCACAAGGAGTGTGAGAATTACCTGCAAGGTAGATCAACAAGCGTGAGATATCTTAAACTCGTCCTCCTTTTTTAACCTTTTTAAAGAAATTGCGTGAGCTTAGTCATAGCGAGTGGTTGTCTTTTTGTTTGGGTCTGTTCTTAAATTTGATTTGCCCTAAATCGAATAAGATGGGAGGAAAAGGGCTACTTTGCCCAAATGTACATTTTTTTTAAATCATTTAGCAATACCTCTCAATATTATTTATTTATTAAAAATAAAATATTTCATGTATGGGAGATCGGAAAAAAAGTATTTTTACAAACAAATTTAAATTACTGTTCAAATGTTTAGTTTAATGGTTTAAGTTTTAGAGTTTATAATTTATGATTTATGAATAAAATTTAAGGTTTAAAGTTTATGAACTTAGGTTTGGTTTTTAAGATTAAAGATTTTAATTTTTAATAAATTATATATGCTTGTTGAATATTTTTTACTGTTACTAAATGTAATAGTGACATTTAATTAAAATAATATTTTTATTTAACACCGTGAAAGTGCATTAAATAAAATATATTTTTATATGGGTAAAACTTTGATACATAGGCTTGTGTACACAAGCCTGTGTATTTACACTATAAAAACTCAAATCCTAAATTCCTAACCCTAACCCTAAAAAACTAAACCCTAAACCTTAAGCTCTAAACTCTAAACACTAACCTTAAATTCTAAACCCTACAACCTAAACCCCTAAACTAAAACCCTAACCCCTAAAACTAAAAGGCACGTGTAAACTAAAGTTTACACGGCCTGTGTATCAAAGTTTTTTCCTTTTTATATTAAGGTAATTGTTTCATGCAAAAGCACCCTAATTTTAGGGTTTAAGTATATAAGTTTGAATTTAGAGGATATAGTACACAAATTCTACATCATTTTAGCCACACACTAAACTACCTCATCTTTAAATTTCCCCTAAATATTCTATCAACTTTTAAAACTATCTTTTAAGTGTGCGATTAGATCCTTAATATACATGGTCAAATGTTAGAAAGTTTCATTTATAATAAATAATGTTATGAAGACACTGAATACAAGAATTATAATAATATATCCCATCGGATTATTATCTAAGGCAAAAATTTGTAACATATTAGGACATCTCATCGATAAATCGGCGTAAGTTAATTTGTTTGATTTTGGTATTATTGATTAATTTGTGTGTTAGATCAATTAATAGATACGTGAAAGATGAACATAATTATATTATTTATGGATTTAAAAAAGAGTAATTACATTTAGTCGCTTAATCAAATTACTTATTTTTGTTCATTCACATCCTCTTATGACATGTGTTTTAAACATACTATGAGCATCTCTTTCGTTCCTTAGAGTCTCTTCATCCTCCCTTTAAATATGATTAGAATAATATTTGTCAAAATTATTATAAATTTTAAAAATATTAAAGTAAAACAATATCTTTGAAAAATAAATTATAATGTTATTTGAATTATAAGTACAAATAGAACTCTGAATTTTAATAATATTGTATGTTCAGATAGATGCTTGTTAATAATGTTAAATCTTCAATTTTTTAACTAATTAGATTTAAAAATTTAATCTTTTATCAAAATATCTATTGTTTTTTATGAAAGGAAAATATTACATAAATAATACTATCAACATCTCATTAAAAACCCTCAAGGAAAAAAAGTATACTGATAGTATCAAAAAAAATAAAAGAGTAAAACTATTTAGGTTACTACTTAATTATAGGGTCCGACTTCTTTTGATCACCAAACTACAAAAATTGAAAATTCGACCACTGAACTACAAAAATTGAAAATTCAATCAATACACTATTATATCATTTTGGTCATAATTTTAATTTAATTTAATTTAATAAATTTAATTTTTACCGATTGGTGGCGTTTGAACATGGGACCTTTGGAGGAAAAAACCAAGTTTTTACCACTGCGCCAAATACTCCTCAGTAATATAAACTGCACCATTCTATATATATCTTATAATTAAGTAAATGCTATAGAAAAAAAATAAAAATAATAAGAGAGAAATCGAGCATGGGTCACATGAGATGTATAAAAATCCGTACATCACTAAGTCAATTAAAATAATTAAATTAAAAATAAAAACATTTTAATTATATTTAAAATATAGTTAAGGAAAGATTTAAAATGAAAATAGATTTATGGTTTTTTTAAATTTAAATTAAATTAATTTTTTTAACTATATTGATAGTATAAAAAATAAAAACATCAAAAGAAAGAAAGCAAAACTAAACTAGCCACCTAAAACATCAAATGATTAACCATTTGGCTTAATACCTACGATCATATCCTCATGAAGTAAGGACAGTAGGCTGCTCGGCAGAAAAGGCTAGCTGAACCACCTCTAAAACACCAGACGATATCACCTCAAAATATTTACTATTATATGAACTTCATATATATTACTTAAAGTTTATTTATTTTATGTTTTAAAATTATTTTACAACAACTGAAAATTTGACCACTGAACTAAAAAATTTGAAAATTCAATCACTACACTATTATATCATTTTGAAAATTCAATTTGGTCATAATTTTTATCGACCGCTTAATTATAGGGCCCGACTTCTTTTGATCACCAAACTACAAAAACTAAAAATTAAACCACTGAACTACAAAAATTGAAAATTCAATCACTACACTATTATATTAATTTGGTCATAATTTTAATTTAATTAAATTAAATAAATTTAATTTTTACCGATTGGTGGCGTTTGAACATGGGACTTCTGGAGGAAAAAACCAAGTTTTTACCACTGCGCCAAATACTCCTCAGTAATATAAACTGCACCGTTCTATATATATTTTATAATTAAGTAAATTCTATAGAAAAAAATAAAAATATTAAGAGAGAAATCGAGCATAGGTCACATGAGATGTATAAAAATCCGTACATCACTAAGTCAATTATTATTTTTTTGATACTATCAATATTCTTTTTTCTTTCAGGGTTTTTAATGAGATGTTGATAGTATTACTTATATAATATTTCCCTTTCATAAAAAAAACAATAGATATTTTGATAAAAGATTAAATTTTTAAATCTAATTAGTTAAAAATTGAAGATTTAACATTATTAACAAGCATCTGATCTGAACATACAATATTATTAAAATTCAGAATTTTATTTGTACTTATAATTCAAATAACATTATAATTTATTTTTCAAAGATATTGTTTTACTTTAATATTTTTAAAATTTATAATAATTTTGACAAATATTATTCTAATCATATTTAAAGGGAGGATGAAGATACTATAGAGAACGAAAGAGATGCTCATAATAGGTTTAAAATTATGAACTTCATATATATTATATGAACTTCATAATTTTATGTTTTAAAATTATAAACTTCATATATATTACTTAAAATCACATAAAATTTATTTATTTTATGTTTTAAAATCGTCGCATTAAAAAATTAACTAGTTTTATTTTAAAAAATTATCATCTTTTTAATTTTTTTTAAAAAATAAATTAACGTTTTAAAGATAAAATAATTATTTTACACATTTCGTACCTAATTTTTTGAGAGTATTTATTTATATGAACCTCATATATATTACTTAAAGTTTCTAAAATTTTAATTCCTAAATTTCTAGTTTCCTATTATATTCCAGTTCTCTGCCCTTTTGGTCTTCTGGGTCGATCTGGCTTTTGTTCTGGTTGTAAGCCTCCAACAACGTGGTTTTCGCGCTCTCGCTTGTTGCCATTTTCGTTTTTGATTGCCGGTCGTGGTTCTCAATTTCCGGGCTGCTGGTGGTGTGGTTCATTTTTGTTCCTCCTACCTCAGTGATCGTCTTGGCCAAGGTGCAAGGTGTGTTTTCCCTTTTGCTCCTCCCTTTGCTGGTCTTTGTTTCTCTTGGATACGGTTATTGCTTGCATTGCTTGGAATATTAGAGGTATAGGAAAAAAAGAAGTTGTTCGTGCTTTAAATAATCTTATATTCAAACATCGCCCTGGTTTAATTTTTTTGAGCGAAACAAAGCAGAAGAATGGTAGAATGGAGAGAATTTGGAATCGATATCTCTTCCCGAATAGCTTCTATGTTGACCCTGTTGGGAAATTTGGGGGCTTATCTCTGTGGTGGAACCACGATTTTAAAATTACTATTCTTTCTACCGATAATTTCTGCATTGATACTGCTATTTCTATGAACAATGACGAACAATGATTTTGTTCCTTCATTTACGGGCCTCCTGATAGAGCAGGAAAAAAGAAATTCTGGGAGAAATTGGCTCTCTTAAGAACTGATTTGAGGTCTCCTTGGATTGTGTTGGGGGATTCGAATGTGGTTACAAGCCAGGAAGAAAAAATAGGAGGTAATCTTTATGATGCTACACAAGCTAGCTGGGTTCATAGCTTTCTTGATGGGTGTGGGCTCATTGAAATGCTAGTTCAGGGTGGTCATTTTACTTGGTCAAACAGGAGAACAAATGAGGCAGTTATTCTTGAAAGAATTGATAAGATTTTCTATAATCTCGAATGGAGTCTCAAATTTTGCAATGCAGTTGGTCTTTGTGATTCAGCTATTGGGTCTGATCATTGCCCACTGATTTGTTACTTCTTAGGAACAAACTTAAGATCAAAGAAGGATTTCAAATTTGAAGCAAAATGGTTAATAGAAGAAGACTGTAAAGAAGTTGCTAAAGAGGTTTGGACTCAGAATGGTGGCCATTCTAGGGAATCTTGCTAAAGAGGTTTGGACTCAGAATGCTAGGGAATCTTGGTTTTGTACCAAAATAAAGAGAACAAGGGTTAAGCTTAAGAAGTGGAGTAAGGTGAAATCTGGGGAAAGAGGAAACTGGTTGACAATTTATGCAAGGAAATAGATGAGTTACAGAAAGTTCCGCTCACAACCGATTCTGCTCTCAAAGTAATCTTAATAAAAGAGGAGCTGGATAAAGAATGGGAAAGAGAAGAAATTTATTGGCACCAAAAATCTAGATTAAACTGGTTGAAATTGGGTGATAGAAACTCCAAGTTTTTTCATGCGACTACCATTCAAATTCGCAGGAAAAATGCAATTCTTAAAATTAAAACCCAAAATGGAAACTGGATTGAGGATGAGGTACATATAGCAGACCACTTCAAGAATCATTTTGTTAAGCTCTTTTCAAAGGACCCTGAGTTCAATTCTGCGGTGGTGGAGGATTATGTTCCTAGGACAATTTCAGAAAATGAATCAAAAGCTCTGTAAAAAAGTTGACGACGTGGAGATAAAAGAGACAGTTTTCAGTTTGGGCCCTCTCAAAGCACCAGGACCTGATGGCTTCCCTGGTACTTTTTTCTACTCTTTTTGGGAAGAGGTAAAAGGCGATCTTATCTTTATGGTTAAAAGTTTCTTCAGAGAAGGCAGAATGTTCAAAGAAATAAACAAAACAAACATCGTCCTTATTCCAAAAAATCTAAACGCCGAGGAGGTGATTCACTATAGACCTATTAGCCTTTGTAATTTCGCATATAAAGTGATCTCTAAAGTTTTAGCTTCTCGCCTCAAGGTGACCCTGCCACAGATTACTCACCTCTGCAAGCTGCTTTCATCCCTGGGAGACAAATACATGATAATGTCTTAATTGCCCACGAATTTTTCCATACTATTAAAAAAAGGAAAGGATCGAGTCGATGCATGGCTCTTAAGCTGGATCTCGAAAAAGCCCACGACAAAGTTGAATGGGAAGTCCTTTGAAGCTTGGTGATTAAAATGGGGTTTGATGATTGGTGGGTGCTCAGAATTATGGAATGCATCAACAGCCCTGTTTTTTCTCTTGTGATTTACGGGGAAAGGAGGAGTGAGTTTGTTCCGGGTAGGGGGATCCGCTTTCCCCATACTTATTTCTTCTGATCTCAAACATCTTCTCATGGATTATTGAGAAAGAACAAAATGAGCTTAAATTTGATGGGTTTCGTATGGGTAGAAGATGTCCTCTTATTAGCCATCTAATGTTTGCAGATGATTGTATCTTGTTCACAAAGGCTGATGCTGGAAATTGTGAGAGTGTTAAGAGATCATTAGCCTGTTCAAGAAGGCAACCGGACAAACTGTTAATTGTGGAAAGTTCTCAGTTTTCTTTTCTCCAAATATGAGCACTTCAGCTAAACTCAACTTGGCTTCGATCCTCGGTTTCAGTATGATGGAAGGTGATAGCAAATATTTGGGATTACCATCTATTTGGGGTCAAGGGAAGAAAGAAGCTCTACATTTTATTGAGGATCGAGTTTGATGTAAACTTCAAGGTTGGACAAGTCACCTTCTCTCTCAGGCCGGAAAGGAGGTTCTCATTAAAGCAGTGGCAACTGCAATCCTTACATATGTGATGCAATGCTTCCTCTTCCCGGCCTCCTTCTGTGATGACATAAATGCAATCATTGCCTGGTTTTGATGGGGTAGCTCAATTGAGCCACGAAGTGGAATCCATTGGCTAAAGTGGGAAAAAATGTGTATTCCAAAAGAGAAAGGCGGAATGGGCTTTAAAGACCTTCACTCCTTTAATAAAGCCCTTATTGCTAAACAATCCTGGAGAATCATTAAAAATTCAGATTCTTTGTTGGCTCGAATCCTCAAGGGCATCTATTTTCCGTTTGGTGATTTGCTCAATACTCAAAAGGGAAATAACCTTTCGTGGGCTTGGAAGATTATTCTGAGTGGGATTAGTACGATCAAATTGGGAGCTATTTGGAGCATAGGAAATGGTAAGAAGATCCCAATTTGGGAGCAAAGGTGGATTCCAGGTTTGAAAATTTTCTCAATTGAATCCAACAGACCTGTTTCGTACACTGATTCTCTTGTTGCCCATCTCATTTTTGCAACCGAAAGAAAGTGGAATGTTTCTAAATTGCATCAGATTTTTTCAAGTCGGGAGGTGGATAAAATCATATCTATTCCAATTGGAGGTCCCCAGATCGAAGATGATTTTATCTGGATGCACTGTGAGGATGGAGACTATACTGTGAAGTCGGGATATCGCGCTATTATGGACAGCAAAAAGTATGAGCCCATCCCTGGCCCAAGTTACGATTCAAGTAAGGATTCTTTTCTCTGGAAGTCGATCTGGAAATTAAATGTGCCCCCTAAAATCAGAACCTTCGTCTAGAAAGCATGTAAAAATATTGTTCCGACGAAAGGAAATCTGGTTAAAAAAATTGTGCCCATTTCTCCCTTATGTACTCGATGCTGCTCGGAAGAGGAAAATTTCGAACATATTCTGGTTTTTTTTTTGCCTTTTGCTCAAGCAGTTTGGAGGGCCTCGGGGTTTAGCTACACTCCCCAAAAAGATGGCTTCCACGGCTTCACGAGATGGTGGTCTTCCCTACCAAGGTTAGGCAATCGAGAGGACTGTAATAAGACTCTCAGTTTTATTGCTTTCATGTGCTGGTTTTTATGGAAAGCAAGAAATGAATTCTCCTTCTCTAATTCACATTCTTGTCCTATTGAGTTATAGAAAAGAGCTGAAAGAGCTTACGTTGAGTTTGTCTCGGTCCTTGCTTCTGCGACTCCCCGATCTCCGATCACCATTTTTCGCACCGAAACTTGGAATCCTCCTCTTCAAGGGTGGATCAAAGTTAAACTGTGATGCTTATCGAGATTCAGGTTCATATCATTCTGGGCTTGCTGCTATTTTTCGTGATTATGAAGGTTCTTTTATTGGTGGATCTTCTTCTCGTTATTTTTTTTCTGGTTCGGCTTGCTTGGCCGAGGCTTTGGCAATCCGAATAGGTGTTCTCTTTGCTGTCGTACGGGAATTCAATAAACTGATTATTGAGTCTGACAACGAAAGTTTGATTGGTCGTTTGAGCAGGCAAACTCATTCTTGTCGGGCTCTTGCTTTGAAGATTTTCTTTGTGTATGCTAACTGTTCATGTAATCAAGCAGCGGATTGGGTGGCGAAATCATTGATCCCTCAAAGTGGTTTTCGGATCCCCTTCTGATCTATTGAAACCTTTTGTAATTGTTCACTTTTATGTAAAACGTTTTGTTGTTGTTGGCCAAAAATATATATATTATAGAAATAGAGAGATGAGAATTTCTCAAACGAGTTCGAAAAACGTGCCATTTCTCATAAACTAAAAATTCATTAAATTTCATTGTAAACTGAAAAAGACGTCCGACTTTATCTTATATGTCATATTAGAATTTAGAATAACTAAACCTACGGAGTTGCAAGTTAAAAAGAATGGTAGATATTGAGTACAACTCAAATTGGCTATTTGGCTACACCATTATTTTTTTATTAAATAGATCTCCTTAACCACTAAACTAGTTAATAGATCTCAATAATTAGCTGCCGTCTTCTTCCCAAATTATACTAGATCCAAAACCATTCATAAGACGAATAGCAAACGTCTTTGGGAAAAAAAGAGGATTAAAACCAAAACAATTCGACTTCAAATTTCACTAGAATATGCAATCAAATACAGGGATTTACATATCAGAAATGAAAATCCCATACAAAGTCGCTAATTACAAGCCCTACCTATAAAACTAAAGCTCAAACATTCTTGACCGCAAGACTTCAAATCCCCGCCATCCCTAAAATCTAAAACCATCTAACCACCGAATCCATACAAAGTCCTTCCCTGCCTCTTCAGCGCGTAAACAACGTCCATGGCAGTCACAGTCTTTCTC
Organism: Hibiscus mutabilis; assembly: GCA_019671005.1. Lineage (NCBI taxonomy): Eukaryota > Viridiplantae > Streptophyta > Magnoliopsida > Malvales > Malvaceae > Hibiscus > Hibiscus mutabilis. The sequence goes on from CM033715.1 coordinate 84,007,635, forward strand.
CTAGCATGCTCGGTATAGGTCACGGCATCGCGAATCACGTTCTCCAAGAAAATCTTCAACACTCCACGAGTTTCCTCGTAGATTAGGCCGCTGATACGCTTCACTCCTCCCCTACGAGCAAGACGACGAATCGCCGGTTTTGTGATTCCCTGGATGTTGTCGCGGAGGACCTTACGGTGGCGCTTAGCTCCTCCCTTGCCCAGTCCCTTGCCTCCCTTTCCTCTCCCTGACATCTTTCGGAATCGAGCTAGGAAGAAGAGACTTTGATGATTTAGTGAATTCAATACAGTGAGAAATTAAATGGTGGGATTTATTTATGGGAAGTTGAGTTGGGGGAGTTATCCGTGTGAAATGTTTAGCGATAAATTTCGGCCGTCGATAAAAGAGTTGAGATCGATGACGTGGTTACATTTAGCGGTTATTTTGTGTTTCTTCTCTGACTTGAAAAAACTCGGGCGGGAACCATTTTTGGTGCCAAATCTATCGCGCCATGATTACTGGACCATTATAAATGTAGGTCCTGATTTGTATTGCTTTTTTTATAAAAAAAAAAAATAATAATAATAATCCTTAATAGGAGTATCGTATTTGAAGTAATTGCAACTCTTAACCCAAAAAATGTTTATAGTCAAATTAAGTAAACTCAATTTGTGAAAAGCTTGAATTTAATCAATTTGTTTTCTAATTTCAAGTTTAATTTTAAACAAATATTAATTTATTTAAACTCATTCGACTATGTTTAATAAAACTTTGTATTAAATTTAACTCATTTCAAGTTCAAGTCGAAAATTTTTAATATTAAAACACTTAAATTTAAACTGCACTATAGCTAAAGATAATCTAACACATAATATATCTAGTCTTTTAAACACTATCCAAACTCACACCAGTGAAACAAACTAATCGATTATACTTGTCATTGTACCAGCTCAAAAAGTATATTTTTTGGACAAATCTAATAGCTGATGTAAGAAGTTTGCTTACATTAACTGGTATACGATGGCTAAATCTATTATCATGTAAAAAATGGTTCCTACAGTGAAAGCCCAACTCACATGCACACAGGCAAATGAGGTGATGATTTCACTGGTTGGAAGTATGCCGGTTGTCCTCCTCAATCCAAAATTCGACAACCAGGTCCCCTATTAACATTGCAGTAACCTCTATTTACTTGTATGTTTTTCCGTTTTTTCCTCTCCAAGCTAAGCAAACTATTGAGTTAGTGTTCCGGATCGTCATCCGCTGGCTGTATTTCATCACCCATATTCTTTGACGATGATGGCATGCTCTCTTGGGAGCTGGGGTCGTATTTTTGGGTGGCTAGAAAATTCAGAGCCGTAACCACCTCAGATACATCCGGACGCATCTTAGCATGATCCTGAACACAATTTGCAGCAAGGGAAAGCGCTCGATGGAGGCCTTGGACGGGATATTGACCTTGCAGTCGAGGGTCAGCCATGTCTGGAAAGTTGTTTTCGTCTTTCAACAAGGGACTCGCCTGCAAGCAAATAAACCGATAAGCATTTGTAAAACCGACCGAAGCGAACACTTCCTTAACTATGACATTAACAATAGTAGCTACAAAGACACAACCAAAATCAGGGTTGCTATTAACTTTTTGGATCCAGGGCATATTCATATTCATCACAGCTATATAATAAATCCACAATCCTGATATAATAACAGACAACTATAAGTAGTGTGGAATAAGCTTTATCTTACCCACTCAACAAGATTTACTTCATCGCTTTCTCTTAAATGGTCAATTGCTTTCCTGCCGGTAACTAGTTCCAAGAGGACAACTCCGAAGCTGAAAATATCTGATTTAAATGTCAGATGTCCGGTCTTGACATACTCCGGTGCACAATAGCCATATGTGCCCATAGGCCTAGTAGAAACATGAGTCCGATCACCAGTGGGACCAACTTTCGCCAGACCAAAATCGGATAGCTTGGGATGATATCCCTCACCGAGCAAAATATTGGAGCATTTAAGGTCCCGGTATATGATAGGCGGCACCGATTGTACATGCAAATACTCTAAGCCCTTGGCTACACCAGCTGCTATTTTCATCCTAGTGGTCCAATCAAGTGGTGTTTGGCCACCCTTACGATGTAAATGCTTTTCCAAAGACCCTAATGGCATGTACTCGTAAACCAGTAGTCTTTGATCACCCTGGGCACAAAACCCTATCAATTTAACAAGATTCGGGTGCTCCACCATGCTTAGTGTCAATACCTCCATAACAAATTCCTTAATGCCCTCATCGCTGTTTTGACGAAGTTTCTTGATAGCGACAACCTGCGTCACGAAAACAAACCCGGGAAAGTAACCACCAAGTTCGTCAAAGAACACAATGTGCAATGCCAGACAATATTCGTAATCTTTTAACAACATTGACAACAAAATGATATAAAACTTTACTAACTTGGTTGGTATTCTCCAATACTCCCTTATAGACTTTGCCGAATCCTCCTGAACCCAAGACCCAAGGGGACTGGAAGTTGCCTGTTGCAATTGTGAGTTCCTCAAGCGTAAATGACAGTGCCCGTTTGCTAGATTCAGCATCCCCGGAAATCTCACTATCCAAATTGAATTTCTTTGCATCTTCGGATAACTGGTTATGATTAGATGACTCTTCCTTTCTTACAGTCTCAGGTGCACTGACTTCCAACTCATCTTTTAACAAGTGGACCAAAAAAGATCACCAGAAAATATAAGGCCCCATGAAAAGGAAAAGCCAATGAGAGTTAAAGATTGGCCACCACAATCATCAATATTTAAAGAGCAAACAAGGACAAATGGAAACACCCTGTACGGATTTTCTAACTATATAATGCATCTTTCAATGGAATCACGCAAACAAACAAAACTACATATTGGTAACATGTTTAAGTAAACACGGTATACAATTTCACTCAAGCATTCAATCAAATATTAACGTATCAAAAAAGAAGTGCTTAAAACCCATTTTGCAATGTTCAGAACTTAAATCCCGAAGTTATTAAGTTTGGCAATCAAAGGAAAGAAACCATTTTGATTCTAAAACCCTTTTTTCCACAAGAACAAAGCAACGGAAAATAAACATTTACATAGAATCAACCATGATCAAACACAATGCAATTCTTTTTCATGCAAGAAAGAAAGAAAGAAGATGACAGAATTTGACAACTAATTCCAATACCTGAACTGGCTTGTGTTTGAGAATGGGGATTACTTCTGCTGCCACTCTCGTTAATATTCTCGTCAGTTGCCTCCTCTGATCTTTTGCTTGAACTCCATGGCCAACAAAAAGTTACAAAACCAATCCATGCTCGCTAAAAAGAATTAAAGTACAACTACTTCTTTTCCCTCCTGATAATCTCTCCCTTCTTCTTTCACTTTCTTCTCTCTTTTTTCTTTCACTTTCTCAACTGCACAGAGAAAGCAAAGAAAACGAAAATATAACAGAAATGGTTTATAGAGTTTATGGATTTATTAACAATTTATACACTAACAGAATTTAGGTAGTATTCAGGAGAAACGCGACTCAGGTAAACTCACAAGAGTTGGCCACGCCACTTATAGTAGGGTGTTTTTGGTCAAATCATGTGCAAGTAACCGTGCACTCGTTTTTGTCGGTTTCTTGTTTTTTTAATAATCGCCGATTTGCTAACGTGGCGTATTTTGGTTGTCTCACAGTGATCCGAGAGCGGGACGGTCATCGCAGCTGATCTTTGTCCTTTGATATGCGGAAGAACACAGTTTTCATTTCCGGCTCCTTATTGTATTGGGTAAACTACCCGGATGTCATTTAGTTCAAGTTTAGTATGAATTTTATCATTGAGCTTTAAAATGTTTCTATTTTAATACTGTTTTTTTTGCTTAACTAATTTTCTAAGCTCTTTAATACGCACACACACCGTGCACACATGGTGTTCGAACCCGAGTCACCTGGATAAAATACATCATCCTTTACTATTGGGACCACTCTACGAGTTTTGTGGCTATTCTTCTTATTTTCTACATAAAAACGTTTAAAAATGTCACTATGATCAATTTTAATGTTCCGATCTTGTCTAAGGATCGTTTGACAAGGCTAATTTTAAGGTATGTAGTTCGTCTATTCAAAATAAAGTCAAATGCCTCAAACTCCAAAAAAAAATTCTTTTGTTTTTAATTTTGCGAGTTTTGAAAATCTCTAACTAATAAAATGGCAGAAGATGATGAGAGGAGTTTACCGATTACTAAGGTGGTCACAAAAGACATTAAAGAATAGTTATTGTCGCCGATGACCGAAAAAAAACATAAATTAAATTGAAGTATTATAAAATTTAGTGGCCAAATGAATACACAACTTAAAGTTTACCCACAACACTAAACCACCACATTATTATATTGTTACGATTTAACAGTCTAGTGCTTATATTAGAAAAATAAAAGTTCAAAATGCTTAATTAATTCAAATTTTTTGTTCAATAACTTAATCGATTCAATTTCTCAGTTCAAATGCTTAATTGGGCGCAAATGAAATTCAAAAATTTAGTTGAACTTTTTTCAAAAGTCAATGACTTCTTACACCCTTACGCCTAATTTTAATTTATCTATACACAAAATTAAATATATTTGTTTTACCACATATTTCTTTAAGCTATAACTTTGTAAATTTTAATTTATCAATACACCGCTAATATACCACTAACGCTGAACACCGTTAAACACCATTAATTTTTTAATAAATATTAAAAATCTTAAGGAGTAGACTTATAATTAAAATTATTTCAAAAGAAAATTAAAAATTAAATTTAATAAACCGTTTATATTTCTTTATAGTATTTTTAATTAATATATTAAAATTAAATATCTCAAAATCTCTTTAATATAAAAAAAACATAAACCCAGCTAGGGATGTAAAAAGCTTACCCGACCCGAAAACTCGACTGAAACCTGCTTGAGTCAGAACCCAGTTTGACCCGAGAATGCGATGACCCGAAACCGATCTATAACCAACTATTGTTGACCCGAACCCGAGTTGGACGTGTTACTGTAGTAACTGAACCCGGCCTGCATCCGACCGAGAACAACCCAAACCCGAATTAAACTTATTATTGTGGACCCGAAATTCGACCTACGCCCGACTGAAATGAACTCGAGATTAACTTGGCAGATAACTGATATTACCCGACTGAATCAACCCGAGATTCAATTTTACCCGACCTATAAATTGACCCAGCCTGTTTTGAACCCGACCTGTTGTTGACCTGAACTGATATTGACCTGGCTTGATATTTACCTGACATGTAATTGAGGAAGTCTATGATTTGATAATTTGATGAATTTAAAGTGTTGATAAATGTAAACTATTAAGTGTTGATAAATGTAAACTATTAATTTTTAGAACCAATTTAAAGTGTTAAATAATCTTTTTGTTGTATATACATATATAATCAATTAAAAATATCAAAAACAGAAATATTGGACTTAGATATTCATTTGGCACTACTAAGTTTGAAATTTTGTTAAATAATTCAATGCTTAATAATAATTCAATATGCTTAGTACTCACTCATTCAATATAAAATTATTTGTCAAGTTTGAACTGCTAAGTTTGAACTAAATTAAAATTTTTAACTTTCATGTTGATGTCATCATGTGTACAATTACATGTTTACATTCATATCAAAATTTTGCGTATAATTATATTTAATTAAAGTTTATTATATGTTATAATGATAATGATTTCCGAATTGAATTAACTTATTAGACTTAGGATCTAATTGAGCTAAACTAAAATCTATAAGCATAAATCACGAACATAATTAAAAGAATTCTAAAACTAAATGTGAAATTTTAATTAAATTAATCTAATTTGGGACTAAATTGGAACTCAATTGAATTAAACTAAAACAATTGGTAAAAAAAAGATAAAAAGACAAATTTTAGAGGGAAATAAGACACCCAGTTTTTAGGTTTGAGATTAATTTACTTTTAGTCTCTAAAACTTTTGGAGGGATATAAGCCACTCAAAATTTTTGGAGAGAATTAAGAATAAGCCACCAAAAATTTTAGAAGGATGTAACATTTTTTTCTTTTTTCTTTTGGAGGGACATTATTATTATAACATATAATAAACTTTGAATGAGTTAGTACTAAGCATATTGAATTATTACTGTAACGTATAATTTCTCATTTTAATAAAGTTTATTATATGTTATAATAATAATAATGTCTCTAATTCTCTATTTTTTTGAATGAGTTAGTACTAAACATATTGAATTATTATAACATATAATAACAAATGAGAATTTTTTTAGGTTTGAATTATTATTATAAGATATAATAAATTTTGGGGACGTTATTATTATTATTATTATTATTATTATTATTATAACATATAATAAACTTTGATTAAATATAATTATACACAACATTAGAGGAAATAGGGATGTCAAGTCGAGTGTTTGGGTTATGAGATTAGTTTAGGGATTAGGAGATTATGTTTGTACTTTAATTATTAGTGATTGTAAGATTTAGGTGTTGAGGTTCGGGGTTTAAGGGTAAATGTATCAAGTTGAGTGTTTGAGTTATGAGATTAGTTTAGAGATTAGGCTTGTACTCTAATTATTAGTGGTTGTAAGATTTAGGGGTTGAGGTTTGAGGTTTATGGGTATAATATATATTTCAAGTTGAGTGTTCGTGGTTAGAGGATTATGGGATTCGAAGATTAGGCTTGCACTTTAGTTATTAGTGATTGTAAGATTTAGAGGTTGAGGTTTAGGGGTAAATGTGTCAACTTGTTTGGTTGGGGTTATGAGATTAGTTCAGGGATTTGGTTTGCACTTTAATTATTAGTTATTATAAGATTTAGGGGTTGAGGTTAGGGGTTTAAGATTCGAATTCACCACTATCTATTTTAAAATTTTCTAATCTAGTCCAATATTTTTAATATGATGATATTTTTGTTCATTATAATCCCTAACACTTTATTTTTAGTCCAAATTGACCCTATTCTTTTTTTGGTAATATAGTCCAATGTTTTTAATTTTAATTTAATATTTTTGTTCATTATAGTCCTTAAAACTTTATTCTTATTCCAAATTGACCCATATTAATTTTTTAATTTAGTTCAATATTTTAATATGATGATTTTTTATTCACGTTAGTCCCTAAAATTTTATTTTCACCAAAATTGACTCTTATTAATTTCTATTTTTTGTAAGTGTAGGCTCTTTGGGAGATGTGTAAAGTAGATGCTGGCAAAAAGGGCAAATTATATGAATTGAGCAAGTTAAAACTGTGCCAAGAGTCTTTTGCGTGCAAGTATACACGGTTTGCAAGTAATACAACAGTTAAGCTTATTTATCGATCCCACATAGATTGACTTGAATTCGATTGTTTGATTGTTACTTGTTTTGAAGAAAAGTTGTTTTTTTAAGAATGTAAAACTAAAGAAAAGAAAAGGAAAATGAAGTAAAATGTTGGCAAGGAAAGTGTCTTTAATGAAAGATGAATGTTGGCAGGAAATGCTTGGCTTCAATGTGGTTCATGCCAGCCTTTGTTGGCAAAACTGTCTTGGCAAAACTGCATTGGCTTCTACGTGGCTTCAACGATTATGGTTCATGCCAGCCTTTGTTAGCAAATTCAACGTTAACAAAGCATTTCTCGATGGTCTGCCTTAAATTGGCCATGTAAAAACTCTCTTGATGGCCTGCCTTAAATTGGCCATGTAAAAACCCTTATATCTCTATAGTGCATGTTTTTCATAAACTAATTTGATTAAAAACCAATCTATACTTTGAGGGGGTAGATTTCACTTTCGAAGTAAATTCATCTACTTGAACGACTTCTCTCGAAGCTTCTCTCCCAAGTATCCAGCAACTCAATCATTGTCAAACCAAGTTCGTTAAGATATTGAGAAGCAATAGGCTAACTCTGCTAGCTCTCGCTTGGCACAGTACTTAAAAAAATTAAAGTATGCCAAATAAAAAAACTTTGCCGAAACAAAATTATTATAAAAAAACTAAGGCATAAAGCCAACGTTTAAACCAAACATCCCTTACCAACTATGAAATTTAGTTCATGGTGAGAGGGTTAACCAACACAACCATAATCGTTTTCAAAAACATTATCATTAAAACTAAAGATAAACAACTTAAACCCAAGGGAATAGGCTAGAGGTCTCTCGATGCAGCCCTCAAATTCAGGCTCTCGGCCAAGTGGTTAAACCACCCTTCTTTGGTGCAGCCGACTGTCACTCGCCGCTCACTCCAACACCTTGATCCGATCACTTCAAGCCTTTACCGTCGTCTCCAAATGCTTGATCGGTTGGTGTATATATAGGCATGCAAGGGAAGGGGATAGGATAACTTCCTCATTTGAATTTCAAAATGCTCCAAGAATAAGAGATAAGCCTCATCCGATCGGGGTGATAGCTTATCAAGCTAGGGCTGACGTCATCTTGCGAGTGTTGCTTTGGCACACGAGCTTGGCATGTCTTTGCAAACATAGCTTGACATTACCTCATCCATTATTTTTTCAGAGACTAATCCATTTGCGATCTTTAAGGAGCCTGCTTGTATCCTATTTTTTCTAGGGGTTCATCACCTCTTGACATGGCATCAAGTGCATCTCTCTGCCAACAAATGCTTGGCACATCTGGTCTTTCTGTGCCCACCGCACTTGGCATTCGCCTTGGCATTCCTAACTGTGTTCCCCTCCTGTGTCCATTCCTCTGCCAAACCTACAAAATAACCACTAAAACAACCCATCACACTGACATGAACAACCTACTAAACTCCTTATGTAAATGTATGATTCTAACAAATTAATACAGCTAAATGTACTTAAAAACAAGCAAAAAGCATAACAATATAAGTATAAAAACAATACTTTTGAGAAGTTAACACTTATATTTTGAAGTCGAGAGCTTGTATCTCTATAAACACCAAAGCTTAGAAATTTAACCCATTTTAAGATTAAAACTCAAGAACTCACTCGAGTTCATCATCAGTTCTTCAAAAAATACACATTTCGATCATCAAAAATCCTAAAAATCCTTCCCAAACTTGTTTTTTAGAATCAAACCAAAGAAATGAAGAACACGTCTTGTGTTCTTCAAACCCTAGCCTCTTTGATCCAAAAACCAAAACTTTTACTTTTCTGTTTATCTACCTCAAATCTCAGAGCACTTTTCCAAAGAAAAACCTATCGTGTTCTTCCTTTAATCTTAAACCCAGAATTCGAAAGGATTCAACTCTCTTCACCCAGATTTAAACCTAGATCTACCCAACCTGAAACCATCTTTTCAACTCCGCCGATTAACATCCACCGTCCCTTATGCAACCAACGGCCACCGATCTCAACGTGGGTAAGTGGAACGACACCTCTTTTCCATTATTTAAGTTACTGTTTTTTACATTCGAAACTAAAAAAAATCACATTTTCATACAAGGAAAAAATAAAAAAGAAAGGGTACTACCTTAGATGCTAATGGTTCGGCTTCTTGAACTCCGGAGTCCTCTCAGCTCCGGCGACCTTTGAACTTTCGGCAGGTAATTTCGCACGCTTTTCTCAGTATTAAATGCCTTTCAATATGGTAATCTTCCCCTCATAAATGTTATATATATATATATATATATCTATTTATACTGGTGTCAAAGTCTAGGGTTTTTTTACATTTCTGATGAGTCGGATTTACCCTTAGTCTAAGGTTTCATACATATTTTCTTTTGTCATTCTGATCATGTGGTGAATTCTCATTGACTATTGATTCTGAATTGTATGAATGGGAACACAAGGTTGGTCACTGCGTGTCATGGGCGCGTGGGGCTGAAAGCCACGCGCCTGTGAGGTTATGCAATCTGTTGTACCCAGCTGTGAAATTTTACCGTTGGATCATTCCTCTATCAAGGGTTTGAGAATTTAGAGAGTCTATCCCTGTGAATTGTTATATCCCAATCACCTTCTGACATGTGGCAAAAGGTATTTCAGAAGAGGATCTGAAGAGTCACGGGTCTTGAGGTAAAATGTAATCGGAGTTTTATTAAATTTATGCGTAACCGGGCTCTTTGTTTGTAAATATTTGGTTTGTAAATGGGTTACTACCTTTTGTAATGGACTGCTTATTATAAGAAAAATGGATTTTACATGTATGTATGGATATGATATATGTGAAAGAAGGGTAGGTATTTGTAAATGAATAACGTCCGATAATAATAATAGTAAAAGATAATTATGATGGTAAGGATTATAATAAATAGTAGCAATAATAGCGATAATGGATGGTGATAATAAATAATAAGAGATACGGATAAAAATAGTAGATAATGATAATATACAAGGGATGCAAACAAAACTAGGGTACTGAGATCACTTTACGTGTTCGCAAAGTGTTTAATTTTAGATATTAAAAATGTAAGCATTTCAAATATAATTTTTCCTTTTTAAATTGACTCGTAGGGAAATAAAATTAATGGTTTTTTTTTTAAGAAAAGGGAATCGAAAATTGTTACTAGAATATATGCCAATGGAATATGAATGTAATTCGAAGATGGAAAATGAAGAAATTATAATCTAAATGTGAGTGACACTAGAGGGTCTATCAATTGTTGTATCTCATCGCAAAATCAAGAGGAAAAGTTGAAAGATAAAAGTTGATATACTGGAACAGGTACCACACAGGCGACCATCTTTTTTAATGCAATGTCTATCAACATTGTCCCCTAAGGTTACGTAGCGTCAAATACCATATCTTTTATTAATCCATGCAAAAAAATAAAATAAAAGCACACAACCTTGACTCATCTGGCATTTTCTAATGATTTACGGCACAAATATTGCTCTTCTTCTATGGAAAACCTTAAAATCCTAGTGATTAGACAGTAAGACCTTGCGGAGCAGCAGCAACAGGAGCCTTAGGCTTGGGTTTCTCAACAACAATGGCCTGAGCTGTAAGGACCATCCCTGCAACTGAAGCTGAGTTCTGCAGCGCACATCTTGTCACCTTCGCCGGGTCAATAACTCTAGCCTCCAGCAAGTTCTCATAAGTGTCCGTCATGGCATTGTAACCAACCTCCCATTCACTGTTCTTCACCTTCTCAACCACCACCTCACCTTCCATTCCTGCATTTTGAGCAATCAACGAGGCAGCTGCCACCAGAGCCTGCACGCCAACATAATGAATCAGTCCATACATACAACATTAAGTCTCACACTGAATGCAATATTACATTCATGATAATCCTAGTTGAAACAGAGTTCCCAAATAGTCAAACCAAATTCCATCATTTTGAAAGTTTACCTTTTGCACAATATCAGCTCCAATCCGTTCATCAGCCTCTTCAAGCTTGTCCTTAATTGCAGGAATACAAGTTGAGAGATGAACTAATGCAGCACCACCACCAGGCACAATCCCTTCCTCTATGGCAGCAAAGGTAGCATTCTTGGCATCTTCAATACGTAGCTTGTAGCTTGCGATCCTCAAGTTCAGTCTCTGTGGCAGCCCCGACCTTAATGACAGCAACACCACCAGATAATTTGGCAATCCTTTCTGCCAATTTTTCCGAATCATAGATAGAATCTGTCTCGGCCAGCTCTTTCTTTAATTGTGCCACCCTAGCTTGTATTTAATCCTTTGAAGCAGCCTCGGCAATTAGTTGGGTTGACTCCTTAGTGATGACCACTTTCCTGGCAATACCAAGCTGCTCAACAGATGTGTTCTCAACTAGCAAACCCATATCACTAGCTTGGAACTCAGCACCTGCAGTTTAGATGATGAAACAAAAGCTAAAAACTACAATGTAATGTTCCAATGACAATAAAATTCAACAATAGTTTATATACCAGTCACAATGGCAATATCTTGAAGGAGAGCTTTTCTCCTTTCACCAAAACCAGGAGCTTTAATGGCCGCAACATTAAGGATGCCCCGCAGTTTGTTTACCACAAGCGTGGCCAGAGCTTCTCCAGTGACATCCTCAGCAATTATTAGCAAAGGAGATCTTAGCTGAGTAGTCTTCTCCAACAATGGAATTATGTCCTTTATAGCTGAAATCTTTTGATCAGTTACTAGAACTCTTGCATTCTCAAATTCACAAATTAACTTTTCGGGTTTTGTTACAAATTGGGGTGAAATGTAACCTCTATCAATCTGCGAGAGGACAGCCAAAGAAGCAGCAATAATTAGAATAACCGGACTTTTACTGCCACCGAAGCATCTGGGTTACTTCTTTTTAAATTGTTAAAAACCAGTGGGTTAGAGACTTGAAGCATTGCGTACCTCCATTCCTTCCTCAACATCCACGGTGGTCTCAAATGAGGACGATGACTCAATGGACAAAACACCATCAGGTCCGACTTTGTCAATTGCATCAGCAACCATTGTTCCAATAAGGTCATCATTTCCAGCAGAAATGGAAGCCACAGCTGAAAAGTAAAGCACTTGTATTGCAATTAAAGAATAAAATAAAAAAGGGAGCTTATCTGCTAGAGGGGGATAATTTCGGTGCACAGAATACAATCAATTTTTTTTCTGAACCACACCTTTGATATCATCACGGCCCTTAACAGGCCTGGCCTTCTTTTCCAGCTCTTCTACCAAACTTTGCACAGTTTTATCGATACCCCTTTTTACTGAGACTGGATTAGCACCAGAGGTAACACTCAAAAGTCCAAGTTTGATTATTTCCCGTGCGAGTACAGATGCCGTAGTTGTCCCATCACCTGCAGAGTCATTTGTTTTACTCGCAACCTTCATCCCACAGCCAAAGAAGAGACAAATAATGACGATGTGAATGACAATGCCATGGTGAGATTAATACAACAATAAATACAAGTGCCGGCCAACCTCTCTGATAAGAGCTGCACCAGCATTTTCCATGGCATTAGGAAGCTCAATAGCTCTAGCAATTGTCACCCCGTCGTTAACTACCTTCGGACTTCCATATTCATCCAACACAACATTCCTCCCTTAGAATAGCAAACATATTGTAGTTAATATAATTGACACAATCCATCAAAATAAGTTAAAATAAAAAACACAAAAAATCACTGAAGAATTCAGAAAACAATCCATACATTACAAAGTAGTAAAGAAGTATAAAGGTACCCACAAGTGGAGGCGATAAACAAATTACCAACATGAATCATTTACGTAAAAAAAGAATAGGCTCAAGAGGCAACACAAAATCTAAATGAATCCTAACATGTAAAGGAAGAAAGAAATGGTACCCCTAGGACCAAGAGTAAGGCCAACAGCATCAGCGAGCTTATCAATTCCTGCCTGCATTGCAGCTCTCGAACTCTGGTCAAAAGCAATTTCCTTTGCACAAGCCCTCACGGCAAACCGGTTGTTTCCTTGCCTATAGTTCAGCCTCTGATTCCCCTTCCTCCTCAAACTCCCCTGCAAAAAATAGAAAAGAAGAAACCCAAAGTTGAGATGAAGACTGTTTTTTACAGCTAAGGAAGCGGGAAACGAAAAAGAAATTACCTGGTTGGTGGAGCAAAGAATAGAAGGTGTAGAAAGAGCATTTGCAGAGGCCATTTTGCTTTGGAAAACTAAATCAACAAAGGAAGAGGCTTGGTTTTTGCTTATGGATTTTGGGAGACAGTGGATAAGGGGATAGCAGATGAGTAGAAGGAATTATGAAACAAGGCGTTGGGAGACTAGGGTTATTGTTGTTTAATAAAAGAGTTTAGTTGCTTCCAGAACCTTCTCCCATTCCCATTCACGTGCTTTCTTAAGAATACTTGTTTTCATAAATTATTGAAAAGCTTTAATTAAAAAAATAAAAAAAGCTTTGATACACGCCGTGTAAACTTTAATTTACACATGATTTAGAATTTTAATTTAGGGTTTAAAGTTTAAGAGTTTAGGTTGTAGGGTTTAGAATTTAAGATTATTGTTTAGAATTTAGTGTATAGAGTTTAAGGTTTAGGGTTTAATTTTTTAAGGTTAGGGTTATGAATTTAAAATTTGAGTTTTTATAGTGTAAATATACAAACTTGTGTAAAATTAATTTTACACAGCCGGTGTATCAAAGTTTTACCCTAAAAAAATTCTACTTCAACTTTTCAATGTGTTTGATAATAAATGTTGAAAGTTATTTAATATTTTTCCAATAAAACTTATTAAAATAACAAGTTAGTTGTAAAATTCTATGATTTAAACTTATTAAATTCAAACATTTAAAATTTTCACTTTATCAAATATCAGTTAATTTTATTAAGGGGCGCATAATTTTAGTTATAAAATATGATTGATGTATCACTCAAAATTAGTAGAATGTTTGATAAATTTAAAAAGAAATAAAACAAAGAGAAAGCAAGAATGGACGATTAACCGCAACACAGCATAAATGCACGAGTATTAGTTGAGTTGAGTAACATGGAGTTGTTGTGCATGGATGCTGCAAATAGAAAAGGTAGATGCGAATGCGATGAAGCTTAAAGACACCATTGTCAAATGTTGACGGCATGCTTGATGATATTGTGGAAAGACCTAACCAGTACCAGCATCACATTCCAAGGGAGGAATTCTACAACAACTATCAAGGTGGGACATGTTTCATTAGGTTTCCCGACATAATACAAATCTTTTTAATTATATATATTAATATATAATCATTTTCTGTGCTGTATTACAATTTGCAGTGTTCCTTGAATTATTGTTTTGTTTTTAGTATCGTTATCTGTCTGTAGGATTGATATGAAATATAATTTGCATGCCTCGCTAGCTACATTTCATGAGAAGCAGATGATAACATTAATGCCTAAGGTAGAACCGCCCAGAACTCTTTTTAAAATTTAAGCAGACATTAGCCAATACTGCAAACAACAACAACAACTTAATTGCTTGATAAATAATTTCTTATTTTGTTTCCTGCCAGTGCCAAACAAAGACATTCTGAAGGAGGAATAGTTTACATTGCTAACAGATATTGGAATTCAAAGTTATATGGTGTTTTCTCAAGTCAAGACTAATGGATGATGTCTTGCCGCTATTATGGTTCCTGAAACAGTCCACCATTGATTTCCTTAGTGAAGCAGAGGTCGGTAACTGCTGGCAAACCCATTCCACCAGTGAGTTCATATCCACTGCAAAATCAAACATGTTCCTCACAACAAGTTCAGGGAATGCAATCTTTTTTTATTTGGTCGCCACGATTGATGCTTGCAGATACTCTACTTTTGATTTCTCTAGCTCAGTTGAAACTCCATCACCCGTGTATATTCTCACCTAGGAAAAAAAAGGGTAATTTATTGATTTCCAATAAATCAGACTTTTCGTATGACAGGGTTTCAATATTAATTAGCTTAACTCACTGCTGGAGAAGATCGAGTTCCGCAACACAGAGCAAAGGTGACGTTTTGATCCATTAACCCGAGTCCAAAAATTTTGCAAACACTGGCTTCTTGATTGTCCCCCTTTGAATAAGCCTTATGGATGTTATGTTTTAGGATAATCAAAACCAGAAGAACCTATGTAGGGATAGTAAAAATCTACTCCTGTATGTTTGAAGCTGTTGGTTTCCTCAGAATATGGCGCTCCATTGCTTGAGCACTTATTGTGTTGCCCCCAACGTTGAGAGTTGCCTGAAATAGACATGACATTGTTCTTTAATGGATGTGGGATGCCATCTCTTTTAAGGCATGCAAAACTAATCCAGGGCGTACGTTGTTCGTCATAGTCAAAATATCTTCACAAGTATTAGGCAGACCATATTGGAGATATCCTTGTAACAGTGATAAGATCATTAGATATGTGACTACGATACTTGCCCCCTACATTACTAGAAGAAGCTCTGAGTTTAGTTTAAAATTCATGCAAAGACCTCTCTCAAGATGACATAAACATCAAGGCATTAAAAATATAGCTTAATTTCCATACTATACATGCATGATACAGGCATTGCACAAGTTGATGCAGAATGCTAATTTCTGCTGGTAAGTCAATGCTCTCAAGTCCACTTTTCTGGAGATTGCTCAACAGGACCCTGAAGATGGAAATTATCAGAATTTTTTATTATATGAAAGTTTATCTGAAGTTTCCCCAGTTATTCGTTTTTCTTTAAGAACATGAGGCCAGCACATATTCATAAATGGATGTACAGATACAACAACCCTCCGAAAACATTAAAAAATTATTTAGCAAGTTGAACATACCTAAACTCGAGTCCAAGTATCTTTACCTTAGCTTTTTAAGTAAAGGAATAGAACTTGGGGTGGAAATGGATTTCAGGTCCATGGAAGATACCATAGGGATCTTGTTGCCTTGATTTCCTGTGGAGATTTGAGTTGGAATTTAGGGTGTTTTTCGCCCTAAAGCTTCTTGAGTTCAAGGGAGTGTTAGTAATAGTAGACCTGGTAACAGATCCTGATTTCTCCAGCTCCATTGCTCTTGATGTCCTAAGTAGCCTCACAAATATGAAGTTCAAACATTTCATGATATTCTCGGATGATTTGTTGGGATGCCAAGTCTGGCCGTTATCTTCTGACAAAAATGTTCTTGACGGTGATTTTGGTGGCAGGTCCCAATTGACCTCTAGAATATATTCCCTTGGCTGAAATTAAAAAGAAAAGAAACAAAACTCCATCAGAAGACTTTGATTAAAATTGGGCTTCGCAGAGTGTAACAAGTCTTTCCTTGGGTGATGGTAACGGTGAAGATGCCTTGAACAAACAACTTTTCCTTAGAGTCCACTCTTGGAATTTAACCTCTCCTGTGTACAGGTTTTGTTTCTGATTTGAAAGTAGTACTCCTGTTGTGTCATTTAGACTTAGGAATTTGGTAGGAGTATAATCCCCTTTAATAGCTTTGCTAATGAAATGCAAAGCCTTGGTCTCAAAACCACATTTTCTTGGCCATCTTGCTTCATAGTTTTTTCTTGGTTAGGTATACTAGGTAGATCCCCCGCAGGTTGCCATTGTTTTAATTTTTTGTCATGTGTGACTTCATGTTCCCGGTTCAGACCAAGCTTCAGTTGGCTTATTTGGCTTTCTGAACGAGCTATCTCACCTTCAACCATGGCCAGCTCTGCTAACAGCTAAGAAAATCAAACCAGATGGGTTAGTTTTTGTTTCTTTTGTTAAGTAATTTGTTCATTGAAATAGCAAGACCATTACTACATTTTTATAGTGAGCAGCTGTGTTGGGACTTGGGAGACTACATTCAATTTTTTTCATATATGTGGAGATCAAATTCTTATACCATGTTTAAATAGATGTCAAAACATGAATGTATAAGTAAAATGAAGAGTTCGAATAATATAGATGAGGACCACCTTTCTAGTGTAAAGCATACATTCAAGTCTCAGGGTTTAAATCCAATATTTTCCAGTACTGATCTTGAGAAGTCATTCTATACTGTAATAATATGTTGCTTCCAAATACATAGGATGGCCAAACTAATTTATTTTGCATCAATGGATGTTTATATTGGGAAAGAAAAGGCTGACAGATGATATCCATTAATTTAAATCTGATGCATTTTTTCTTCTTGAGTTGGCATGGAAACCTATAAATAGACAAATAATCATCAACTGTAAGAAATAAAGCAGCATCAATGGATGCTTATATACACATGAGAGATGACATCCACTAATTTAATCATACCTCACTCTTTTTCAGTCCACTGAGCTTCTTCTTCCTCCGGAATTACAAAAAAAGAAACAAAAGCAAAAATACTTGCAATTTGCGAGGACAAATCAGGTTGGCCGTTCCCCAGGGTTTATAAAAACAAAAGAAAGGCTTAAACATTTATAAAAATAATTAAAGGAAGATCTATTCAATTTTCTTAGCCCTTATTAGTATGAAAAATGAAGATGAATAGGAGATTCCAACTTGAAGGGATTGGGTTCAAAACCCACCTCGATTTGTTTAGTGTTGTTTAATTAATTGTTGGCTTGTAGAGCAATATTTTGCCAAATATTTGTTTATTCTTTAATTAATTGGAAAAATCCAATCTTTAAAATATCAATTTTTCATAAGGGGAAAATCCACTTAATCTATGAGCAGTTAAAGCTACAATAAAGACAAGGAAAAAGAAATGAAGTTGGATGTTATGTCATGACAAGCATTACTTCAAAATTACTTCACTTTTGAAGAATGGTGCAATTCCCAATTCTAATGATTATCCAAATAATTAGCTGCAGAAAATACACAATAGAGGCAAAAAAAAAATGGTGACTGAGGTGTTTTGTAAATGAATCATACATATATAAACATTCTTCTTTCAAAAGTAAGATCTAAAATGCCATCGGTTTTTAAAAATTCGTCCATTTCCTAAATTCAAATCAACTACCACAAAACTCATCTTTATAGCTTGCACTCTGTTGTTTGAGAGAGAAGAAAATGCTACTATTTGCATAAGATATGTGTGTATACATTTATGAACTAAGAAATGATGATAAATACAGTAAGAAATGAGGCTATCTTGATGATGGAGTTTATCTTTTATGGAAGGTTACCATACACATAAAAGCAACAATACGAGTAAGTACACCAGTGCAGACAAGGTAGATCAGACAACGAGAAAAATTATTTAGATCATATCCGTTTTGTAAAAGCGAACCACATCGTGTTATCAACCACACACCGAATACCTATAACAAAATAAAAAAGATGGATCAACTTCAAGACAATATATAAAGGGTTGGAGAAACACATTCACAAAGACTAGGTCAAGTATATGGGGGATTCTGAAAGCTCACATTTTAGCATTCGAGACCACAAAGGCTTCCAATGCCCACTTGGTATAGCATAAGTCACCAATAAAATTAACAACCTCACCGTCACCACCTTGAGTTGCTATCAGGGTCAAAACAACTGGAAGAAGCACTGACCACTGCATTAAAAGCCAATGGTAAAACATGTAATTGAGACAAGAGAGGTGGATTAACACTTCACATATTCACAATTCTTACCAGTTGTGCTTGACCTGGATCAAAAAGGATGGAGAATATATACGCTATGCCGATTACACAGTATACCAGACAGAGTAAAACAAAGTAATTATCAGTGATGGATGATCTCGGATTGTTGAAGAAGTAGAACATCGAGAGATACACTAGAGGTTTGATTATTGTATTGAAATGGTCGATTGTATCCTTAGCTAGAAAGTAAGCCAGGCTGCTCATCCCAGATGAACGTTCTCTCCAGTAGTGTAGCTTATCCAAACCAAAGGTTCTCAAAGCTGCAATCTTGCATAGGAGTGCTGTAAGCAATCAAATTTTGGATTGGTGAGAAATGGATTAATCTTTCATCCTGTAAATTTTTTTACTGTCCTATGTTCACAGCTTCAAGGAGCTGAACAAAAGAGGAGTTTTAACTTACAAACTCCAATAACTGTGTATGTATAACCCGTTGCACCAAATGTCTCATCACTCACTTCAGCTAATGTTCCTAAGCAAAGTCCAGCAAGCAATAAAATTAGATAATCTACCACTTGTGTCCTCATGTCTCTTAACCGTTGCTTTCCAAGCCTGCCAAGAATTCAAACATAGTTGAAGGTAAAAACATTTTTGCTATAATCAAATTTCAAAACAGATTAACAAAAGAAGCATTAAACATCTTATTTGAAAGAGAATCATTAAAAACACAAGCTATTTATCCCAAATTCGGGTAGAGGTATTTTCCGACACCGTCATGCTCTTTGTGTCTCCTTAAACCATATACTTAGACGATCATACCTTCATACCAAATATGGGTATGAATCTTTTAGGAAAATGGAACATCCAGGTACATAGTGCATAAGAACTTGAACTTCTACCTTCCAAGATAGTATCTATACTGCGTGAATACACCAGGCGTTTGCCTTTGTGACAAGTCATCTGACGTCAGGATATTATGTTGTACGTGGTCCTTCTGTGTCTGAACAGAACATTTCACATCCTGCCACAAGTCACCAGCAAAGGAATTTGGTACCGATCCAGTGTCATGAGAGCTGTCACCTTCATGCCCTGACCCACCAGATTGTGCTGACATTCCCTCGATACTATTCAGCATATCCATGGGAACAGGATAGCCATTATGAAGCATCCATCTTACTGGAAGCTGTTTAATCGTCAAACCAGTGCCTGTGTTTAGTTTTATTAAACCCTCCAAAACATCAATGAAGTAATCTGGAGGATTAGCACGACCAGGGAGAATAATTCCAAGGCCAGAAAAATACTGTTCGGCTTTCTTCACTGGTCCATGATATACAGTTAGTCCACCCTTTGCTAGAAGTATCAAATCATCAAACATCCTGTACAAGGTATAACTGAAATGCAACAAAAGAAAAAAAAAAGTGAAAATTGTATTAACACATGTTTACTCCTTGGTAAAACCAACAAATTTCATAAATTTCAAAATTCACATCATAATAAACTTACCTTGGCTGGTGAACGACCATGCAAATGTTTACTCCTTCAAGAGCTTCACGCCGAAGAGCTCGAAGTAGTAATTGGGAAGATGAACTGTCCAAACCAGATGTCGGTTCATCTAATATCAAAAGTGAAGGCTCCATGACCATTTCCAGCCCGACATTTACCCGTTTCCTTTGACCCCCTGAGATTCCCCTCTCCTCTACTGTCCCAACTAGAGAATCCCTCACACCCTGCAGTCCCAAGGACTCAATGACTCTTTCAACAACTAGAACCATCTCTTGTTTAGGCAGGTCAGCAGCGAGTCTAAAATAGTTAGGAATCCAGTTAGTGATGAGGGAAAATCAATAAACTTATTTTTAGTATACCATGTCTTTTGTAATATAGCAGTTCACATTTAGAAAACCACAGACACTAAAAACCACAAATAAAAAAAAAAACAGTAACACCCTTAAAAAATGAAAAGGAAATGTCTACTGCATGGCTGAAATAAGTGTGGCATACCTGCATCTAGCACTGAACCATAGATTTTCCGCAACTGTCAAGTTTCCATGGACAATATCATCTTGTGGAACAAAACCAATTATTTTCTTATATGCTTGGATTGACCCATCCTTCCCATTTATTAAAACCGTACCAGTCATGATACAACCTGGAGCTTTTCCAGTTAAAGCTGAAAGAAACGTTGTTTTTCCAGCCCCAGATGGACCCATAACAGCTGAAACCCGACCAGGAGATAATTTCCCTGTTACACACCTCATTAGATGTATGTTTTTTCCTTTGAGAGTGATGGTTAAATCTTTGAAGGCAACCTCAATTGTAAACCTCTTTCTGATAAGGGTATCAACCTCATGAGCAATTGAAATTACTCCAGAGAATGTCAAGTTCTTGTTATGCTCATGGAGAGCTTTCTCCTTCTCTATTTGACCATAAGCGTACCTGAACATTTGGCTCTGAGTATGCAATTCTTTACCCTTGGGTGGGTTCTTCTTTGATTGTTTATCTCCAATATCTATATTAAACCCTTCATGACTCTCGGGGTTATCTTCTATTTCATGTAACATCTTTGTGAGATTCCCCTTTTCCTTCTTTTTTGGCTCCTGAGATGTACCTTGACTTGCTGGCTTTTTGAGATCTCTTTCTGGAAAATGTACGTGACAAGGATGTTTGCAGATCAATTGCATGCTTCTTAGCAATTTCTTTTGCCGAATTCCATTTCTCTCGTGCTTGAGCGGTTTCTCTCACACTTTGAACTGCCTTTTCCCTGGATTGCTCTTTTTTCTTTTCCCGAGTTGCAAGAACTTGATCAGAACAGTTGTATATAATGACAATTAGGAATCCAAGTCCAGCCTACATGACAAATTCAAGATCATAGATTTTTGGCTATTACTTCCCTCAAGAAATTAGCCACTAATCTAAAGACAACCTTCAGGAAGGGCAAATGAACTTTGAAATTTTAAAAAAAAAAACATTATGTTCCAATGAAAGTAAAAATGCCACATTGTTTGTAAGGTAAGCTGCTCACTCACAAAAAGCATGATGCCATATGCAGTGATATTTTGATTTTCCGACTTTGGGTTACAAGTTGCAAACCGGAAGCATGCTGCAAAGTTCAAATCGTAAAAAGGTTGGTTACCAGGCTTCTTTCACACATTGGGAAATGAAATTTCAAAAAACAGATAAACTCCTATACAAGGCATGAATATGACATATATAGAACATGACACAAATTAGGTTCTCATAAGAACATATATTACAGGGTATATAGTTTCTTCTTATAGGACGTACTCATGAAGATGGAGTAAATTTCACTCCAAAGTATTTGTAATTTGTCAAGGAACAAGACTCAATTTAAGAGTAAGTTATTTGAGGAAAAACTTACATAGTTGAGATGTAGAACCCGTCCTGCAGTAATATCTGGAAGGAACAAACAAACAAACAAACAAACAAACAAACAACTAGTTATTTTAGAAAATAAGAAGCAGGTGGCATCAATGCATCCACGGGGGGAATAAGTAGGCAAATTTGTGGGATAATATAAATACCCCTTGCTGCAAGGTATTTTTTGGATGGTAGATGGACAGTAGGATCCGCCTGAACAGAACATCTCACCACTACTCATAACATCAGCCCAAGTATCGGCTCCTCCGCATTTATGATCTGGATTACCAGGAGGTAGTTGATAATTGTATCTGCAAAGGAGTTCTGCTACTGATATTAGTGTATGCTAAAGCAGAAGAAAGCCACGGATGAAAATGGGCTAATGTTTAAAACAAGAATGAACTTACGGGTCACATGCGCCGGTACTTGTGTTGAGTTTTGCAAGTGGACAGTAAGCACCCAATGGACAAGCTTAAGTAATGAAGGAAAAACAAAATTCAAAATTAGCAAGTATTTTAGAGTGATGTTTCTTAATTTGTGAGTGACAAAATGTGAAACACTTACGTATCATACAAGTGATTCCACGAGGGCAGAAGAATCCTTCACAACAAGCGGAGCAATTCAGAACTCTGAAAGGTATATGATTGGCATCTTTTAGATTAACTTTGTGTCTTTTACCAGCACTGCAAGCCCATCCAGGCTCGCATCCAGGAACCCAGGATGTTAAATTACAGTTCTTATTAGGCTTCAAAAAAGACGACTTCTTTGCTTCACCTTCACTCTGATGGAAACTGCTAAAGTAGAATTTGATTTCAGCTGCTGTACATATGCGTTTCATCATGTCTGTTGAAACCCCAAAACAAAATTCATTAAATTCAATCCTCTAAATTTTAGATTTAGCATCATAAAAGTTGAAGAATTTTGAACCTCTATTTTTTCTGGCACAACTGGTCAAGAATCTGGGGTTTTTTGAGAAATTGAATGCCTCATTCCAATCTGCATCCCTGCAATCGAGGAAAAACGAAAACCTTTAAAAAAACGTTCCTAAGAATTTACAAGAATAAAGCTGAGAATTTTGGCAACATACACATCCGTAATGCAAAAACTAAATTTCTCCTTTATTTCGCCCTTCAAGCTAGTAGAAAGATTAGAAAAGCGATCGGAAGCATATTTGGAGAACAACTGATTAGCAGCCGAGCTGTTTCCAAACTTACTACCGCCATCTTCATCATCGTCTAGACATACAGCATGACTCAACAAACTAGCTATCAGTATCAAAACATAAAGAAAATCCCATGTTTGGATCTTGTTTTCAGTCATTTCAATTACTTTTACCAAAAATATATTTATTTATGAACATGAGATGAATTGAGAAAGAAATTAAACTATCATTTGAGATGAAACAAGGAACAAAATTGTTTTGTTTGGATATTTTTAAGGGGAAGAAATGGCAGGGAGAAAAGGGTGGGCGAAACCGTTAAAACCGTTAAAACATGAAGCAACCTATTATTGTTTTTTATTACAAAACATATTTACAAGGTCCAAGAAGACGTTGTGGAAACTTTGTTCCCTACGTTCTTACTTGTGTCAATTTACGTGTACATACTTGGTCTTTCACTTGTAATTGTGGGTCAAACAGTATATTTCTTTAGAAAATTAATTGAAATGGACTTGTTTTTCTTTTAACTATGTGTTACCTAGTTTATATGATGTACATAATCAGTTTCGGATCTTGAATGTAATTTTTCAAAAGTAGATAATCTCCAAAAACCCAAAAAATTGCTTCATTTCCTATTTTTTGTTCTATAATTGTTAACTTCAGGAGAAAGCGCATTTGGGGGGGGGGGGTGGAGATTATCTACATTTGAGATAATGATTACATATGAGCAAGAACATGATTTTGTTAACTGGGGTTTGCAACTTTGCAATAGTGATCCTTATGCTAATTGTGGATATGGAGGTGTAGTAACTCCAGAAGATGAGGAGCATTACCCTGCGAATTATTTCAAAGAGGATTGTTACAATGCCGGAGAATGTTACAACATAGAAAATGATGAGGCTATTGCTCATACTCTTCAACTGCAAGAGAACTATCACAACTTGCAGTTTTCGAATCTCTAAACCAAGGGGAGGAAGAAGAATTGCAATTGCAAGTTGCTGGTTATCCACAAGATTCCATTGTTGATCAGTCGGTTGGTGACTTTGGTTCTGGTACAATGTTTGATCTTACTTGTATGTCTTTTATCGTGTCGAATGACTGTGATTTGTAGGACCGAATTGGGGTCAGGAAGAGAGGCCCTTCTAGTCCTGAAGAAAAATTGTTATGCGAGGTGGATTGGTTATATTCGTTGGAGCTAACAGATGGGCATGCTGTTGATGGTGAAGTAGAGAAAAGGCTGAATCAGATGGTTCCTCTTCCTGTAAGCATTAGATTTCAGATTTTGAGATTTCAAGAAGAGCTGTAGTTTACGGCCTACGCTTTTTGGTTTGTTCTGGTTGTCTCTAGCATGTTCCAAGAATCAATGGTTTGCAAATTACATATATCTAATGTCTCATTCATTTCAGGATGTTGCCAGTTCCGTGCTCTATCTGATGGATTTTTGAGACAGCAGGTTGGGCTTTCACTTGTCATAATGCTTCTTGGCTGCTGCTGATTGGGTATGCTCCAGCTATGTTGATTTCATTTTCTAACAAGTGTTTGGAGTCACTGGATCTGTTGCATCACTTATTTTCTACCATGTTTGATTCAATGCGGATTTTTAACAGCAGATCCCACTTAATTTGTAAAATAAAAACATTTCTTCTTCTAACTGCAAGCACACTTGATTGCTCCGATGATGTTTGCTCCAAAGAAGCATTTTAGTGATTAATTTAAACAGATACCGAACAAGTTATTCTTCTTATTGGTACGGACTTTGTAACGACATTCATCTATTCGTATGGTCCTACTCATGTGCAGAGAATCCGTCAAACTGAAGAAAAAAGTAGAGAAACTTTGTTTTGGGTTAATGTTGAAAACCAATTCTTGAACTGGTACACATAAAACTTAAGATTACAGCATATCAAAGTGCCAGATATTAGGCTAGCGTTTTTTATTCATCCCAACTAACATTTAACAAGCAAGTTTAAGTTGTTTTTTCTTGACTACTCAAGCTTTCCTTTTTTTGTCTTGAGTAGCTGTAACTGACTGCAGCATTGCAATCTCATTAGCAGAAAATTCCAAATCAAAATTTGAAACCAAGTCAAACGGAAAAGGTGCCACACTGGGTTCAGCCCCGGAGACAAGTTTTGGCGGAGAAGGGGAATAATCCGAAGAGAAAGGAACCAAACCGGTAGCAGGAGGCGGGGTGATACCAGTCCCAGTGGCAGCAATGATGGATGGCTCGGCCTGACGCAGGAGCCATGCAATGGTCTCACCGTCCGTCTTGAGCCCAAGTTCTCGAGTGAGCTGGAAAATCCTAGCGGCACAAACAGGTGGCAGCCGGATGCGTCTGTCTCTGCCATCAACCTTTGCATGGCGGTCTTTGGTGGTTTTGGAGGAGCTGGAAGCATGCCTGGCTTTCTTGGTTGAAGGGTTGGCGGATAAAGCCATCTCCAAAATCATCTTCTCCGACGCCATTGACTCGCAAGGACAAAATATGTCTGCTTCTTTTACAAATATGCACTAAAACCTTGAGTTCCTTCACTTCTTCGTAAACCAACATATATGGTTCACAGATACTATATTTATTTATTGCTGCTGCGCTGTGCTGCCTTAGCATATTTATTTACTTACTCTAAATGGATTTTGGGGGGTTATACATATAAATATGCCCATTTTCTTTACTATTTCTCACTTCTGCATCAAGCTGCTATCTCTCAATCACCAATCATACTCACCCAAATATTCAAATTAAATGTTATTTAAAATGTATAATCAACCAAGTGTATTTATTTGTTTAGAATTAAATGTTCATTAATACATTTAGTAATTAACACAAAATCTAATTATATACATGCCATTTATTCTTCTCTTCTTCGCGTCACAAAATAATCTTTAAACAATTTTTTATTTGCAAATAAAAAATGAGTACATATTCAAGGTTCATGCTTGTTCTTTTCAACAATGATTGCTTTTATGACACACATTTAAGGTTTATGATTGTTCTTTTCAATTATATCGTCTCAAAAGTTCAAATTTAAGTTCACACTTTAAAAGTATAACGTGTTTTATTATTAATGACCGGATTTGACACAACCTACTCCCAAGATTGAATTTTGAATTTTAATTATAACAAATTAATATTATTTTAAAAATTTTATGTTTTATATAAGAGATAAATCTCAATTTTATACATTAATTATGATTTGATATAATGATAAGTGGTTTAAATGGTTATCTTTTTATTTTAAATTATGTCTTTAATGGTTAGTTCATGGTGCTGATTTGGATGTTTTTGGACGTTTTCTATGCTGGACTACTATTCTCGAAAATGCACTTAAAAGACAATATTCTGCAGTTTTATTTTCTTTAATCAAGGCTGGGCTAGTGGGCATGACTCTGGGCATGAAGTCTGACGTGACATCCAGTCAGCAGCTTCTAGAAGATCCAGTCAGCGGCTTCCAGAAGGTGTAATCAACAAGGACGGATAAGAAGATCAACTGCGTTTTGAATTTCAAACTTAGGATTATCTTTTGTTTTTAGGATTTAAATATTTTTAGGATTTATCTTTTATCATTTCTAGGTTATTTTAAGGGTTTCAGAATACTATAAATACCTCATTGGGCTAAGCTGGAAAATCACCCTTCATTCTTAGTTTTTGTTTTAGCTTTTGAAGTTTAATCAAAGTTTCTTTTTCTTTAATTTTTTGTTTTTAAATTTTTATTTATTTTTAAAATGTTAAGTTTGATTTTTACCATAATCATGCTTAGCTAATTTCTCTATTAGCCAAAGGCTTAAAGCGAAGCTTCAATTCACTTTGTGAGAATTAAAAAGCACTCATCATCTTCGTATTATATTCTCGATTTTCTGGAAACTTAGATCGACAATCGGCCTTTCTATTAAAAATATTTACGCTTTCATTTCAAAAAGTGCACGTTGACTTGAATGTTGTTCAGATTTATAGTTGGGAGGAAGGATCGGCTTGTAGCAAATTCAACTTCCTATGAACACACTTAGTGTTAAGTGTGTAAAAGTACCATGTTTCTACCCTTTTTACTTTTAATTATTGTTAGACTTAGGCTCATTCTAGTTGCATTTTTAGTCATTCATGCATAATTGCATTGTTTTCTTCGCTGCCATGTTTGATTACATAATTCGGTTGATTTTGGTGGAAAAATGTGTTGCTGGTATGTGTTATTGTGCGTGCAGGATTTAATTGCCCAAGCAAGTAGGGAATTGCTGAAGCAATTGAGGATAAGAAGAAGAGGGTTGACGATTTTGATAGGATAAATCCATTTAATTCAAGATAATCATAAGAAGCAAGGATAAATCCTATGAAATGCCACGATCAATAAGCTCGATTCATTGGAATCTATTTCTGCGCAGTTGGAAACCTTAACCAACTTGGTTAAGAACATGAATTGACCTAACAACACACAGGAGATCAAGGTAGCAAAATCATTTTGTGATTTACGTAACGTTAACCATGATTCTTCTGAGTGTTCACAAAACCCAGAGTCTAGCTTTTATGTTGGAAACTACAACCGGAACAACAATGTGATGTCCAACACATACAATCCAGCTTGGAAGAAGCATCCTAACTTCTCATAGAGTAATCCGAACAATACACTCAATCAGAACAACCAGAATGCACAGGCATCGGGATTCCAACAGAACATGCCACAGCAACAGATACCGCAGCAATAATCAACACCGTCCAGTTCTTTGGAAAACTCTCTTAATGCTTTCATGTTAAAAATTGAATCTTATATGGCTGAAAATAGTAATTTTATGAAAAAAATGTTGCCTTCATTAACAAGACTGAGATGAGGTTACAAAACCAGGAAACGTCTCTAAAGTCATTGGAGACACAAGTCGGGCAATTCGCTCAAAACCTGAACACGCGACCTATGGGCAGTTTACCTAGCGATACTGAAGTTGCAAAAGGAACAAACCACGAACAGTGTAAAATAATCACCACTCGAATTGGCCGACAACTTAAAGAATCCCAAGCTCACTTGACGGAGAACACTCAACCAAAAGAGCAGTCCTTTGTCCAAAAAGGTAAGTCCATCAACAAAGCCTTCACCAATACTAATGAATCAGAGATTACCCCGGTAAATACACATGCCTCGGCAATTCCAGATGCCACGGTAAGCCCATCAATCAAGTTCCAAACAAATGAAAAGATTGAGGATATTCGACTCCTCTACCATTCTTACAGAGATTGAAACAACAAAAGCATGAATACCAGTTCAAGAAATTTCTTGACGTCTTGAAGCAAGTCTACATTAACTTGCTATTGGTTAAGGCGATAGAGCAAATGCCAAACTATGCTACGTTCCTTAAAGACATTGTCTCTAAGAGAACTAGGCTAGGAGAATTCAAAACAATTGCTGTAACAGAAGGATGTATGGCCATATTACACAATCGCATGCCACCCAAGCTTAAAGATCCTGACAGTTTTACAATACCATGTGCAATCAGAAATCACTATATTGGGAAGGCGTTGTGCGATTTAGGAGCAAGCATTAACTTGAAGCCAAAATTAGTTTTCTAGAGATCGGGAATTAGAAAGGTGAGACCTACAACAGTTATGCTACAGCTGACCGACAGATCTTATGTGCACCCAAAGGGAAAAGTCAAAGATAGACTGGTAAGAGTTGATAAATTTATTTTTCCCGCTGACTTTTTTGTTTTGGATTGTGAAGTAGATGAGTTTACGCCTATCATCCTTGGGAGACCCTTTCTAGCAACGGGAAGAACATTGATTGATGTTGAAAATAGAGAACTCACAATGAGGGTGAATGGCCAACAAGTTAAACTAAATGTATTCCAAACCCTGAAGCATGCCGATGATCCAGAAGAATGCCAATTCATCCATGCCACTACTAAATTTGATTTTAACATGGAAGAGAATTGCCTCGGCAATTTCATTGCCGAACCAGAAGAACATGAGGAGTTCAAAGAACCAGTCGAAAAAGAGCAAGAAGAAGCAAATTGGATAGTAAGTCGACCAAGTACACACTTCGAACTATTGAATTACTCAGGTAAGAAAGATAAACTTGAAAAACCCTCTATTGAGCAACCTCTCATTCTCGAGTTAAATCCAGGGTATTAAAATATGCTTACTTGGGAACCAATAATAAATTTCCCGTAATTATTTCCTCTAAGTTGCAGCCTGGATAGGAAAAGAAGCCGATCGACATGTTGATGATGCACAAAAAGGCAATAGGATGGACGATCATAGATTTGAAAGAGATTAGTCCAGCAATGTGCATGCATAAGATTTTACTTGAGGATGATCACAAGCCCTCGATTGAGGCACAAAGAAGACTTAACCCTGCCATGAAAGGGGTCGTGATGAAAGAAATCATCAAGTAGCTTGATCCCGACATTATATACCCCATCTCCAATAGTACATGGGTAAGTCTGGTATAACGTGTACCGAAAAAGGGAGGTATGAATGTGGTAAGTAATGAAAACAATGAACTTATTCCAACTAGGACTGTGACCGGTTGAAGGGTTTGCATGGATTACCGTAAGTTTAATAAAGCTACTAGGAATGATCATTTTCCTTTACCCTTTATTGACCAAATGCTTGACCATCTTACAGGTAAACCCTTTTATTGTTTTCTTGATGGTTACTCAAGTTACAACCAAATTGCCATAGCACCATATGACCAGGAAAAGACCACATTTACATGCCAATACTGTACTTATGAATTTCTAAGGATGCCGTTCAGATTATGCAATGCCCCAGCAACCTTCTAAAGATGCATGATGGCAATTTTTTCTGACATGGTTGAAGATTTCCTTGAGATCTTCATGGACGATTTCTCTATATTTGGAGATGACTTCGACAATTGCCTCGGTAATTTGGAGAAGGTGCTAGCCAGATGTGAAGAATCCGATTTCGTTGAGATATTTGTTTTGATATAATAAATTGAAAAATAGTTTTGGACTAAATTGAAAAGATTTCAAAATGTTTATAAGTCCTAACAAATTGAAAATATGTTTGATGAATTTTACAAGGCTTTAGAATAGTTTAAAATGTGTTTTAAGTAGCCAAACCTGTGTTTTCAAAGTTACCGTACCGATACGGTATAGACGTATCGATACGCCTTAAGGGTTTCAACTACAAGAAAATTCTAGTAGCCAAAACTCGTACCGATACGGTGTATTCTGTATCGATACAGAGAGGATCTATATCGATACACTACGTGGCATTTCGATACGGTTTGTTTTACAAACCCTTAACGGCTAGTATCTGTACCGATACGGTTGTATCGAGTATCGATACGCCTAACGGCTCCCAACGGTCATTTTTCTAATGACTATTTGAAATACAAAACTGTACCGATACGCTTCTACGCGTATCGATACGCATCAGCTGAGAAAGACATAACGGCTAGTTCCTGAAGAACCAATATCGATATGGTATGCTCTACAACTGCATTTATTGCGAGAAACAAAGACCCCAAAGGCTCCAATTCAATCCCAACGGTCTCCAACGGCTAGAGACTCAATTGGGAGTATAAAGGGACCTCCAAGCATCCATAGAAGACTAATGATCCATAATTCAACAACATTATGAGCAAACCATGTCTTAGTGCTTAAATTTCCATCCTTTGTATAGACAACACTTGTGAGCTTACATTGTTATATTTGCTCAAGTGTTTAGGATTGAGTGAGGGCTAAATTAATGCAAACACATACCTATTAGAGGGATTTCTTGTTTGCTTTGAATTTGTCTTTGTAAAAGAGGGCTTACTCAAGCTTTGGGTTAGAAAGCTTTGAGTGTGTAAAGGTTGCCTCCTAAGCCTAGAAAAGGGGAAGAAATTCAAGAGTGAATTTGGGAAATCCTTAGTGGGGAAGCTAAGGTAGTGGATGTAGGCTTTGATTAGAAAGCCGAACCACTCTAAATCTTGTGTCATTTTCTTATCCTTTTTGCTTCCACCTTCTCCACACTTGGCAACTTAAATCGGTTGAAGGAAATTGAGGCTATCAAGCCTAATAGATTTAGTGCTAAATTGGGAGAAGTGCCATTTTATGGTGAACGAAGGAATCATGCTCGGCCATATGATTTCATCTAAAGGCATCAAAGTGGATAGAGCCAAGGTGGACGTGATTGAGAGATTGCCCCACCAAATTCAGTCAAGGGGATCCGAAGCTTTCTTGGACGTGTAGGTTTTTACATGAGGTTCATTCATAATTTTTCTAAAATTACTAAACCTTTGTGTAACTTGCTTGAACAGGACAAAACTTTTGACTTTGATGATTCATGCACTCAGGCCTTCGAAACCTTGAAGAAGAAACTTGCCACAACACACATTGTCGTTCCACCCGATTGGACCTTACTCTTTGAACTCATGTGTGATGCAAACGATTTTGCAGTGGGAGCAGTTCTAGGTCAACAAACAGGTAAGATCTTTCATGTGATATACTACGTTAGTAAAACTCTTAATGGTGCTCAATTGAATTACACCACAACGGAAAAGAAGCTATTAGCCGTGGTTTTCGTATTTGACAAATTTCAGTCCTATTTGATTGGCACTAAGGTAATTGTCCATACTGATCACTAGGAAATTAAGTACGTTTCTGCCAAGAAAGATGTCAAACCACGTTTGATTCGTTGGATATTACTTTTACAAGAGTTTGACATTGAAATTAAGGACAAGAAAGGGACGAGAATCAAGTTGCTTATCATTTGTCACGTTTAGAACATGGCAATAAAGATGATGTAGATGTGGAGATCCATGATGCATTCCCGGATGAGTAGATGTTAGTTGCCTCGGTAATACCATGGTATGCAAACCTAGTTAACTTTCTTGTTTATGGTATTTTACCTTATGGCCTTACTCACCAAGGGAAGAAGCGGTTCCGACATGATGCTAAGCATTATTATTGGGATGAGCCTCTTTTGTTTAAACAATGTGCAGGTCAGGTTATAAGACGATGTGTCCTTGAGGAAGAGCAGTAAAATGTGCTATGGCAAAGCCATTCTTCACCCTATGGAGGCCATTTTGGAGGTACTCGCACTGTAGCCAAAGTCTTCCAATCCAGTTTATATTGGCCTACACTTTACAAATATGCCCAAGAATTTTACAAACAGTGTGATCGTTGTCAACGAACGAGCAATATCTCTAGGCGACACGAGATGCCACCACAGAATATCCTTTAAGTGGAGTTGTTCGATATGTGAGGAACCGATTTCATGGGACCTTTCCCATCATTATTCAAAAATCTTTACATCATACTTGCCGTATATTATGTGTCTAAATGGGTTGAGTTAGTTGCAATTCCCAGAAACGATTCCAAAATCGTGCAGAGATTCTTATAGAAAAATATATTTACACGGTTTGGGATGCCGAGGGCAATCATCAGTGATGAAGGCAAGCATTTTGACAACAAACTCATTGCCAAGATGTTGCAATGCTTTGGAGTGACACAAAAAATTGCCACGGCATATCACCCACAAACAAACGGACAAGCTAAAATTTCCAACCGGGAACTGAAGAACATCCATGAGAAGGTTGTCAATCCCTCTCGAAAGGATTGGTCTTCGAGACTCGACGATGCACTTTGGGCTTAGCGTACTGCATTCAAAACACCCATAGGTATGTCCCCCTTTCGACTTGTCTACGGCAAAACTTGTCACTTACTAGTGGAAATCGAGCACATGGCATTTTGGGTGATTAAAACCGTGAACATGGACTGGGAGAGTGCCAAACAAAAGAATCTACAAGATAGAAGAATTATGTGCCCTAGCTTATGACAATGCAAGAATCTACAAGAAGAAAATGAAGCATTGGCATGACAAGAAGCTATTGTCGCGACAATTCTTGTCAGGGCAATTAGTACTCCTCTTTAATTCTCGGTTAAAGCTTTTTCCTAGAAAATTGAGATCAAGGTGGTCTGGGCTATTCGAGGTAGTAAAACTATTCTCTCACGGTGTTGTGATAATCAAGTCCACCATTGATGGACATGAATTCAAAGTTAACGGATAAAGATTAAAGCACTATACCGGCACCCATATTGAGCACACCAAAGAAGCTGTCACTTTAGGAGATGCATGATCATGCTCTCCTTTCGTATTTTTATTTTTCTTTCTAGTTTTGTTATTAATTTCAGACTTATTTTTTTATTTTAGTTTTATTTCTTATTTTTATTTTTAAAATTTTATGTTTATTTTTAGCTTTATCTTTCCATATTTTTTTAGGATAATTATCTTTTATAATCTTTTAGTTTATCTCATTTACATTTATTTTATTTTAAATTAATTTTTATCTTTTTATTTGTGTTTGAATTTTAGAAAAAGAGTTCAAGATAAAGAGGAGTTGGACTAAAGATTAAAGTTTATCCTCAAGAGGGATTTATGGGCTGATTTTGGGGGCTTATAAAAGCCTAATTATATTAGCTTTTACCTTAATTTTAACCCCTTTAAAACCCCTATTTGTCCAAACCCATCCCCTTCCCCAATCCCTCTTTGCTGCACCCACCAACCAATCCCATCACCATATTTAATTTTCATCAATCTCACCTACTTCCTTTACTTCCCATCTTTTCTTTCTTTTTCTCTCTCACATCACCATTAAATTTCAAGCTTCCTCTACTCTCTCCTCTATTCTTCAAACTCTTAAGCTTTCTTCTTTTCTTTTCTTTCTTTCAAGCTTTCTTCAACCACAACCACAAGAACTCATAGCCAATAACCTAAAAAATATGGCTCACCCAAGTTCATCCAAGGAACCCCCATTCAAACGGTATGCAACACCAACCATTGAAGAAATATATCTCACCAAGTTTGCAAACCGTAAGATATGGGAAGAGAAAGGATTCACCTACACCGTCTCTCACAAGAGCTTCGGCCTTGATCCGTTCATCTTTCAAGTAATTGAGCACCAAAAGTGGCAAATCATTTACCATCAACAAAAGCCGGGCAATGTAACATGGGTAAGAGAATTTTATGCTCATTACCCTAACCCAAACAATCCCTATGTTCATGTTCGTGGCAGGTGTAATATCCCAAAAATTGGCCTAGAAGTAAGTATCAATTTTAATTGTGACTCAAATTAGATTTAATATATATACCTTTAGCATTAATAATTAAATGAGTTAATGACCTAGTTGGAAGTTTGAATAAGTCACCAGTCAAATTAAAAAGGACCATTTTGATTAAGTTTAAATTATGGGATTTTGCATGTAAAAACAAATGAAGAATAGTGACCCCATTATCTGTCAATTGAAGGACAAACCACTTGTTGTGGAAGATTGAGTGGATGAGGTATCGGTTAGGAGTAAATTTATGGAGGAATCATCTTCCTCAACTAATATCAAACCATTTTTGTGTGTGTGTGTGTGAGAGAGAGAGAGCTAGAGAATTATTGACAAACTTCTTGGGAACTCAGTTTTGGACAATTTGGTGAATCAATTTGAATAGCCGGTTATAGGGGAGGTAAGATTTCACCTTCCATTTTTTTAAAAATTTGATTCAAACCTGAAAATTTTAGCATAATGTTCTTATGAGCTTGAATAACTAGATTGTTAGAAATAAATTTTGATGCCATAAATAATTCTAGAACTTTCGAAATGCATGCATGATGAACCCTCATGTTTCGACGGAATTATCACACAGTTTAAGATGATGATTTTTTTGTTGTTGGAAATGAGTCCTTTTGATGTTACGTTAGGTTGAACTCTCGGGTGGATCATTGTAACTTGTATTGTTGTGTTGAATCGACTGTGGTCACTTTGGTTGTTTAGTAATCTAATTAGGGATTGTAATAATTAAATGAATGATTAAGTACTGTCTTGACAAGTCAAGAAGGACTGGAATCTAGAAACTGAGTCATGAATTGACTGAAAAATTATTTCGGATTGTTCTGTTAAATAAGAACCAAAGTGGACTGTTTTGAGTATGTTGAAAGCATGCTGGGATTGTTTAAAATACGCATGAGAAATTATAAACACCATAAACTGCTTGGAATGTATTACAGAGCAATGCATTGTTTTGGAAAATTTAAAGACTATATGAGCTGTTAATACATTAAAATATATTGGACTGTTTTTGGGGTAAATTGGGACTGTTTTCATTAGAATTTAATGAATGTGTGATTGTTTATTAGGAGGTTTAAGTGTGATTTGTAATAGAATGTTAAAAGCATATAGAAGTTACTTTAGGGGCTGTTTTTTTTTGTATGGAAATAAGTATAAAGGCAATAAAACTGTTTATGTCTGGAAATGATTCTTAAATGACAGTTTTGGATGAATCAAACATGAATTGTTTTGAGTAAAAATTCAGCCTCATATAGATGTAGTTTGGATAGTTTTAAATGTATGAAGGTGCAGATTTATTAGGTTAGAAATATAGTCTGATATATATACAGTTTCAAATGCTGTAAAAATGAGTAAAATGCAGTGTATAATATAGTTAAGCAATTCCAAAATGATACTAAAACCAGTCAGTAAAATACAGTTTGAAATTTGTATATAGCAATGCACTATTGTATGTTAAAATCGTGCAAAAATGTGTCTAAAAACTGTGCAGAAATGTGTCTATAAAACTGTGCAGATTGGTAGAGTAAAGCTGTGCAGATTTGCATTTTTAAAAACAATACAGATTTGAGTATAAATATTGTAGTCTTTGAATTTGATAAAAATAGTCATGAAACTGCTTTGAGAATAGTTTTATATATACAGTTGAATGATGAAAAGAATGCTGATTTGTGTGCTGAATTGATGAGTGAGAAATATTGTTTGATGTGTTGTTGTGTACTAAAGCATTAGATGCTGATTTGGAAAACTGAAATGTTGTGTGTAGTTAAGTAGTGCGAATAATAAATGAAGAGTTCGAATAATAGGATCTGTCGGCTAGCTGTAGCATAACTGTTGTAGGTCTTGCCTTCCCGATTCCTTGTTTCTGGAAAACTGATTTAGGCATCAAGTTTATGCTTGCTCCAAGGTCACATAATGCTTTCCTGACATAGTGGCTTCAAATGGAATATGGTATTGTGAAACTTCCGGGATCTTTCAACTTGGGTGGCATGCGATTGTGCAACATGGCCATGCATCCCTCTGTTGCGATAACTGTTTCAAACTCTCCTAGCCTTGTTCTCTTGGACACAATGTCTTTAAGAAACTTGGCATAATTCGACATTTGTTCAATTGCTTCAACCAATGGCAAGTTGATGT
Source organism: Hibiscus mutabilis (assembly GCA_019671005.1). Classification (NCBI taxonomy): domain Eukaryota; kingdom Viridiplantae; phylum Streptophyta; class Magnoliopsida; order Malvales; family Malvaceae; genus Hibiscus; species Hibiscus mutabilis. The sequence continues at coordinate 84,044,187 of CM033715.1, forward strand.
GGACTTGCTTTAAGTTATTAAGAAACTTCTTGAATTGATATTCTTGCTTTTGTCGCTCCAACCTTTGTGGGAATGGTGGTGGAAGTCGGATATCTTCGATCCTTTCATTGGTATAGAACCTGATTAATGGCATTACCGGGGCAACTGGAGTTGCCGAGGCATCGTCAACTGGGGTTGTCGTGGCGAGCCTATCGTTGGTTGTCGTGGCATGCTTATCGCTGGTTGCCACGGCATTTCCTGGTTCAGCATCTGAGGTTTTGCTGCTGAGTTCATCTTGTTCTTTTTGTGGAGTTTTGTTTGATGCGCGAGCTTGAGCCTCTTTAAGTTGTTGGCCACTTCTAATGATGATCGCCTTACATTGCTCATAGCCAGTTCCTCTTGCGACTTCAGTATCGCTGGGTAAACCTCATTGCGGTCTAGTATTCAGGTTTTGAGTAAATTGTCCGACTTGATTTTCCAATGATTTGATTACCGCCTCTTGGTTTTGCAATCTCATCTCGGTCTTGTTAATAAAAGCATCAGTTTTTTTATGAAGTTACTATTCTCAGCCATATAAGATTCAGTTTTCAATATAAAAGCATTAAGAGAATTTTCCAAAGAACTAGATGTTGTCGGTTGTTGCTGCGGCAACTGTTGCCGTGGCATATTCTGTTGGAATCCCGATGCTTGTGCATTCTGATTGTTCTGGTTTAGAGCATTATTGAAATTACTCCATGAAAAATTTGGGTGCTTCTTCCAAGCTGGATTATATGTGTTGGACATCAAATTGTTCTTCCGATTGTAATTACCCACATAAAAGCTGGAATTCCAGATTCTGCATACATTCAGAAGAATCATGGTTACCGCCACATAACTCACAAAAGGAATCCATTACCTTGACATGCAGTGTGTTGTTTGGTTTCTGCGTTTTCTGGACCATCTTGGTTAGAGTGGCCAATTATGCTGAAATTGAATCTAATGATCCTAGTTCATGTACTGTGGCTTGGCGTTTAACTCTTCATCTTCTAGCAGATGGGAACTGATAATCATTCTTGGCAAGCCTGTTCAGAATTTGAATTGCTTCTTCCGACAACTTATCTAGGAGTATGCTGTTTGCTGAGGCATCTAGCATCATCCTTGTTGGTGTATTCACAGCGTTGTAAAACATTTTTACTTGTGTCCACACTGGAAATCCGTGTAGGGGACATTTGTGTAGAATTTCTCTATATCGCTCCCAAGCCTCGTACATGGATTCATCATCTGCCTGCCGAAAAGAAGTAATTTCGTTACGAAGCTTATCAGTTAAATTGGTAGGATTAAATTGAGCAAGAAAATCACGACAAAGGTTGGTCCAAGATCCTATTGATCCGGCAAGAATACTATTCAACCATGCTTTCGCCATATCTCTCAGTGAATAGGAGAATAATCTTAGTCGTAAAACATCTGGGTGACTTCTTGTATTTTGAATGAATTACAAATCTCGTGGAAAGATTTAAGATTTTGTCATGCATCTTCAGTTCCTGAGCCGCCAAATTGACCAATTGTGTTGATCATATTGAAAAGATTTTGTCGTGCATCTTCAGTTCCTGAGCCGCCAAATTGACCAATTGTGTTGATCATATTGAACATCACCGGTTTCAACTCAAAGTGGTCGACTTAAATTTCAGGTGTGACAACTCTTGGATTAAGTCCTTCAAGATCTTCCTCTAGATAGTCTCAAATAGTTCTGTTTCGTGCAAGAATCACTCCTCCTATTGGAACATCCTGATTCATATTGTCGTCTTGATTAGCCATTGCTACTCTTAACCTTTTTCCGAGTCTTTGCAAGGTTTGTTCGATTTCTGGATCAAAGGGGTATTCTGGTGTAATCGGTCTCGCCCTGGTCATATACCAAAGCAAAACCAAAGTTTGTTAACCCTTCAAATTTTAAGCAATAAAAATAAAAAGTGCAAGAAAATAAAAACAAAGTTTCTATTGCCAATCCCCGGCAGCAGCGCCAAAAACTTGTTGTGCGTAATAAGTGCTCTGCAATTGTACAAGTGTACACGTCGCAAGTTCTAGCATAAAAGATATCGTCTCCACAGTGATTGGTGCCATTTCAAGAATCTAATTTCTTGCACTGTAAAAAGTAAAAGAACACAAGTAGAAGATTGTAGGAGTTTAACTAACAACTAAACTAGAAAGCAATAAAGTAAAAGAAGATGTAATCAAATGAGAGAGAATAGGTCAGGTTATCGTGAGTTGAAGAGTGATAGCCAATTGGATCGTCTTGGTAAAAGGGTGCAAGGGAAACTCAGTTGTCGTGGCAACTTGCGCAACGGGGTTGCCTTGGCAACTAATCAATGGTTGCCTGGGCAACTATTTGGGCAGCTGAGCAGCAACTTCAAGGTTCGGCGGAGCGTTCTTCATTGGTTTCTTCTTATCCCTAAGTCAAAACTTCAGCTAATTGTGCATGCCTTAATAATACATCCATGCGTGAATCAAGGGTAAACAACAACCAATCTTGCGCTCCTTTTAGCCATTGAAATCCTTAACTTATCCCTAAGTCGGATTAATTTTCACCATCAATAGATTGAATAAAGACCATACTCATTCGTTTCTTGAATCTAACTCTCCCAATATTAGATAAATAGATGAAGTTACGAGATCCTCTCCCAATTCACTCGCAAACAAGAATAAAAACCAAGAATGAGTAAACCTTGAATTGAAAGTGCAAACTCTTATTACCTAAACAAAATCCAATTGTTTCTCACAACCACAAAACACAATAACCTTAGCCAAATAGATTTAGTTCATGGCTAGGTTCCAAAGAAACACAAAACAAAGAATCCCTAACATAAACCTAATCGAACAAGAAAGAAAAAGATGAAGAATGGTTGAAGCCTTTGTCAAAATCTCTCCCCTTTTTGCTCTCTCTTCAATCGAACTCTCCACTTTTCCCTCTCTTGGAGTTGACGGCTTGGTCCCCTTTAAATAGGAGATGGCTAGGTCAAAGTCTCTCTTGAGGAAGAAGTTAAGTTAGAATTAAATACTTTAAAAGAATATAATTCTTTATTATATTTAAATTCCTTCTAGATCTTCTCCTATCTTCTTGGGATATAATTTCTCTTTAACCTCTCCATGGAAATCAAACTCCTTTGGGATTTAACTTTGCTCCACGTCATCTAGAGCTTATCTAGTCATCAATTTCGACTACCATATCATCTTATTCCTTATCAACAATTGCCCTGACAACTAGCTTGGCATATCCTTCATGCATTGCCCTGGCAACTGCGTTGGCATCTCCTTCATGCACTGCCCTGGCAACTGGTTCCAGCCTTGTTTAGGCAAGTGATTATGCACACACACAAAAACAAATATCGGCAGTACCCTTTTTCCACAAAATTAAGCAAAATATGAAATCAAGCTTGTCCACCAAGGAAACAATACAAACATGCATGAATGGCTAATAATGCAACTAATATGAGCCTAAGTCTAGCAATAATATGAATAAAAAAGGGTGAATAAAATAGTACTTTTAGACACTTAACAATGCCCTTAGTCGGAAACCTACCCCCTCTTCGAGATGTTTGAATCATCACTTTCAGCTCAAGAAACATGGTAATTTGTTGGCTAAATTAAGAGTCCAGTCAACTATTGTGTCCAGAATCAAAGTTGTTACGCGTAATAAGTGCTCTGCAATTGTGCAAGTGTACACGTCACAAGTTATAGTATAAAAGATATCGTCTCCACAGGGATTGGTGCCACTTCAAGAATCTAATCTCTTGCACTGTAAAAAGTAAAAGAACACAAGTAGAAAATTGTAGGAGTTTTAACTAAAAACTAAACTAGAAAGCAATAAAGTAAAAGAAGATGTAATCAAATGAGAGAGAATAAGCCAGGTTATCGTGAGTTGAGGTGCGATAGCTGATTGGATTGTCTTGGTAAAAGAGTGCAAGGGCAACTCAGTTGTCGTGGCAACTTGCACAGCGGGGTTGCCTTGGCAACTAATCGTTGGTTGCCTGGGCGACTAGCTGGGCAACTACTTGGGCGGTTGGACAGCAACTTCAAGGTTTGGTGGAGCGTTCTTCAATGGTTTCTTCTATCCTTAAGTCGAAACTCTAGCTATTTGTGCATGCCTTGATAATACATCCCTGCGTGAATCAAGGGTGAACAAGAACCAATCTTGCGCTCCTCTTAGCCGTTGAAATCCTTAACTTATTCCTAAGCCGGATTAATCTTCACCATCAATAGATTGAATAAAGATCATACTCATTCGTTTCTTGAATCTAACTCTCTCGATATTAGATAAATATATGAAGTTACGATATCATCTCCCAATTCACTCGCAAACAAGAATAAGAACCAAGAATGAGTAAACCTTGAATTGAAAGTGCAAACTCTTATTACCTAAACAAAATCCAATTATTTCTCACAACCACAAAACACAATAACCTTAGCCAAATAGATTTAGTTCATGGCTAGGTTCCAAAGAAACACAAGGCAAAGAATTCCTAGCATAAACCTAATTGAATAAGAAAGAAAAATATGAAGAATGGTTGAAGCCTTTTTGTCGAAATCTCCCCCTTTGATCTAGTCAAAAATTTTCTCCTCTCTCCCTTTGTCGAAATTTCTCTCCTTTCTTCCCCTTGGAGTTGACGGCTTGATCCTTAATTTATAGGGCTAGGTCAAAGTCTTTTTTTAGGAGAAAGTTAAGTTGGAATTAAATATCTTTAAAGAATATAATTCTTTATTATATTTAAATTCCTTCTAGAACTTCTCATATCTTCTTGGGATTTAATTTCTCTTTAACCTCTTCATGGAAATCAAACTCCTTTGGGATTTAACTTTGCTCCACGTCATCTTGGGCTTATCTAGTCATCAATTTCGACTACCATATCATCTTATCCCTTATCAAAAATTGCCCTGGCAACTAGCTCGACACCTCCTTCATGTATTGCCCTGGCAACTAGCTCGGCATCTCCTTTATGCATTGACCTGGCAACTGGTTCCAGCCTTGCTTTGGTAAGTGATTCTGCACACACACACAAAACACCAAAGCAATATCTTTTTCCACAAAATTAAGCAAAATATGAAATCAAGCTTGTCCACCAAGGAAACGATGCAAACATGCATGAATGGCTAATAATGCAACTAATATGAGCCTAAGTCTAGCAATAATGTAAATAAAAAGGGTAATAAAAATAGTACTTTTGAACACTTAACACACCCCCAAACTCGAACTATTACTTGTCCTCAAGCAATGCAAACTAATAATTACCTGCCAAGACTTCAATTTTCAAATACTTAGCTTTGAACTTGATTTCAATTCTCAGAACCGTGGCACAAAGTATGATTGGCTTTTCATTTTTCGGAAAAATTAGGAGTTACTCAGAATCAAACTATAATGCTTGTGGGTGTGTGCGGAGTTGTGTGCAAGTTGATTTTTCAGATTCTATGCAAACAAGAAGTTTTCAAATTACTTCATTGGGTTCTTTTAACATGTTTTAACTAGAGCCGATTTCGGGCACCTCTAGTATTTTGTTTTTAGTTTTCTTAAGTTAATTAATTTATTCGACTAGAGCCGGTTCCGGGCACCTCTAGCGATCAATTTTTTAGCACATACTAGAGCCAATTTCGGGCACCTCTAGCATTCATCCAATTTTTATTCTAATCCCCCAATTTTTTAACTATCAACCTAAGTTCGCTAAAATTCCTTAAATCAATCAAGGCACAACAGTGTTTCACCAAGTTTAGCATCATAGTACTATTCTAAGTGTTTCCATGTTTATCCTAGAATAAAAAGTTCTATCAATTAAGTACATTGGCAAAGTCATCAATCGGATATTCATCAAATCTAGGCAATTCTTGTTCCAACTAAAGGCATGGCAAGCAATTTATGTATCCTAAATGCAATACTTAAGATGAATGCAACTAAACGTGGTAACTAAATAATAACAATCCCCCCCAAACTCGAGTGAGGCATTGTCCTCAATGCATGCAACAAAGAAAAATAAAAATAAAGAAAAGTAAAATGCAAAAGAGGACTTATTCCGAGAGTTTGTCGTCGTGGATGATTAGTTTCCTTTTCGTCGGTGTCTTGATTCTTTTGCTTGAACGCGATGGTGGAATCGATCCTCGTACATGGTTGTCCTCATCATCCTCTTCATCAATGTCATTGGCTTTTCGCTTGGGCTTGGAGGATTCGATTGGTGCAGTCTTTGTTGGTGCACTAGAGGACTCGTCCAAATCTGAAAAATCAGACTATGATTCAGTACGAGTTGATTCGGGCATAGGTGCTTTACCTTTGGCTTTTGCAGTGGTTGTTGGGGCGTCTTTAGCTTTGTTTGCTGTGACATGTTTAGTGTTGTTTGCCGTGGCAACTGCTTGGGCAGACGCGGTGTAGGTTTCCGTGGCATCATCTGTTACGGTTGCCGTGGCAACTGCTTCATTAGTTGCCTTGGCAAGGATTTTGACAGGAAAGATGAGGAACAGCACGCGGCTGTTTGGGTACTTTTCTAGGATGACTTGGGTGATGGCATTGTTGTGATCCTTCATGTACCGCATGAACATTAGTTGCCAGTCTTCAATTTGCCTAAGGCGGTTCGCCAACGGTTGTAAGAGTGCTTCAAGTTGTCCCGGGGTTGCTGGCCGAGTTGCTCGGGCATCAGTTGCTTGGGAATTAGGGGTTGTCGAGGCGGTAGGAGTTGCCGCAGCAATTGAAGGCGTTGGGGATTTTACTGGTGCCTCTCCCATTAGCTTTCGGATTTGTGCTCGATTCCAACCGAACTTTGGTAGGGCCTTTTCATCAGTGGACTCACTTGGGGCATGAATCTCCTTGCAAAGATTGGAAATTAAGCAAGGGAAGAAAAGAGAACCCTTGTCTTTTGTGCTACATAGAAAAATCTCATCACAAATAATTTTTCCAATGTTAATGATGCAATTATGCAAGATAGAATGTATGAGCAAAAGACGAGGTGTATCAACGGTGGTATTGTGTGTTGTGGGCATTAAAGAAGTTTTAACTAACTTATTCCATAATTTTGCCTCGGGTTTAAGCCGAAGGCGATTTACCGTGCCCTTGTATTTACCGTCGTTCCAATGAGTTCCTGGTAGAGTGAGTTCTTGAGGCACCTTGTCGAGTTGCTTGGGCGTGAGTTGATCAACAAAGGCTTGATGCTCGTCCTTCTCAATGTAGAGCCCGTAAAAGGTGTTGATGTTTTCAGGGCTTATGAGTATAGCCTTGTCATGAACAAAAACATAAGGATTATCTGGGTTAGGTGAGTGAGCATAGAATTCTCTTACCCATGAGATGTTACCCGGTTCCGATTGATGGCAAAAGATTTGCCACTTTTGATGTGCAATCATTTCGAAGATGAATGGTTCAAGGCTGAAATCTTGATGAGAGTTGGAGTATTCAAAGCTTTGTTCTTCGCAAATCTTACGGCTTTCAAACTTGGAGTGAAATCTTTCTTGAACCACCGGTGTAGCAAACTTCTTGTATCTTGGTTCTTTGGAGGAACTTGGATGAACCAAAAATTCGATTTTGGATGTCATGGATGATCTTGGTTGTGAGTTTGGTAAAAACAAATAAAAGAAAGCAAAAAACTAAAGTGTTGCAAGATGAAAAGTAGGAATAGGTTTCTTGGAAGTTAAGGGTGATGGGTTAAATAGAAAAGTTAGGTAGTAAATATGGTGGGTGGGATTAATTTTGGAATAAAGAAAAAAAGGTTTTGATTTAAGGGTAGGTGACGGCTAGGGGGTTTATTTAGGGTAAATTAAAGGCTTAATATAAGCCTTAGATTCAGCCTATTAATTTCCTTGTTGAAGAAGTTTCCTTCTTGAATCAAAATTCCTCTTTATCTTGAATTCTTTTCCTACAATTCAAAAACAAATAAATTTAGGATTAAAATTAAAGATAAACTAATAAAAGAAAATAAATTAAGATGTGAAAAGAAATTCTTAAACTTAAAAACATAAATATGAAAGAAAGATGTAGTTTTAATCTTAAAGAAAATAAATCTATCCTAAAAAGAAAAAAATAACCGAAATTAAATAATAAAAAAATAAAAAAAATAGTTCAAAAAAAAAGAAAAAGAAAAAGAAAATATCGAAAGGAGAGCATGCTCATGCATCTCTTAAGGTGACCACTTCTTTGTTACGTTCCACATGGGCACCATTGTAGTGCTTCAATCTTTGTCCGTTGATTTTGAATTCATGTTCGTCAGTGATGGACTTGATTATCACGACACCATGGGAGAATGGTTTGACAACTTCGAATGGTCCCGACCATCTTGATTTCAGTTTTCCCGAGAAAAGTTTTAGCCGAGAATTGAATAAGAGAACTAGTTGCCCTGGCATGAATTGCCGCGGCAATAGTTTTTTGTCATGCCATTGTTTTGTTTTCTCCTTGCAGATTCGTGCATTGTTATAGGCGAGTGCACGGAATTCTTCTATCTCGTTGAGGTCCAACAAACGCTTTTGTCCGGCACTTTCCCAATCTATATTCACGGTCTTGATTGCCCAATATGCCTTGTGTTCGATTTCCACCGGTAGATGGCATGTTTTGCCATAGACAAGTCGGAAGGGGGACATACCTAAGGGTGTTTTGAATGCAGTGCGATATGCCCAAAGTGCGTCATCTAGTCTTATTGAACAATCCTTCCTATAGGGATTTACAACTTTCTCGAGTATACCCTTCAATTCCCGGTTGGAAATTTCTGCTTGCCTATTGGTTTGTGAGTGATATGCTGTGGCAATCTTGTGTGATATGCCGAAGCGTTGCAACATCTTGGCAATAAGTATGTTGTCAAAATGCTTGCCTTCATCACTGATAATTACTCTCGGTATCCCAAACCGTGTAAATATGTTTTTCTACAAGAATCGTTGCACGGTCTTGGAATCGTTGTTGGGAACTACAGTTGCCTCAACCCATTTAGACACGTATTCAGCGACAAGTAGAATGTAGGGGTTACCGAATGAAGATGGGAAAGGTCCCATAAAATCGATCCCCCATACATCGAACAATTCCACCTAGATGATGTTTTAGAGTGGCATCTCATGTCGTCTAGAGATATTGCCCGTCCTCTGGCAACGATCACATTACTTGTAAAATTCTTGGGCATCTTTTTACAGTGTTGGCCAATACAAACCGGATTGTAAAACATGTTCCTCTAAAATGTCCTCTATAGGGTGAAGAATGGCATTACCGGGTACATTCTACTACTCCTCCTTAGGGACATATCGGCGTATAACCTGATCTGCATATTATTTAAACAAAAGAGGCTCATCCCAAAAGTAATGCTTAGCATCATGGCGGAACCGCTTCTTCCCTTAGTGAGTAAGGCCATAAGGTAAAATACCACAAACAAGGAAAATAACTAAATCCGCGTACCAGGGTATTGCCGAGGCATGTGCTGCCGTGGCAACAGCTTCCATGGTTGCCAAGATGTGCGCGTCTAGAGTTGCCACAGCATGCGCGCCAAGGGTTGCTGAGGCATGCGCGTCAAGGGTTGCCGAGGTATACGCGTCCATGGTTGCCGAGGCGTGCGTATCAGTGGTTGTCGCGGCGTATGCGTCTGGAATTACCGAGGCATGCGCGTCAAGAGTTGCTGCGGCATCGATGGTTGCCGAGGCATGCGCATCTATGGTTGCCGAGGCGTCAGAGGTTACCGAGGCGTGCACATCCATGGTTGCCGAGGCAACTAATAGTTGCTCATCCGGGAATGCATCGCATATCTCTAAATCTGCGTCCTCCTCCCTATTGCGTTCTAAGCGTGATAAGTGATCGGCCACTTGATTTTCTGTTCCTTTCTTGTCCTTAATTTCAATGTCAAATTCTTGTAAAAGCAATATCCAACGAATCAAACAAGGTTTGGCATCATTTTTAGCAAATATATACTTAATTGCCGAATGGTCCGTATGAACAATTACCTTTGTACCAATCAAATAGGATCAGGACTTGTCAAATGAGAAAACTACGGTTAGTAACTCTTTCTCCGTTGTTGTGTAATTCACTTGAGCTCTATTAAGAGTTATACTAGCGTAGTATATCATATGAAAGGTCTTACCTGTGTGTTGGCCTAGGACTGCTCCTACTGCGAAATCACTTGCATCACACATGAGCTCAAAAGGTAGCGTCCAATCTGGTGGAACGACAATGGGTGCCGAGGCAAGCTTTTCCATTAGGGTTTCGAATGCTTGGGGCGCAAGAATCATCAAAATTGAAGACTTTATCCTGTTCAAGCAAATTGCACAAGGGTTTAGTAATTTTAGAAAAATTATGAATGAACCTCCTTTAAAAACCTGCATGTCCAAGAAAGCTTCGGATTCCTTTAACCGAACTTGGTGGGGGTAATCTCTCGATCACGTCCACCTTGGCTTTGTCAACTTCAATTCCCTTGGATGAAATCTTATGGCCGAGCACTATTCCTTCATCTACCATAAAATGGCACTTCTCCCAATTAATGACTAAATTAGTTTCTTCATATCTTGCCAACATCTTCTCTAAATTACCGAGGCAACTGTCAAAGTCATTACCAAAAACAGAAAAATCATCCATGAAGATCTCAATGAAGTCTTCGACCATGTCTGAAAAGAGTGCCATCATGCATCTTTAGAAGGTCGCCGGGGCATTACACAATCCAAACGGCATCTTTCAGTAAGCATAAGAACCGCATGGGCATGTGAATGTTGTCTTTTCTTGATCTTCTGGTGCTATGGCAATTTGATTGTAACCCAAATAACCATCAAGAAAACAATAAAAGGGTTTACCTGTAAGACGGTCAAGCATTTGATCAATAAAGGGTAATGGGAAGTGATCTTTCCTAGTGGCTTTGTTTAGCTTTCGATAATCCATACAAACCCTTTAACCGGTCACAATCCTGGTTGGAATGAGTTTATTGTTTTCATTACTTACCACCATTATACCTCCATTTTTCGGTACACATTGTATCAGACTTACCCATGTACTATCAGGGATAGGGTATATGATGCTAGTGTCAAGCCACTTGATGATTTCTTTCATTACAACCCCTTTCATGGCATGATTCTGTCTCTTCTGGGCCCCAATCGAAGGTTTGTGATCATCTTCCAACAAAATCTTGTACATGCACACTGCCGGGCTAATTCTCTTCAAGTCGGCAATTGTCCACCATATTGCCTTCTTGTGTAGCATCAACATTTTGATCAGCTTCTTTTCCTACTCAGGCTGTAACTTAGAGGAAATAATTACAGGCAAGGTATTATCGGCTCCCAAGTAAGCATATTTTAGTTACTCTGGCAACTATTTCAACTCAAGAATCGGTGGTTGTTCAATATAAGGCTTTTCGAGTTTACCTTCCTTACTTGAGTAATCCAGTGGTTCAAAGTATGTACCTGGTCGATTGACTAACCAATTTTCCTCTTCTTGTTATTCCTCATCGATCGGTTCTTCATACTCCTCAGGTTCCTCTTGATCGGTAATGTAGTTGCCGAGGTAACTAAATTCCTCATCGAAATTAAACTCTGTCGTGGCATGAAGAAGTTGGCATTCTTCCAGATCATCGGCATGCCTTAGTGTTTGGAACACATTTAGTTTAACTCGCTGGTCATTCACCCTCATTGTGAGTTCTCCCTTTTCAACATCGATCAAGGTTCTCCCTGTTGCTAGGAAGGGTCTCCCGATAATGATAGGTGCATGTTCATCTGCTTCACAATCCAAAACAATAAAATCAGTGGGAAAAATAAATTTATCAACTTTTACCAGTATGTCTTCAATTTTTCCCTCTGGATGCACATAGGATCTGTCAGCTAGTTGTAGCATAACTGTTGTAGGTATTGCCTTCCCGATTCCTAGTTTTTGGAAAACTAATTTAGGCATCAAGTTTATACTGGGTCCAAGGTCACATAATGCTTTCCCGACATAGTGGTTTCCAATGGAATGGGGTATTGTGAAACGTCCAGGATCCTTCAACTTGGGTGGCATGCGATTGTGCAACATGGCCATACATCCCTCTCTTGCGGCAACTGTTTCAAACTCTCCTATCCTTATTCTCTTAGACACAATGTCTTTAAGAAATTTGGCATAGTTCGGCATTTGTTCAATATCCTCAACCAATGGCAAGTTGATGTGGACTTGCTTTAGGATACCAAGAAACTTATTGAATTGATATTATTGCTTTTTTCGTTTCAACCTCTGTGGGAATGGTGGTGGAAGTCGGATATCTTTGATCCTTTCATTGGTCTGGAATCTGATTGATGGCATTGTCGAGGCAACTAGAGTTGCCGAGGCATTGTCAACTGGGGTTGTCGTGGCCTGCCTATCATTGGTTACGGCGACATCCTTATCGCCGGTTGCCGAGGCATGCTTATCGCTGGTTGCCACGACAATTCCTGGTTCAGCATATGAGTCTTTTACACTGAGTTCGTCTTGTTCTTTTTGTGGAGTTTTGTTTGATGAGCGAGCTTGAGCCTCTTTAAGTTGTTGGCCACTTCTAGTGGTAATCGCCTTACATTGCTCATGGCCAGTTCCTCTTGCGATTTTAGTATCGCTAGGTAAGCCTCCTTGCGGTCTAGTATTCAGGTTTAGAGCGAATTGTCCAACTTGATTTTCCAATGATTTGATTGCCACCTCTTGGTTTTGCAATCTCATATCGGTCATGTTAATAAAAGCATCAGTTCTTTTTATGAAGTTACTATTCTCAGCCATATAAGATTCAGTTTTCAACATAAAAGCATTGAGAGAATTTTCTAAAGAACTAGATATTGTCGGTTGTTGCTACGACAACTATTGCCATGGCATATTCTGCTAGAATCCCGATACTTGTGCATTCTGATTGTTCTGGTTTAGAGCATTGTTGGGATTACTCCATGAAAAATTCGGGTGCTTCTTCCAAACTGGATTGTATGTATTGGACATCACATTGTTGTTCTGGTTGTAATTCCCCACATAAAAGTTGGATTCCGGATTCTGCATACATTCAGAAGAAGCATGGTTACCACCACATAACTCACAAAAGGAATCCATTACCCTACCTCCTGTGTGTTGTTTGTTTTCTGCATGTTCCAGACCATCTTGGTTAGAGTGGCCAATTGTGCCGAAATTGAGTCTGATGATCCAAGTTCATGTATTGTGGCTTGGCGTCTAACTCCTCTTCTTCTAGCAGAGGAGAATTGATAATCATTCTTGGCAAGCCTGTTCAGAATTTGCATTGCTTCCTCCGGTGACTTATCTAGGAGTATGCCGAGGCATCTAGCATCATCCTTGTTGGTGTATTCACAGTGTTGCAAAACATTGTTACTTGTGTCCACACTGGGAATCTGTGTAGGGGCCATTTGTGTAGAAGTTCTATATATCGTTCCCAAGCCTCGTACATGGATTCATCATCTGCCTGCCGAAAAGAAGTAATTTCGTTATGAAGCTTATCAGTCAAATTTGTAGGATTAAATCGAGCAAGGAAATCACAACAAAGATCGGTCCAAGATCCTATTGATCCGGTAGGAATACTATTCAACCATACTTTCGCCCTATCCCTCAGTGAATAGGGGAATAATCTTAGTCGTAAAACATCGAGGGTGACTCCTTCTATTTGGAATGAATTGTAAATCTCGAGGAAAGATTCAAGATGTTGTTGTGCATCTTCAGTTGCTGAGCCGCCAAATTGACTAATTGTGTTGATCATATTAAACATCACCGGTTTCAATTCAAAGTGGTCGGCTTCAATTTTAGGTGTGACAACTCCTGGATTAAGTCATTCAAGATCTTCTTCAAGATAGTCTCGAATAGTTATGTTTCGTGCAAGAATCACTCATCCTCCTGCTAGAACATCTTGATTCATATTGCCGTCTTGATTAGCCATTGCTACTCTTAACCTTCGTCTGAGTCTTTGCAAGGTTCGTTCGATTTCTGGATCAAAGGGATATTCTGGTGTAACCGGTCTCGCCCTAGTCATATTCCAATGCAAAACTAAAGTTTGTTAGCCCTTTGAATCTTAAACAAGAAAAATAAAAAGTGCAAGAAAATAAAAACAAAGTTGCTATTGCCAATCCCCGGCAACAACGCCAAAAACTTATTGCGCGTACTAAGTGCTCCGCAAGTGTACACGTCGCAAGTTATAGTATAAAAGATATCATCTACACAGGGATTCGGGCCTTTTCAAGAATCTAATCTCTTGCACTGTAAAAAGTAAAAGAACATAAGTAGAAAATTGTAGGAGTTTTAACTAACAACTAAACTAGAAAGCAATAAAGTAAAAGAAGATGTAACCAAATGAGAGAGAATAGGCCAGGTTATCGTGATTTGAGGTGTGATAGACGATTGGATCATCTTGGTAAAAGAGTGCAAGGGCAACTCAGTTGTCGTGGCAACTTGCACAGCGGGGTTGCCTTGGCAACTAATCGTTGGTTGCCTGGGCGACTAGTTGGGCAACTACTTGGGCGGCTGGGCAGCAACTTCAAGGTTCGGCGGAGCGTTCTTCAATGGTTTCTTCTTATCCCTAAGTCAAAACTCTAACTATTTGTGCATGCCTTGATAATACATCCCTGCGTGTATCAAGGGTGAACAAGAACCAATCTTGCGCTCCTCTTAGCCGTTGAAATCCTTAACTTATTCCTAAGCTGGATCAATCTTCACCATCAATAGATTGAATAAAGATCATACTCATTCGTTTCTTGAATCTAACTCTCCCGATATTAGATAAATAGATGAAGTTACGAGATACTCTCCCAATTGACTCGCAAACAAGAATAAGAACCAAGAATGAGTAAACCTTGAAATGAAAGTGCAAACTCTTATTACCTAAACAAAATCCAATTGTTTCTCACAACCACAAAACACAATAACCTTATCCAAATAGATTTAGTTCATGGCTAGGTTCCAAAGAAACACAAGACAAAGAATTCCTAGCATAAACCTAATTGAACAAGAAAAAAAAAGATGAAGAATGGTTGAAGCCTTTTTGTCGAAATCTCCCCTTTTGATCTTGTCGAAATTTCTCTCATCTCTCCATTTGTCAAAATTTCTCTCATCTCTCCCCCTTGGAGTTGACGGCTTAATCCTTAATTTATAGGGCTAGGTCAAAGTCTTTTTTGAGGAGGAAGTTAAGTTGGAATTAAATATCTTTAATGAATTATATTCTTTATTTTATTTAAATTCCTTCTAGAACTTCTCTTATCTTCTTGGGATTTAATTTCTCTTTAACCTCTTTATAGAAATCAATTTCCTTTGGGATTTAACTTTGTTCCACGTCATCTTGGGCTTATCTAGTCATCAATTTCGACTACCATATCATCTTATCCCTTATCGAAAATTGCCCTAGCAACTAGCTTGGCATCTCTTTCATGTATTGCCCTAGCAACTAGCTCGGCATCTCCTTCATGCATTGCCCTGGCAACTGGTTCCAGCCTTGCTTTGGTAGGTGATTCTGCACACACACACAAAACACACCAAATCAGTATCTTTTTCCACAAAATTAAGCAAAATATGAAATCAAACTTGTCCACCAAGGAAACGATGCAAACATGAATGAATGGCTAATAATGCAACTAATATGAGCCTAAGTCTAGCAATAATATGAATAAAAAAGGTAATAAAAATAGTACTTTTGAACACTTAACAAAAACACTCCAAGAATCTGATGAAGAGTTGCAACCCCTTATTGCTAAGGTCAAGGATAATCCAGATCCTGACTTTGCTATGAATTCTGAAAGTTTGTAGTGTTTCTGAAACCGTATTTGTGTTCTCGATGATGATGATCTTCAGAATCAAATTTTTAAGTGAAGTCCATTCTAGCCATTTCTCTGTCCATCCCAGAGCTATAAAAATGTACTAGGATATAAAGGAGTTGTATTGGTGGTCCAGTATGAAGAGTGAAGTCACGAACTTCGTAGCTAGATGTTTGACTTGCCAACGGGTTAAAGCTGAGCATAAGGTACCCACTGGCCTCCTGTAACCCATCGAACTCACACAGTGGAAATGGGAGCGTATTATGATAAATTTCGTGAGTGGTCTACCAATGACACTGAAGAAGAATGATGTTGTTTGGGTCATTGTTGACCGATTCACTGAGTCTGCTCATTTCATTTTGGTGAGAATGGATTTCAGTTTGCCTAAGCTCGCGGAGCTGTACATCATTGAAGTCATCCGTTTACAAGGAGTTCATGTATCCATTATCTCTGATCGTGACCCACGTTTCATAGCTCAGTTTTAGAGGACCTTATACGAGGCTTTGGGAACACGAGTGCACCTAAGCACTACCTTTCATCCTCAAATTGATGGCTAATCCGAAAGGGTTATTCAGGTAACCCTATATATCTTTTTGATTCGTATGTATAAGTGTTTGTACTAATTCCGATTCTTCCTTATAGATTCTGGAAGATATGCTCCAAGCTTGTGTTATTGAATTTAGGAATACATGGGAGAAATCCCTACCCTTGGTTGAGTTCGCATACAAAAACAGTTATCAAGCCTCGATTCAAATGGACCTGTATGAAGCTCTTTATGGAAGAAGATGTAGAACTCCTCTTTGTTGGGACGAACTTGGTGAAGGCAAAGTGCTAGGTCTTGACTTGCTTCGAGAAATCGGTGAAAGAGTGACCATTATCTGTAACCAGCTTAAAGCTGCATTCGATCGAAAGAAAGCTTATGCTGACCTAAAAAGGAGGGACATCCAGTACAAGGTTGGTGAGAAGGCCTTCCTCAAAGTATTTTTATGGAAGAAGATCATTCGTTTTGGTAAAAAGGGGAAGTTAAGTCCTCATTTCATTGGCCCATTCGAAGTGATCGAAAGAGTTGGACTTGTTACTTACCAATTAGCTCTCCCTGAGGAGTTAAGTCAGATCTACAATGTCTTTCATGTATCTATGCTACGAAAGTACCGGTCAGATTCTTCCGACGTGATTGAGCCAGAGTCTGTTGAGATTCAGTCTAATCATATATGTGTGGAAGAACCTATGTAGATCCTCGTACGAGAAGTCAAAAGGCTTCGTAATAAGACTGTGCCCTTGGTAAAAGTACTGTGGAGAAGTCATTCTGTTGAAAAAGCAGCGTGGGAACCTAAAGAGACTATGCAGAAGAAGTACCCTCATCTCTTTGCTTGAAGTGAAAATTCGAGGATGAATTTTCTTAAGGGGGAGAGTTGTCATATCTCAAAAACCAACCTAGTCGAAATTAGGTTCTGGTGATCAGAAGTTTTGAATCCGATGTGCTAAGTGTTGTAATTAGTTGGCCTTTGTACCCCTCTTTTGTAATGAAGTTTCATTTTGGTCCCTTTTGAATAATTAAGCCTTCTCTGCATGAAATTCCAAGCCAAAATCTATAATCAGAGCTAGGCGTATCGATACGGTCATGCCAGTATCGATATGACCCAACTGCCAATAACTAATTTACCTATTTTAGTGTAACCGTATCGATATGGTTATATAGGGTATCGATACAGGTCCCATGTTCGAATGAGTTTAGTGTTAAATTGAAAGGAAATTGAAAGAAGGTGCTGACTCACCTCTTTCATTGCCTCCCCCCACGTAGTGTTGTCCATTCCTTAATTACAAATAGTGATGTTTGATGAGTTGTGAATTGGGTTTAGTTAACCCTCAAAGGAATGTAAGCTTCCTATTGGAGGATATGTTGGTGGGAAATGATTAAGGTCTTAATCTTTAAAATGAATAGAGAAAAGAGAATCTTTCATTTCCCTACTTTGAACTTCCGGCAACCAATCCCACCCTTTGCTACCAAAGAAGCACACACCTCCATTTCCATCTTCAAGCTCAAGCTAAGCTAGCACCTCGATGCAATCTTTGATCATTGTTCAAATTTGATACACCGTTTTAAAGCCTACGATTCGGTGAGTAAAACCCCTAAGCTAATATGTCAATTTCATCATCCGTCAAGGTTTAATTCCAAGATTACGTTTTAGATATTCAAATGAAAGCCCATGAGTTAAGAAGCTAATTTCGTTATTCCGATGTTGGTTACTAGCTTTGGTAAGCTTGAAATTTGTTTCTGAATCCTTAGATTGAATTCTCATAAAACCCTTAATCTTGAGCTAGCTCAAGTAGTGGAGGAAGACCCATTGTCATCTCCGAAGGAAGCTAGGCACAATAGAATTATAATTCGAGAGCCTCGTAACCAAGGTGAGTGTAGTTTTGTCAAGGGATAGGCTAGGTGCCATCCCGTTGCATTTGATTCATGATTTGATACATATTTTTCTAAGAGCTCAAGTAGAGCAATCATACGGATTTGAGTGGCAAGATTGTTAAGTCTTTTGTATTGCTTCGATATGGCTATAAGCTACATTTGATATTTGAAATATACGATTCAATATGAATAATCTATTAACATGTTATGATATGTTATGAATATGATATGATTTGTTATATGGAGCTAAGGCTCAACTCCGTTTTCGATATTTTATGGCCTACGGGCATAAGGGTAAGAACTATGATATGTGTAACCTTGGACATTGGTGAGTTTTGGATACAATTGGCATGCCATAGGGTTATTTGAGCTCGTATAAGTAAGGGATTAGACTACGGTCCGGGGCTACGGCCTATATGTGGGGGGAAAAGGATGGATTGTGTAAGGGACTATCCGGAGCTACTACTTAAGGCTACGACCTATTTCCGATATGTGTTGGTGTAAAGGGGAATCCATGTATCCATTTGTTACTATGTCCAAGGAATTGATATGTATTTACAATGGCTATGAATATGTGAAAATATGATAATTGGCTTTGAGCATGAGACATATATGACTATCATTGATATTGTGCAACCCAAGTATGCTAATATGATAATTAGATTGATGTTATGTTATGTTATTTATGCAAATATAATATGCCATTCATGTGATAATATGCCATCCGTGTCATTTCTATCTTGCTTTTCATTTTTTATAACTACCTCACTAGGCTATGTAAGCCTAACATTGTGTGTCTCATACATTTCAGGACCTTGCAGTATCCCGAGCCCGGATCGTGTATTTTGTGGTTGCAAGTCACCTCTTCTAAGCATATGTATGTTTATATTTGTTTTGAACTCCTAGTAAGGTAGCATAAGAGTTAGATAAGTTGTATGTGGTTATATTAATATGTTTGTAAAATCCTAATAGTACCTAGGTGTTGTATGAGCAATATGGTATGTTTAGAGTTTGGTAAATTGGCTAAAATGCACAAATTGGTAAAACCTTAGCAAACGAATCCGGAATGCCCTAAAAATTGGTATGCTATTAGAAATATTGTTTTTAAGATTTCTGGTAAAATTTGGTAAACTTTAGATAAAAATTGCTAGGGTAATTCGAATAAAAACCAGTAAAAATCTGTTATTACAGGTCAGGGCGTATCGATACGAGTGATGGCGTATCGATACTGTCCTTGCATTTTGTGCTCAATCAATGCTTGTCAAAAAGGGTGTATCAGTACGGTTTGGGAGTAGCAGTTCGGAAATTGGTCATTGGAATATGGTTTGGAAAATGGCATCGATACGGTCTTAGAGCGTATCGATACGAAGCCAACACTGTCAACCTATATCAATACGGGCCTAGTTGTATCGGTATGGGCTTGTCAACCCTTGAATATGGAATCTAAAATTTGGCTTAGTGTATCGATACGGCCATGAGGTATCGATACAGTGCTAGTTAAATGACTTATACTTCAGTTTTACACAGTTTACAAAATGGTCACTGAATTCCATATGGCTTAATTAGATAGGTAAACGATATCCGATAGTAATGAAACTTTTCAGGTTAATAATGGGTAATTTTAATTACAAGTTGGTAATAAGAAATCCTGATTAGGTCTGTTAATTTGTAAAATTACGATTTAGTCCCTAAGTTTGAAAAGTTTAAAATTGACCCCAATTCTGGTAAGATTAGTAACGAATAGGTTCGTTAAGTCCTAAGAATGATTAATAAGAAATTATGATTAAATTCCAAACTTTGATCCTATCTCTAAACTCTGAATTTGTTTTCTAGTAATACTTTTCGAACCGGTTCTCTACCAGACCGGGAAGGGGTGTTACAACTCGCATTTGAAAGTTTTGTGGGATGAGATCTGTAATCTTAGGCCTTTATTTAATTGTGATTTTTCTGCCTCTAAGTATAGAAAAGAATATTTCTTGCTTCGTTTTCTTAGGGAGCTCAATGAAAATTTCTTAGTGCTCAAATCCCAGATTCTCACGACAAAGCCCTTACCCTCTATTAATGAAGTGTTTGCTATTGTAATCCAACATGAAAGGTATATTGGTCATGTTATTATTGATTCTAATGTTCTGTTGGCTGATAGAGGAAACACTTCTAGGTTTGATAATA
Organism: Hibiscus mutabilis; assembly: GCA_019671005.1. Taxonomy (NCBI): domain Eukaryota; kingdom Viridiplantae; phylum Streptophyta; class Magnoliopsida; order Malvales; family Malvaceae; genus Hibiscus; species Hibiscus mutabilis. The sequence goes on from CM033715.1 coordinate 84,064,426, forward strand.
AGAATTTCAGTAATAAGAAATTCCTTAGTGGTAATGGTTCTAAATGACCTTTGTGTATTTTTTGTGGGTTGTATGGGCATACTGTGGACAAGTGCTATAAAAAACATGTTTTTCCTCCTAGTTACAAAATTAGGAATCAAAACAATAGAGCCAATCTATAGGATATTGTTCTGACGACTCTTTGGCTGATAATACAGGTTTCTTGAACAAGTCTAGTCCTGTAATGTTCACTCAAGATCAAGATGAAAGTATCTTGACTTTGTTACAAGAAAGGAACAATACTGGTCTTTCTAAGCCATCTACTATGGAATGCAAAGTCAATGCATTATCCTCTGTTTTTGATGCTCCAGTTGAGGAAACATGTATGGTTTTTAACTGTTTTTCAAATAATTTGAATATTCCTTGGATTTTAGACTCATGAGCTACTGATCATATAGCCACTTCATTACAATTTTTTGTTTCTTGCTATCTTGTTCACAATAAATATGTTAAATTGCCTAATAATGAAGTTGTAAAAGTTACTCATGTTGGTACTGTTCACATATCAGATTCTTTAGTATTACATAATGTTTTTCACATTCCTCATTTTAGTTTCAATTTAATTTCAGTATCTCAATTAACAAAAGATAATTCTCTGTGTCTCATTTTTCCTCTATTTTTTTGTTATATACAAGACCTCAATGCTTCGAAGATGATTGGTTTAGCTGAGGCCTTTAATGGTCTTTATGAGCTAGAGATTCCTTCTTCACACAAATTTGTTATTTCTAATTCTGTTAATAGGCATGTTCTTCATAGTTGTTCTGTTCATAATTCTCTTGTTAATAATACTTCGATTCTGTGGCATGCCCATTTAGGTCATCCTTCTAAACAAATAATGAGATTCTTTTGTCAAATGAATAAAGAAATTCCTTTTACATATATAACAGACTGTGATGTTTACCATTTTGCTAAACAAAACTGTTTACCCTTTTCTGTGAGCAAATTTATTTTTGATATTGTTCATATGGATGCGTGGGGTCCTTTTCCCATTAAAAGCTTGTATGGTCATACTTACTTTTTGACTATAGTCGATGACAAGAGTAGGTTTATTTGGATTTACCCTATGAAATTCAAATTTGAAGTAAGAGAATTAATTCCTTAGTTCTATAGCTTAATTGAAACTCAGTTTGAAAAAAGACGTAAGTGTATTAGGATAGATAATGCAAAGGAATTTGAAATGTTTGATTTTTTTTAAAAAAAAACAAAAGGTATTGTGAATCAGTATTCTTGTGTTCATACACCTCAGCAGAACAATATTATTGAAAGGAAACACCAGCATTTGCTTGTTGTTGCCAGAACTTTAAGATTTCAATCAAATATACCTTTAAAATTCTAGATGGATTGCATTTTACATGCTGCATACTTGATCAATCTTACTCCCACACTAGTTTTACTTCATAAAACACCTTTTGAGGTTTTATTTCAAGAAAAACCAAAACTCACATTGGAGAGTTTTTAGTTGTCTATCGTATGCATCTGTTTTACCAAAATCTAAAACAAAATGGATCCTAAGACTAAAAAATGTGTTTTTAGGATATCCTAGGAATATTAAAGGATATAAATTGTTTGATATTGGAAATCAGAATGTTTTTTGTATCTCGAGATATTATTTTTTCTGAGAATTCTTTTCCTTTTATTAATTCTAATTATTCAACTATTGTTCTATCAAATTTTGATGGAAGTACTTTAATAGATGGTTCTATTTCTGAATCTAATTTTTCTCATGAGACTCATGTTTCTGAAAATGATCACTCTCTAAGTGATAATGTTCCTTTAGAAGTTTGTTATTCCCAACATCATTCTTCGGTTCTTGCTTCTCTCACTCAATCTCAGCAGCCTTCAAGAGCTCAGTCCTCTAGACAAGTTCAGTTACCACAGAAGTTTAAGGATTTCCAAGTCACTTTGTTGAAATCTAAGGCATCAAGGGCTTCGTCTTGCCCAGGTGATATCTTATAATATTCTCTCTACTTCTTATCATTCATATGTTAATGCTGCTGAAATTTTATCTGAACCTAAGAATTATAAACAAGCAATTTTATATGACTGTTGGAAACAAGCCATGAATGAGGAAATTAAAGCCTTAGAAGCTAATGACACTTGAGAATTAGTTTCTCTTCCACATGGTAAAGAGATTATAGGTTGTAGATGGGTCTATAAGACTAAGTTAAAATATGATGGGACTTTAGAGAGATATAAGGTTAAGTTAATAGCCAAAGGATATACTCAACAACATGGGGTTGATTTTATGAATACTTTTAGTCCTGTTGCGAAAATAACCACCATTAAGTCTATATTATCTATAGTTGCTGCAAAAGGTTGAAAATTGCAACAATTAGATGTTAATAATGTTTTTTACATATTTTTTTGCATGAAAAAATTTACATGGAACCACCTCCTAGTTTCTCTGCTGCTCTTGGTTTAGTTTGTAAACTTAACAAGTGTTTTTATGGGCTGAAACAAGCTAGTAGGCAATGGAATGAACATTTAACATTTTCTTTACTTGAAAAAAACTTTTAAACAAGTTTCTTCAAATATTTCTCTTTTTGTGAAAGGTTTGAAAATAGTTTTATAGCCTTAGCTGTCTATGTTGATGATATAATTCTGGTCACTACTATTATGGATCATATTAATGAAATCAAAACCTATTTGCATGACACATTTAAAATTAAAGATTTAGGGGATTTGAAATTTTTTCTTGGTCTTGAAGTGGCTCGGTCTAGTAAAGGGATTAATTTGTTCCAGAGAAAATACACTCTTGAGTTGTTAGAAGAAACTGGTTTCACAGATTCTAAACCTGTGTCTACCCCTATTCTTGCTAAAGTTAAATTTTCAAAGAATAGTGAAATTTCTCTTTCTGGTATAACTTCTTATAGAAGATTAATAGGTAATTTTTTGTATCTTACAAATACAAGGCCTGATATTTCATATGTTGTTCAACAACTTTCTCAATTTTTGGTTGCTCCTACTGATGATTATTTACTTGCTACTCATAGAGTTTTAAGATATTTTAAAAGGTCTCCTAGTCAAGGGCTATTTTTTCCCTTCAAACAATATTATTAAGATCATGCTTTTTCAGATTCTGATTGGGCATCTTGCCCAGATTCAAAGAAATCTGTAACAGGGTTTTGTGTGTTTTTGGTTCTGCACTTGTTTCTTGAAATCTAAGAAACAACAGACCATCTCTTGATCCTCGAGTGAGGCAAAATATCGTGCTCTTGTAACAGTGACTCATGAAGTTCAATGGCTTGTTTATCTCCTTTCTGATTTAAAAAATTGACATCTCTTCTGCAAATCTTTTATGTGACAATTTATCCACTACCAAAATTACAAAAAATCCTGTTTTTTATGAGCGACCGAAGCATATAGAGATTGATTGTCATTTGGTTCGAGAGAAGATTCAACAAGGGGTGTTGACATTGCTTCCGATCTATACTCAAAATCAAACTGCAGACTGTTTCACAAAAGTCTTGCACACTTCAGTTTTTTTGGATTCCAAGTCCAAATTGGGCATTCAAGATTTATATGCGCCAACTTGAGGGGATAATAGATGTAATGACAGCTAGGATCTAAAAGATTAGTAGTTATCCTAGCTGGCTTTTCTTTAAGCCTTTTCTTTATTAATATAACTACTTAAACTAATTGTATTATTAACTGTTTAAATCCCCAAATATCAAATACATCCAAACCCTAAAATCAGTCTTCTCTACTTCCAAATTCTTCCTTCTTCCGATCTCAAATTTCTTCATTCGAAATCGCGAGTTTATCAAAAACCCACTGGATTTTAGGGTTTATGAATTATGTTTTAGGGTTTTAGGTTTAGGAATTTAGATTTTAAATTTAAAAAATTAAAATTTTGGTATATTATATTTTTTAGTAGCTTACGAGTTTTTCGAGTCGAATATCGAGTAGTTCGACTGGCTCGTTAAGAACTCGAGTCGAGTCTAATTAAATCGAATGTTGACCAAGTTGAATTCGAATAGTTCGCTATCTGTATTATTTCATTTACGGCCTTAGTTGGAGACACATCAGTTTAGTTTTTCAGACTTTGATGGCTGTTTTTTCATGTTTATTTTGGCACTGATTTGATGCATTGCTTTTGTATCAATTCCTTGACAGTGGTTTCCAGAAGATGCATGTACTTAAATTACATGTAGCTATGTTGTTGTTATGGAGTTTGTTTTCCAAGAAACAGCATGTTGGAGTCCATTCCAAATAATCACATTAAGAAATTATTTCGAAGCTTCTTTGATTGTCCAATATATCAAACGTGGTCTGCCTTGTTTTTCTAAACAAAGTCCAACTTGCTTTTTTCAAACATGATGTAAGAGTTGAACTCAAAAGTGATACATTTAAGAGAAAAACTTTTTTTTTTAAATAATATCGCCACTCCGACAGATGTGCTCTTATTGCCTTTTTATTATAGGCCTTTTTATTTGGCTTCAAGCAGAAGACGTTTTTACGGAATTCTCACAAGTTGAATTTAGAGTCTTTATGAAATTTTCTGCCCGACATGGTTCCCTCCTCCAATTAGAGAGATCAAGGTTAATTGTGACACGGCTTTTGACAAAATAATGAGTAAGACGACTGCGACAACAATTGAGCGCAATTGTTCTGGTTCTCTCCTAAATGGTGGAGATACGGCTTCTCTGTTTGCCTCCTCAGCTTCATCTACAGAGGCTTCTGCGATTAGGCTTGGTGTTTCTCTAGCCTTGAAAGCAGGTTTTGATCATGTTATTTTTTAATCCGACTGTCAAGCAGTGATCAAACGTCTCAACTCGGGTATCTTGTCCGCCTGAGAATTCTCGACTATTGAAGAAGATATTTGTTCCCTGGTCACCTCGCTCTCGTCTTGTTCTTTTTCCTTTACTCCCCGTTGTTGTAACTAAGCGGCCGATTGGGTCGCTAAAAACGTTTTTCTCTTGGTTGCCCGTCTGTTTGGGTCTTTGATGTTCCTTCAAGACTTTTTTTTCTTTATTGTAATTTTTCTCTAATAAAGTTTCAGAATTTTTTTCGATAAAAAAATAATATCGTCACCCAATAGTACTACTCCAAAGGGAATTACCATTTGGACATGACTAGATAATTGTCAAAATCAAGTCTAAAATTAGGCAAATCACGATCAAAACGTGGGTTGATTTTAATTATTTGGTTTAAATGGCCGCCAACTATTTTTTAATCACTATCTAACGTCTATTTCAGACTTCTCAACCTCAATGCAAACAAAAAGTCATTTTTTAAATATTTGTAAATGGCTTACAAAGTTTGAAATTCTCAATTTTAGTGCATCATATATTCTTATATGTATAATTTAATATTCCATTTGAGAACATAAATTTTGAAATTTTTTATTTTGATTTTATTTGACACGTAAGTAATATAAATGATATTGTTGGTAGCGATGAAAAATATAGAAAAATTAAGAGAGGAAAATATAATATATATATATATATATGAATTATAATAATATGGATTGATCAAATCTAACATAGACGTCTAATAAATTTATCAATTTAATAGATAACCATGAATATTATATATATATATATAGCATAAGAATAAATTTAACCCTCAAACTATATCTTTTTGTCAAGTTACTCATTTTTTAACTAACATATTTTTAGATCGTTAAGAATTCTTAATGGTGGTGATATGATATATACATGTAATAATATATTTTTAACTAAAATGACATTTAACCTATCGTATGTTTACATGTGAAATATAATCTTATTTTAATATTAAATATAAAAATAATTAAAAGTCAAATAAAATATTGAAACTAGAAGAAAAAAACAAATGTGGGAAAGTTAAATAAATTTTACGCTAAACAGGAAATATAATTTTCAAAACCCTTGATTAGTTTAAGATTTTTTATTTAAGATATTTGAAACCTTGAGCATAATTTTCAAAATTGTTAACTATATTTTCAAAACCCTTGATTAGTTTAAGATTTTTTATTTAAGATATTTGAAACCTTGAACATAATTTTCAAAATCGTTTGTTTATTGCTTTTATTTTCAATTGCTTTCAAATATCTTTATTAAACTTTAATTATTTTTTTATATTTTATATTAAAATAAAATTGTATTTCACACATAAACATGTGATAGATTAGATATTATGACATTTGAAATTTATTGTCATATCATTTAAAACATTACAAAATGATATGCAAATATTATATATACTCGTCTAATTTTCCTCCTCAGTTTTAAATACCTTGACCACAAAGATAATAGCAGAAAAAATAATTTTTATTCTATATCATTTTCCTAAAATTTTTAATTAATTTTAAAAATCATTGAAAAAGTAAAAGGCAAAGAAGGAGTGAAATGTCGTACCATGCCACCTTATTATTATGTTTGCGAAAAAAAATTATTCTCCAAAGAATGAACGGTCAGCTATAAACAATACTTAGTTTTAAAATAATGAATCTAATATGAGTTAAGACAACACTTAAAATTAGTCTGCATGTACTTTATGAATTCACTTGAAAATAGTAGCATGAATCTTCTGAGAAAGATCTTCTTAATCAAATGCTTTGTACTTCTTAAAATTTTTGTATTAAGCATGCTACACTTACTTTGATCACTAGTATATACCATCCTTTGGTCGAGTCCATTAGATTCAACATTATCAAGTTCTTCACAATTATTTTGATCATCAGTATATGTCATCTTTTCGTAATGGCACAGACAATAGGCCAATTTTTTCCCTACAAAAGCTATAAGATTATAGAGGAAAAAAAAAGGAGAGGAAAAAAAAGATAGACATGTTTGGATGAAAGAAAATAAAAGGGGATGAGAAATAGGGTGGAAAAATGTTTATTTTTAAACTTAACATGCCACATCATCTTTTTTTAACAGTAATGAAAGTGAATTAAAAGTTGATTGTAACGGAAGTTTTAAAAGTTCAATGACTATATTGAAAGCGTCATAAAAGTTCAATGACTACTAGTGTAGTTTACCCTTAAATTAAACATGTCACGTCAATTTTTTTAACAGTAGTTGATGGTGATGACCGTAACGAAAATGAATTAAAAGTTGAGTGTCTGTAATGAAAGTTTTAAAAGTTTAGTGACTATTAATATAGTTTACCCTAATAATAATGGTAACAGTCATTTAAATTTCCAAATAATAATGGTTTTGAAGTTGAAATAAACTTGTCCTGTTTCAGTTTTTGACCCATAAATTTCCAACGCAATAAACAATTATTTCACTACAAAATTCACATTTTAGATCAAAAGTTACGTTTCATCATCATAGTCTATCAAATGCATAAATAAATTAATCTGGTTTTTCGAAATATTATTTCAACTTAGGCTTTCAAAAAATTTGTTTTGATAATTGATACCATATCAACTTGTATGATCTTTCAAAGAACTTTCCAGTTTTGTTTTGTCTTGTTGGACTGGATTTATTTATTCCATTTTAAGTCCGTTTTGTCTTATTAGTTGAAACTTCCGGTAATTGAATTAAAATGACCTGAAAAGAAAACATTTTTCATTAAAAGAATTCTCTATTCAAATCTTTAGATTTTGATTTTAGCTTGTGCATTTATTCTTATAATACAATTCCATGTATGAATATCATTACAACTGTACTGCATCGATTAAAAAACTACAGTTATAAGATGGAGTTGTGAAAAAAGAAAAAGGTGGTTATCAACGTGTTGAATTCTTGTGTTCATATTAGCTAAAAAAAGTCTGAGTCTGCGAACAAGTTTTAACGGCCGCCCAAGAAACCATTTTCCCCAACATGTCCGAGTTGAATCAAGTATATAAAGTGCCTCCCCCTCTCCATTCTTTAATTAACTTGATATCTAGACATGGAAATGCTACAAACCAGACTCTTGGGCTGCATCTTGTTCATCCTTGTTGTGTTGCAATATGCAACATCCCAAGAAGTGGGTAAGTGAATTCCCTTTATCATACAGTATGTATTGATATTCCAAATTGGTTTTGATGAGAAATCATTTCTGCAGAGGATGAAAGTGAGTTTAGTTACAGCGAGACGAGTGAAACAGGACCCGCAAGGTGGGGGGAGATTCACCCAGAATGGGGAGCATGCAGCAATGGAACCATGCAATCCCCTATCGATATCTCCAATCAAAGAGTCCATATTGTTTCCCATTTAGGGAAGCTTAAGCGAAGCTACAAGGGCGCCAATGCCACTCTCAGAAATAGGGGCCACGATATGATGGTAATGAATGGATCATATATATCATCTCCTTTTGGCATTTAAATTAGAGTAATAATTAAAAATCCATAATCCCTTCCTTGTTAATTTGTTATTCAGTTGAGCTGGGAGGGTAACGAAGCAGGGGCTATAGAAATCAATGGTACGGAGTATGCCCTCCAACAGTGTCACTGGCATTCTCCTTCCGAACACACCATCAATGGCAGGAGGTTTGATTTAGAGGTGCACTTGGTTCACCGAAGTGCAGACGGTAAGGTTGCTGTAGTAGGGATATTGTACAAGATTGGAAGACCGGATCCTTTCCTAGCATCGGTAAGTACAAGTAGAACACTTAATTACCCACCCAAATACACGAAGTTGGTGAAACCGAAACATTAACATTTGGTGGTAACTGCGTGCAGTTGGAGGATGATTTGGCAGCCATCACGGATACAACAGAGGGAGAGAGAAGCGTGGGTGTGATGGATCCAAAGGGCATAAAATTCGGGAGCAGAAAATATTACAGATACATGGGCTCTCTCACCGTTCCTCCCTGTACAGAAAATGTTGTGTGGAGCTTTGTCAGAAAGGTTTGGTTTCCTCAAATTATGGACTACTCTAATAATCTTGTTTTCGTAATTAACACTTACCGATTGTTTGAATCAGGCGAGGACTGTTACTAGGGAGCAAGTGAGATTGCTTCGTGTGGCCGTTCATGATGTAAGTCCTCCTCTCCATATTATTTATTTTTAAAAATGGCATCAAGAAATAATAATTCCATTTATTTTGCAGAATTATGATACTAATGCAAGACCAATGCAATCAATGAATCATCGTTCCGTTCAACTCTTTAAACCAGATGATGAAGTGAAGAATTAATATTCCTATATATTTACACAGAGAGAGAGAGAGTTTTCAATTCAAATATATACATATAGAGAGAGTGTGTTTATTTATTCATATATTCACATTTTGTAATGATTTCCCTCTTATAGGAATATTTATTATATTTTGAATGTTTCATACGTGTATTCATTTTTTATTGTGATCAATAATTAAATTACTATCTTTTATGTAATATTTAAATCTCTCAATTTTTGTAACAAAAAGAATCCAAATTAAAGAAAGATAAAATGAAATGGTTAACCATAAAAAATTAGAGACAAGTGCAATATTTGGAAATTGATCGCTTCCGTACTCTGTTAAATGAACTTCAAATCCTATCCTCATATATCCATTTTCAAGATCATCTGAAGGAGATGATCAGTTGATTCGTATCATATGCTTTTTAGATGTAAAAAGTTATTCCTCCCTACAAGTACAAGAGCAGTGGAAGGTTTTTATCTGGAGACAGACCACTTTCATGTTTCAAACTAATAATAATAATAATAATAATAATAATAATAATAATAATAATAATAATAATAATAATTCATTTTTTATGTTAAAATTTTTTTGCTACACTTTCCAACAAACACACATATATATGTATGTATACTAAAACCCATTTTTAGTACATGCACCTTTACGCCAGCCAAATGCATATTAAAGGGGGTGAGTATTTTAGTGTATTTGAAATCTGGAATCTCAACAATTCTTTATGGTCTTAAAGCTAAGGTTGTGAGGTTAACAAGCTCATGTTCTACATAATGCACTCAATCACTTTGCTTGCTTTTCGTCTAAACTTTTTTATATACTAACACTAAAATTAACGAATAGAAATCTCATGTCCCTTTTCGGTGTCCCTATTTATACTCTCATACTAAAAATTAAGTTTAGGGTTAAGGATCGTGGTTAGGGTTTAAGGAATTTAGAGTAAGGTGTATTTTTAGGGTATAGAGTATAGGGTTTAAGATTTAGAATTTAGGGTTAAGACTTGAAATTTATTTTTTTAGTGTTTTTTAATATTATGGCATAGAAAGGGACACCGAAAATGGGATAAGATTTTTCTCCAAAATTAACAAAATTCATAAAGAACTAATCTCCTTTGGCCAACATGCTAACCTCCCAAAACATTAATGTTAGGCATTTGGCTCCTTCAAAATCCATGTATAATGAAACATACCTTTGATTTTTTTTGCATTTGGAGTCAATCCCTTGCTCCAAAAATGACCCTCCTCAATTCTCGTAATAACCCTACCCTACCCTTTCCATTTTTTCTTTTTAAAATAAAGGTTTCAATATGTTAGGGTTATTTGTATTATTCCAAAATTTAAGTGTTAGTTTTGATACTTTTATTTTTATAAATTTGGGTCTTTGTACTAGTTTATTTGAAAATCTTGATCTATAGGCTATAAAAAAGAAAAATATTTTTAGTCAGCTACTTTTACAATTTTTTAGATTAATTGTTTGTCATTCATTTCCCATAAGCAAGAAAGTTTGCTACAATGATCGAGTCTAAAAACCTATACAAAGCCCCATGCTATGCAGAGAGGATCATAGGTAAACAATGATCTATCTGTACACCTTTGACCTATCTTAACCCTTACAACCTCTTTAGTTACATTTAGAATGTCATCCAAACTACGTGTCACACCCCTAAATTGCCTGCGATCCCGTTCTTCCCAAAGATGATAAACAGCAGCATTCCATGCAATACACAAAATAAAAAAAAAACGCAAGGTTTTACCTTTCATGCGGGAAGCCCAAGCAACTTCCCTTTCCCAGCCACTTACACTATAAGTAGAGCCATTCAACTTATAAATCTCCTTCCACAGCCGAGAAGCAAACTGACAATCCGAGAAGAGATGTCCATAAGACTCCTCTCCATCCTCGCACAGAACGCAAGCAGCTGAAGTAACCACTTCCCACTTTAACAACCTATCCTTAGTCGAAAGCCGACCTAAGATCGCAAGCCATGAGATGATTGCGTGCTTCGGTACATGTTGAGGGAACCACACAAGGTGCTGCCATGAGACCTTAGCCTTTTTCTCACGCACCGCTTTCCAAATAACCCCCGCACTTAAGTACTCGATTGTAGGCACAGGTGCAGAGTAAGACTCTGCCTCACTTCGCAGCTTGAGAAGCCTCTTCAAGGTCTAGCTCATCGAAACCTGAGGTGCCGCTTCCCAGGAATCAAGGCCCTTAAGAGCATAAGTTTTAATCCACGCCACCCACAATGAACCATTGTCAGCCAAGATATTTCGTATAAGGTAAAAAGAACAAGCCTTACTCCAACCAGCAAGGTCCTTTAGACCAAGCCCACCCTCAGCTTTCAAACAACAAAGTTGTTGCCACTGAACCATTAGCTCCCTTGGCAGGAATATCAGCCACCTTCCAAAAAAACCTGGCACAAATTTGCTCAACCTTCCTTAGAACACCACTTGGCAAAACGAACTGCCTACACCAATAGTTTGTAATCCCCATTATAACAGTTTTGATGAGTTGCAACCTGCCAGCAAAACTAAGGTTTCGAGTAGACCAATGCCTTAACTTACTCCTAACTTTATCAAATAAAGCTTGACAATCACTCTCCGTAAGCTTCCTTGTAACTAATGGGACACCCAAATAACGAACAGGAAGGGTCCCCAAAACCAAATCCAGTTTCTTCCTTGATGGCTACAATTACACTTTCAAAAATTCCCGAGGCAAAAAGCTCACTTTTCGAAGCATTGAACTGCAGCCCCGACATCTCATAAAACCTTTCCAATACACACTTAATCTCCAGCGAAGAGTCCAAAGACTCCTTACAGAAAATAAGTAAGTCATATGCGAAGCTTAAGTGAATCGATCCAAACCTCTGACATTTAGGGTGATATTGAAAAATGTTATTCTTGGCAGTTAAGTCCAATAATTTCGAGAGCACGTCCATTACAAGAATAAAAATATGAGGGGGAAGGGGATCACCTGTTGAATCCCGCTTTCCCCTGGTACTTTTACAAATTTTATCTATTTGCCTCTTAATATTAAAAATAAAATAGAAATATCATCAATTAAGTAATACAATTTATCAATCATCTGTGTTATAATTTTTAAGGGTTAAGTTGATAAAAATTTGTAGATATATAAGATTAAAAAATTATTTCTATTTTTTTAACTTTCAAATCAACGATTAACGGTGAAATTTAACAAAAACTAAAGGATGAACTAATATTTTTAAAGAAAAATAATACAAATACTCAATTTTACAAAATAAAATGTGAAAATTAAATTTTAAAATAATACATAAACTTTTAACGTACATAATCCTAAAATAAAAATAAAAAAGCATTATATATCAATTGTCTATTCACACACTAATAATTGTTTGTGTTATATATATATATATGACAAATTATAATTTAATTCTAATCTTAATTTTACCTAGAGGGGAGGGAATAAGGGTGTTTATCGAGCGAGTCGATCGCGAGTTGGGCAGTGCTCGACTCGTGCTCGTTAAAAATTTTGCTGCTCGACTCGACTCATTGCTCGTTAAGCTCGTTAGAATTGTGTTCGACTCGTGCTCGTTAAAAAAAAATTGTTGCTCAACTCGACTCATTTCTCGTTAAGCTCACTAAAAATTTTACCTCATTTTTAAACTAAAAGTAAAATTTAATAATACTATATGAGGCTTAATATAAACATAAATTAACAAATTTAACCAAAAATATCAAAAGAGTATATAAAGTGTTAGAACTAAATCATACCCAAAACATAACATGTATGAAAACTAACCCAAGATCTATCATGTCAAATCATCAAGAACAATAAACTGAATGAGGAAGCGTACCTGAATTAATCGATAGATGAAAACCTTGAATCCTTTGTTGAAGATCGCCTAAAAGGTGATTGTGATCTTCCAATAAAATAGGTTAGCCATTGCCGTAAAAACTCTCTGACGGTGACAAGAGTAACACAAGTTAACCTATTTCTTGAGGACCACTACCTCTTTATATAGTTGATTTAATAAATCAACTATTAAGTATTTATAATTTTGCCCCTCACTGAATTATAAATACATCTTATGGTATCTACACTTTTATTTCCATGACACTTTAATACCCATGACACGCCTAACATAATTGGTCACTTAATTTTGTGTCATATTTTATAATAGCATCATACATTTTACATATTGTAGCGATGTTTTTTCTCGCTAAAAATGAAAGTGTTTTTTTTATTTGGAAAAATTTTCTTCCGCGTGGGGTTTTATAAAACTCGTGTTTTATTTAAAAATGGAGTCGCCACCGGCCACTCAAGGTGGACCGGACACCGTAGAAAACCAGAGATTTTGAAATATCGGGTTCGGGAGTCGGTTACGGATGGGGAAGGATTAGCACCCCCACACTGCCCAAAATTGGTACTTTAATAATTACCGCTTTATTAATATTAAACTTTCCGGATTAAAGTGACGATTAGATTGAAATTCGGTTATAAATGCGAGTAGATTTTAAAGGCCCCGTTATTCGAGAGTAAACGCCCCACCACTATCACTGCGCCTGATACTGGCCCCGTTTACGCTCGAATAAAAGGGCACCGCATTGACAAAATATATGTTCGTTATGCAAACTTAAAAAACATGGCAAATATAAATAAATACATTCCGATAAAAATATAAATAAATACTAACATAATAAAATACTAATATAACATAAATAAAATACTAATCTAAAACATACATACATACATAACTATTAATTTAACACATAAATAAAAACAAATCTAACATAAATAAAATACTAATCTAAAACATACATGCATAAATATTAATTTAACTCATAAATAAAAATAAATCTACCATAAGTAAAATATTAATATAAAACATAAATTTAAAACATACTAATCTAAAACATAGATAAACATACAAATTAAAAACACAATTTTAAATTAACTACTAATTCATTAAATCATAAAAATTACAACATAAATAAAAAGGAAAGAAAATATACCTAAATAGGAGTTCGAATGAAGAACCCCGACTGAACCCCACCGAGATCTACCACGACCTCTCCAAAAATATTAACTAGATCGGACCTAAAATAGGACCCCGATCGATCCGACTAGGACCGAGAACACTGTCCCGGTCCTGGGCTAGCCGGGAGCTAAGCTCCCTTATTTGGCCAAAGCCCCATGCCGATTTTCATTTCTTCATTTCCAATTCAATTGATGCCTATTTATAGGGGTGAGGTGGGTGACGTGGAGCCTTGTGCTCCACTCCCCTCCCCCTTTTTTATTATTATTATTTTTTTTAGTTTTAGTTTTAGTTTTTTTTAAAGATTAATAATATTATTACAACAATACTAAAAATACTAAAAACCCGGACACAAATGAGTGATTACAGTTGCCCCTCTTTGCTTGTTCTTGTAGAACGAGAACAATGCAAAGATCAAAAGCACTCATTTTTGTCTTATCTGGCTGAACTTCTCTCCTTTTGACGCGTGTCTTCCTTCTTTGGTAGATCTTCTTTCTCTTCGGCGTAGGTCTTCTTTCTTGTCTTGATTGATCTACCTTGTCACTATAGGGAAACAAAGCCTTCAAAATGGGGGGTTGCTTGTTGGGGAAGCCAAACCGAGTTCCACTTGCTACATTATTGATAATAAGCTAATACCTAAAGAGGGTTCGACCCAGCTGCAACACCGACGAAGAGACAGGGTCTATAAAATTTGATCCAGCTGCAACACTGACGAGGAGGCAAGACCGATAGGTGAAAGTTATGATGTCTGATCCAGCTACAACTCTGACGAAGAGGCAGGATCAGAAAACTGACAACTTTTTTTTTTGCTTTTGTTTTTTTCATATTTTTTTTCTTTTTCTCTTTTTTCTCTTTTTTCTCTCTTTTTTTTTGATTTTTTCTTAGAACATTGATAAAACTTGAAAGTTGGTGAATTTTGACCAAGCTACAACACCGACGAAGAGGTATGGTCTAAAGTTAGTAATGTTGATCCAGCTACAACACCGATGAAGAGGCAAGATCAAGAGTTAGTGAATTTGGTCTAGCTACAACACCGACGAAGAGGCAAGACCGGAAGTTAGTGAATTAGGTTCAGCTACAACACCGACGAAGAGGCAGAACCGAAAGTTAGATTTGACCAAGCTACAACACCGACGAAGAGGCAAGGTCTGAAGATTTGATCCAGCTACGACACCGACGAAGAGGCAGGATCGGATAGTTGTTATTTTTTTGTGATCAAGCTACGACTCTGACGAAGAGGCATGATCAGAATTTGGTTGAAAGCTCATTTTTCATTTTTTCATTTTCATTTTCTTTTTTTTCTATTTTTCTTTGATTTTTTCTTCTTTTTTTTTCTTGCTTTTTTCCTTCTTTTTCCTTCTTTTTTCTTTTTTCTTTTTTATTTGTTTTCTAGCTACAACATTAATAAAGAAAACTTGAAAATCAGTAAAGTTGGATCTATCAACGGAGAAACAGAAACATTAACTGGAACCCTACTACACCATCACGGGATAAGTAGGACAAAGCGGAATCGGGACCCTAGCCACTCCATCAGTGGAGGACTGGATCGGATAATGACGACCTGGAACCGGCTACACCATCAACGGAGAGCAGGATCTGAGGGCGACGGGAGCTTGGACCCGGCCACTCCATCAGTGGAGGACCGGATTGGACAATGACGACCTGGAACCGGCTACACCATCAGCGGAGAGCAGGATCTGAGGGCAACGGGAGCTTGGACCCGGCCACTCCATCAGCGAAGGGTTGGATTGGATAATATGATGACCTGGAACCGGCTACACCATAAGCGGAGAGCAGGATCTGAGGACGACGGGAGCTTGGACCCGACCACTCCATCAGCGGAGGGTTGGATTGGATAATATGACGACCTGGAACCGGCTACACCATCAGCGGAGAGCAGGATCTGAGGATGACGACAGCTTGGACCCGACCACTCCATCAGCGGAGGACTGGTTTGGATAATGACGACCTGGAACTGGCTACATCATCAGCGAAAAGCAGGATATAAGGACGACGGGAGCTTGTACCTGGCCACTCCATCAGCGGAGGACTGGATTGGATAATGACGACCAAGAACCGACTACACCATCAGCGATGAGCAAGATCTGAGGGCGACGGAAGCTTGGACCCGACCACTCCATCAGCGGAGGACTGGATCAGATAATGAAAGTTGATAAATTTTCTTTTGATTTTTGATTTTTGATTTTTGATTTTTTCAATTTTTGATTTTTTCAATTTTTTTTTTCAACTCTATTTTTTTTGATAATTTTCTTTTTTTCTTTGAACTATACAAAGAAGTAAGACTCGAGAAAAATAGGTATGGTTGCACCGTCAGCAGAGAAACAAGACCTGAATAGAAATTCGATATGCTTGGGGAAAGGTTCGGATCTGTTGCACCATCAATGGAGAGACGAGATCTTCAGGCTGTCTATATTGTTGCACCATCAGCGGTAAAGCATAATCTGGAAATTGTTGGCCTATCAACAATGACGAAGGCAAGATCTGGAAAAGTCTACTTCTGCTGCTCTCCTGGCGGAGATGTATGACCTAAAAATGAAAAAAACATTAATCAGTAAATGTTCACAAAATTTGTCACTGTTACCTTTTATTGATGTTTCAGCATCCTCTTTGTGTTTGGCCTCCTCTAAGCCTAAGGTTGGCTGTCGTGTTGTTGCCCCCACGACTGAGGATGTTCGGTCTCTTTTTGAACCTTTTTGTAAGCAAAAATGCATGACTTTTATGCCTAAATGCATGGTGACTTCGGTGTATGCACTGAACATAGATGTACGCAAAAATGATGAATGCAACTAAATGCATGAATGTGATATGATTTTTCTGGCCCTCAATGGGATGCCCCTGACTCCTCATTGGTCCTGTCAGGATCTTGGTTTTTTTGTATGTGACGGTGCCCCAACTTCAACTTGGGTTCGATCAGTCATCTGGGTGCATGCCCCAACATTTTATTAATTCATATGCCATCGTCTGAAATTGCTCTTGAATTTGACACTTTGAGTGTGGATTCTTTTGCCCCCTAGGTTGGGTTTATAAATTGTGTTGGTTCATGGCAGCTCGTTACTATTATTATTTTGGATTAGGTGTAGTTTTGCAAACTGTGGTCAAAGATGCAAGAGTTTGACTCGACAATGAAGGCTGGACCTTGGCAAAGAATGCCCCCGGACTGAGGCCTTGTTAGAGGCATAATGTTTGTAAAAGATGTGGGGGTGCTTTTGGACATGCCCCAAGACCAAACTTTTGTAAGAGGCTTTGTAAGGTGCTAGATCGACCATCTTCGTTGTATTTAATGGGGCAACCCAGGGACTAATTTTGAAATTTCAAAATATATGCATGTAAATGCAAAATGCATGTCTTAGATGTGAAAGTACTGATTCAAAAATGGTTCGCGTGGCTCAACTTCTGAACTCACGGGATTTATTTGCAACTTTGAATATTGCCTCGATATCTAGAGTACTAAATTTTCTCCCAATGATAATTTTTAAATTGAGAACCAGTCGTGAATCAGCATTTCATGCTGGTAAAAATGCAAAAATTAAAATGTTATGATATGTCATGTAGTGAATGCCAAAATGAGCAGATATGATGTGACCACAAAAATGGGTCAATTTGAAATTAGGGTAAAAATAAAAGATTTCTGATCGGGTAAACCACTTGAACCAACACCCCAATGTAATGCAAATGCAATGATGTATTCAAAAAAGGGTAAAAAAAAAAACGAGTCAGTACCAGATAAGATCAATAACACATAAATAGAAGAACAATTTAGATAAGGTAAACAAACAAAACAACCCTATTTACCTCCCGTCTAAAACACCTAGGTTATCTGCATGGCTCTAAAAGGGTGGGTTTATATATGTTCTCTACATGCAGTTTTGGTACTAAGAGGTACCCGAATTGTCCTTGATGTCCCCTACTAAGAGTAGCAAGGCCCCCGATCATCACCCATTATAGGCTCCTTTCAACCGGGTTCAACTCAGGGGGACCCATTCGCTTATACCCATACGAAGGAACGATATCCTTACGAAAGTATAAGGTACTCGAGCCCCGAAGGTACTTGCTAGGCCCATACGGGAGAATGATATCTCCACGAAAGCATTAGCGTTTTCCCCCTACTTAAAAACGGGTTTATATGCCATATTTTAAATACGTTAAAATAAACGCGCAATTATAACCGAATGTTACTTTAATAGTCACTTTAATCCGGATTTTTCGATATTAATAAAGCGGTAATTATTTGAAAAAGCTCGACTCTCATTTGTTTTTGAAAAACAAAAATGTCCCCAGCGGAGTCGCCATCTGTAGCGATGTTTTTTCTCGCTAAAAATGAAAGTGTTTTTTTTATTTGGAAAAATTTTCTTCCGCGTGGGGTTTTATAAAACCCGTGTTTTATTTAAAAATGGAGTCGCCACCGGCCACTCAAGGTGGACCGGACACCGTAGAAAACCAGAGATTTTGAAATATTGGTTTCGGGAGTCGGTTACGGATGGGGAAGGATTAGCACCCCCACACTGCCCAAAATTGGTACTTTAATAATTACCGATTTATTAATATTAAACTTTCCGGATTAAAGTGACGATTAGATTGAAATTCGGTTATAAATGCGAGTAGATTTTAAAGGCCCCGTTATCCGAGAGTAAACGCCCCACCACTATCACTGCGCCTGATACTGGCCCCGTTTACGCTCGAATAAAAGGGCACCGCATTGACAAAATATATGCTCGTTATGCAAACTTAAAAAACATGGCAAATATAAATAAATACATTGCGATAAAAATATAAATAAATACTAACATAATAAAATACTAATATAACATAAATAAAATACTAATCTAAAACATACATACATAACTATTAATTTAACACATAAATAAAAACAAATCTAACATAAATAAAATACTAATCTAAAACATACATGCATAAATACTAATTTAACTCATAAATAAAAATAAATCTAACATAAGTAAAATATTAATATAAAACATAAATTTAAAACATACTAATCTAAAACATAGATAAACATACAAATTAAAAACACAATTTTAAATTAACTACTAATTCATTAAATCATAAAAATTACAATATAAATAAAAAGGAAAAAAAACATACCTAAATAGGAGTTCGAATGACGAACCCCGACTGAACCCCACCGAGATCTACCACGACCTCTCCAAAAATATTAACTAGATCAGACCTAAAATAGGACCCCGATCGAACCGACTAGGACCGAGAACACTGTCCCGGTCCTAGGCTAGCCGGGAGCTAAGCTCCCTTATTTGGCCAAAGCCCCCTGCCGATTTTCATTTCTTTATTTCCAATTCAATTGATGCCTATTTATAGGGGTGAGGTGGGTGACGTGGAGCCTTGTGCTCCACTCCCCTCCCCCTTTTTTATTATTATTATTTTTTAGTTTTAGTTTTAGTTTTTTTTAAAGATTAATAATATTATTACAAAAATACTAAAAATACTAAAAACTCAGACAAAAATGAGTGATTACACATATGTGCTCACAATTGCGGATTTTAATCAAACAATCTCCCACTTGGGCAACATATGTTTCCTGATAAATGTACAACCTTATGAGCTCAAAATTTTGTTATTATATAATAAGTATTCTATAAAAATCTCGTCCATCAACTATACCCATATAGGATCAAAGCAGTCTTTGCCGTATCAATCATGACTAGACCCATCAATGGTCACATATACAAATATATTCAAATGACATAGATCTATCATGGATATATAGCATGGAAAATTACATGAAATGTGAACCAAACATGTCTATTTCCAACTGGTCCTCCTAAACCTTAGTGAGATCAAACTTTACTTAATTTAGAGTATGCATAAACCAAAAGAACTTTATTTCGGCAGAAAATAATCTTAAAATATCCTTAAACTGAAGTAACCGAAATTGTGTCTAACATGAATGAGCATTTTGAAAATTACAAACTCTCACTAAAACTGAACATCTTTAAATAACATTACACCCACATGAGTATTGTGCTCATGAAAGACCTAGGGTGATAGTTTCTTAATATGCGCACAATTATGGAGTTTATACCAACATGCTCTATAGACACACAACCACTTTGAATTTTCTTTAACAACTAGGAACTTAATATTTATGTGCTTCAAATTTGAAGTGTTCCTATTATTTATAGAATAAATGAATGCATATTTCTTGTCACAAAATAACTGAAGTGGTCTTTCTATTCAATCTATAATTAGCAGCTCGTGTGACAAAATTCTTTGCATCAATATTCTACTAGAACCGAAGTTTGTAAACCTGATGATCTCTAACTTACCAGAACTCCGATATGCGAGCATGTAATTTTTATTCTCTAAAGATATATCATAACTCTATTGGCTGCTATCCAATTGTCCATACTAGATTTGCTTAAATATTTGTCTAACATTCCAACAATGTACGCAATATCCGAACGCATACATACTTGAACATAAATTATATACTCAACAGCTTTTGCTGATGGAATCATTTGTATTTTCTAAATTTCAATGTTACTTTTAGGGCATTGAGTAAGACTAAATTTGTCTTCTTTAGCAATATGAGTGTCACTTTGTTTACTCCCATTGAACTTGTAGTATATACAATTGTCAACCAAATTTATCTCAAAACCGAATGAGAAAATTAATATGAAATTTATAATTTATTAATGAGAGTCCTACTTAAGCTCAAAGATAAATTTCTTTAATTTACATATCATTGATTTTGTATCATTAGAAACAAATATATGATTGTACCATATAATTTATTTCTTCAATGTAGCCATTGAAAAACACAAGCTTAACATTCATCTTATCTAGCTCAATATTAAAATAAGCAATAAGCATCATGATTATCCTAAAAGAGTCTTTCAATAAAACCGAAGAGAAAGACTTTACAAAATTAATGTCTTCTTTTAGAATGTATCCTTTAAATACAAGACATGCATTATACTTATCTACATTATTATTTGTGTTGCGACTATGTTTGAAATCGAGTGTGAAAAATAGCTTGACGATTAGGGTTTTGAAATCAGGGTTTTGTCATTTTAACTTAATCTTGTAAATTAGGGTTTTTATATTAAAAATGAATTTTCCTTTTATTTATTTTTGAAAATCAATTTGGAGTCGCCATCGGTCACTTAGGTAGACCGGACACCATAAAAACAAACAGAGATTCGTTTCTTTAAAATTAGAGTTCGGGAGTCGGTTACGTGTGGAGAAAGATTAGCACTCCCACAAACGCCCGTTATCGGTACCTTATTAATTTCACGTGGCATTTTGGCATTTCGAACAATAATTTAAATTTAATTAAATCCTTACTCGTTAAATGAATTTCATTCTGAATGGAAGTATTCTTTTGTATGAAAATACATTTTGCCGAATATAAGTTTTGAAACATCCAGTTACTTTAGGATACTTCGATTTATATTCAAAAATGTATCTCAACACAAAAGGTTTTTAATGCATGTCCATTTATTTTCTTGTCAATTTTAAGTTCAAACTTAATTAGGTCTCCAATTAACTAATTAAAAAATCTATGAATATTATCAAATTTAGGGGTTTATGTGATAACACCCAAATGCTTGGGCACTATCCATATTAACCCTAAATTAATAATATTCCTAATTATCTAATGACTCTAACTATTTAAACTTAATCCTAATTTAATTTTAATTTAGTTAACTATGTGATGACATATTCTAGGTTTAAATGAAATATTACATGTCCATTTAATAATCATTTATTTTCTATAATTATCTCCCTATTTTAATTATTTAAATTAATTGAAGAACCTAAGTTTAAGGCTCTAATTCATTACTAATCTAAATGATTCAATTAGCTGACAAATATTACTATAAGCTAGTTTTTAAATCATGCAACAAATAAATAATTAAGACATTAAATTAAACTAAGCAATTAAAAAAAGGCTAAATTGAATTGGATTGCAAATTGGAGAGCCAAATTACAATTAAAAGTGACCGAATTGAGAGAATTCACAAAGTTTGGGCCAAAACCAAGAGAATCCAGATTCTTGGGCGTGGATCCTCTTGATCCGACCTGATTGACCCTTGTGGGTCAATATGACCTGGCACCGAAACAGTGCCGTTTAAACCTGCCTATAAAAGGCCCTTACCGAGTCAACTCGACTCATTTGTTGCCTCCTCACTCTCTCTAACTCATCCCTCTCTCTAAATCCTCTGAACGCTAACACCTTAGAGCCTAGAAACCAACTCCCTACTCGATCAAACTCACCCTTTTCACCAAAGTTCTTCACATGTTCTTCGTTTTTTACCCTTTTAATCCATATAAACACAAAATTCTCTTTCATTCTTTATTTTTTTCGATTAAACCTCCTATTTTCATAAGAACATAAACAATTTTCTTCATTCCTTCCCTCTTCGATCTCACGCCACCATAATTCGAACACCTAAATCTATTTTCGGGCTACCGGAGGCAGAGCCGACCACCATCGGCCACCGTCTTTGGCCATCTTCTTCCTTACTCTAACTACTAAACGAAACTTCCAGCCACCGTCCGGACTATCCGGCTGCCGCCAAGCGATTTCCAGCCACCGTGCCAAAAACCTAAAACCCTTAAAAACTGGTTTTTTTACTCTGATTCGGCCTAGATCTATTTCCAACCGATTAGGACCACCCAACTCAGACTAGCCTAAACTTAAGCTATCTGTCCCCGACCATTCATATTTCAACTCCGGCAGTTTCAGTAACTCCGAATGCCAAGACTTTCAGCCACTAAAGATTTTCAGCCACCTCAAGATTAGTTTTCAAACACGCTTTTCAGATTTGACTTTTCATTTCCTTATTTCGATTTTCACTAACATTTCAGTTTATTTTGCAGGGAATTAAAACGGAGAAGGGATTATGTTGTGCGTAATAAGTGCTACACAAATGTGCAAGTATACACGTCGCAAGTTATAGTATAAAAGATATCGTCTCCACAGGGATTGGTGCCACTTCAAGAATCTAGTCTCTTGCACTGTAAAAAGCAAAAACACAAATAAAGGATTATAGGAGTTTGACTAATAACTAATCTAGAAAGCAATAAAGTAAATGAAAAGATGAGATCGAATGAGAGAGAGATAGGCCAGGTTATCGTGAGTTGAGGTGTGATAGCCGATTGGATCGTCTTGGTAAAAGAGTGTACGGGCAACTCAGTTGTCGTGGCAACTTGCACAACGGGGTTGCCTTGGCAACTAATCGATGGTTGCCTGGGCAACTAGTTGGGCAACTACTTGGGCGTCTGGGCAACAACCTTCAAGGTTCGGCAGAGCGTTCTTCAATGGTTTCTTCTTATCCCTAAGTCGAAACTCTAGCTACTTGTGCATGCCTTGATAATACATCCCTGCGTGAATCAAGGATGAACAACAACCAATCTTGCACTCCTCTTAGCCGTTGAAATCCTTAACTTATTCCTAAGCCGAATTAATCTTCACCATCAATAGATTGAATAAAGATCATATTCATTCGTTTCTTGAATCTAACTCTCCCGATATTAGATAAATAGATGAAATCACGAGATCCTCTCACAATTCACTCGCAAACAAGAATAAGAACCAAGAATGAATAAACCTTGAATTAGAAAAGTGCAAACTCTTATTACCTAAACAAAAACCAATAGTTTCTCACAACCACAAAACACAATAACCATAGCCAAATAGATTTAGTTCATGGCTAGGTTCCAAAGAAACACAAGATATATAATCCCTAGCATGAACCCAATCGAACAAGAAAGAAAAGGATGAGGAAGGAGGCTTGTCGAAATCCTCCTTGCCCTAGATGCTTGTCGAAAATTCTCTCCTCTTGCCCTCCTTGATGCTTGTCGAAATTCCCCTCTCTTGCTCTCTGTGGATTGTCGAAATCTCCATCTTATTTATAGGGCTAGGCCAAAGTTCTTCTTTGAGGAGGAAGTTAAGTTGGAATTAAATTATCTTTAAAGAATATAATTCTTTATTATAATTATATTCCTACTAGAACTTCTCCTATCTTCTTGGAATTTAATTCTTCTTTAATCTCTGCATGGAAATCAAATTCCTTTGGGTTTGGGCTTTGCTCCACGTCATCTTGGGCTTGTCTAGTCATCAATTTTGACTACCATATCACCTTTGCTCTTGTTGACAATTGCCATGGCAACTGGCTCGGCGTCTCCTTCATGCATTGCCCTGGCAACTAGCTCGGCGTCTCCTTCATACATTGCCCTGGGAACTAGCTCTAGCCTTGCTTTGGCAAGTGATCCTACACATACACACAAAATAAACCAAAGTAACATCTTTTCCCACAACGATGAAAGGAGACATGGATTAATGCATGAATGGCTAATTATGCAACTAATATGGGCCTAAGTCTAACAATAATATGAGTAAAAAGGGTAAGAAAAATAGTACTTTTGAACACTTATCACACCCCCAAACTCGAACTATTGCTTGTCCTCAAGCAATGCAAACTCATAATTACCTGCCAAGACTTCAATTCTCACAAACTTAGCTTTGAACTTGATTTCAATTCTCTGAACCGGAGCACAAAGTATGATTGGCTTTTTATTTTTTTCGGAAAACTTAGGAATTACTCGGAATCAAACTATAATGCTTGTGAGTGTGTGCGGAGTTGTGTGCAAGTTGATTTTTCGGATTCTATGCAAACAATAGGTTTTCAAATTACTTCATTGGGTTCTTTTTAACATGTTTTAACTAGAGCCAATTTTGGGCACCTCTAGTGTTTTGTTTTTAGTTTTCTTAAGTTAATTTATTCGACTAGAGCCGGTTTCGGGCACCTCTAGCTATCAAATTTTTTTAACACATACTAGAGCCAGTTTTCGGGCACCTCTAGCGATCAATTTTTTTAGCACATGCTAGAGCCAATTTCGGGCACCTCTAGCATTCATCCAATTTTTATTCTAATCCCCCAATTTGTTAATTATCAACCTAAGTTCACTAGAATTCCTTAAATCAATCAAACCACAACAGTGTTTCATCAACTTTAGCATCATAGTAAAATTCTAAGTTTTTCCAAGGTTATCCTAGAATAAAAATTTTATCAATTAAGTGCATTGGCAAAGTCATCATCGGATCTTCATCAAATCTAAGCAATTCTTGTTCCAATTAAAGGCATGGCAAGCAATTTATGTATCCTAAATGTAATACTTAAGATGAATGTAACTAAACATGGTAACTACTAATAACAATCCCCCCCCCAAACTCGAGTGAGGCATTGTCCTCAATGCATGCATTAAAGAAAAATAAAAATAATGAAAAATAAAATACATACGAGGACTTACTCTGAGAGTTCGTCATCGTAGATGATTAGTTTCCTTTTGGTCGGTGTCTTGATTCTCTTGCTTGAACGTGATGGTTGTTTTCTTGTTGCCGGTGGTGGAATCGATCCTCGTAGGGGGTTGTCCTCATCATCCTCTTCATCAATGTCATTGGCTTTTCGCTTGGAGGATTCAATTGGTGTGGTCTTTGTTGGTGCAATGGAAGACTCGTCCGAATCTGAAAAATCAGAAAATGATTCCGTAGGAGTTGATTCAGGCATAGGTGCTTTACCTTTGGCTTTTGCAGTGGTTGCCAGGATATCTTTAGCTTTGGTTGCCGTGGCATCTTTAGGGTTGGTTGTCGTGGCATCAGCTTGTACGTGCACGATGTAGGTTGCCGCAACGTCATCTGTTGCAGTTGTCGTGGCGGCTGCTTCATTGGTTGTCGGGGCAAGGATCTCGGCAGGAAATTTCCTTAGCATAGTGGTTGTGAGTCTTGTTGTGGAAAAGAAAACAAAGAAAACCTGGAAACTAAAGATAATGAAGAAAAATAAAATATCTCCTAAAAATAAAAAAAATGAAAATAAAAAGAACAAAAAAATATTGAAAGGAGAGCATGCTCATGCATCTCCTAAAGTGACCACTTCTTTGTTACGTTCCACATGGGCACCCTTGTAGTGTTTCAATCTTTGTCCATTAACTTTGAATTCATGGTTGTCAGAGATGGACTTGATTATCATAGCATCATGGGAGAATGGTTTGACGACTTCGAATGGTCCCGACCATCTTGATTTCAGCTTTCCCGGGAAAAGTTTTAGCCGAGAATTGAATAAGAGAACTAGTTGCCCTGGCGTGAATTTCCGTGGCAATAGTTTCTTGTCATGCCATCGCTTTGTTTTCTCTTTGTAGATTCGTGCATTGTTATAGGCGAGTGCACGGAATTCTTCTATCTCATTAAGGTCCAACAAACGCTTTTGTCCGGCACTTTCCCAATCCATATTCACGGTCTTGATTGCCCAGTATGCCTTGTATCCGATTTCCACCGGTAGATGGCATGTTTTGCCATAGACAAGTCGGAAGGGGGACATACCTAAAGGTGTTTTGAATGCAGTGCGATATTCCCAAAGTGCGTCATCTAGTCTTAATGACCAATCCTTCCTAGAGGGATTTACAACTTTTTCGAGTATACCCTTCAATTCCCGGTTGGAAATTTATGCTTGCCCGTTGGTTTGTGGGTGATATGTCGTGGCAATCTTGGGTGATATGTCGTGGCAATCTTGTGTGATAAACCGAAGCGTTGCAACATCTTGGCAATTAGTCTGTTGTCAAAATGCTTGCCTTCGTCACTGATAATTGCCCTCGGCATCCCAAACCCTGTAAATATGTTTTTCTGCAAGAATCGTTGCGCGGTCTTGGAATCGTTGTTAGGAACTGCAGCTGCCTCAACCCATTTAGACACGTAGTCGACGGCAAGTAAGATGTAGAGGTTACCGAATGAAGATGGGAAAGGTCCCATAAAATTGATCCCCTATACATCGAACAATTCCACCTTGATGATGTTCTGGAGCGGCATCTCATGTTGTCTAGAGATATTGCCCGTCCTCTGGCAACGATCACATTGCTTGTAAAAGTCTTGGGCATCTTTGTACAATGTTGGCCAATACAAACCGGATTGCAAAACTTTGGCCGCGGTACGAGTTCCTCCAAAATGTCCTCCATAGGGTGAAGAATGGCATTGTCGGAGTACATTCTATTGCTCTTCTTCAGGGATACCTCGGCGTATAACCTGATCTGTACATTGTTTAAACAAAAGAGGCTCATCCCAAAAGTAATGCCTAGCATCATGGCGGAACCGCTTCTTCCCTTGGTGAGTAATGCCATAAGGTAACATACCACAAACAAGGAAATTAACTAAATCCGAGTACCAGGGTATTGCTGAGGCATGTGCTGCCATGGCGGCTGCTCCCAAAATTGCCGAGGCGTGCGCGTCAAAGGTTGCTGCGGCGTCGAGAGTTGCCGAGGCGTGCGCATCCATGGTTGCCGAGACATCGAGGGTTGTCGAGGCATGTGCGTCCATGGTTGCCGAGGCAACTAAAATTTGTTCATCCAGGAATGCATCGCAATCTCTAGATCTGCGTCCTCCTCCCTATTGCGTTCCAAACGTGATAAGTGATCGGCCACTTGATTTTCTGTTCATTTCCTGTCCTTAATTTCAATATCAAATTCTTGTAAAAGTAATATCCAACGAATCAAACGAGGTTTGGCATCCTTTTTAACAAATAGATATTTGATTGCCGAATGGTCCGTATGAATAATTACCTTTGTACCAATCAAATAGGATCGAAACTTGTCAAATGCGAAAACTACAGCTAGTAACTCTTTCTCTGTTGTTGTGTAATTCACTTGAGCACTATTAAGAGTTTTACTAGCGTAGTATATCACATGGAAGGTCTTACCTGTGCTTTGGCCTAGGACTGCTCCTACCGCGAAATCACTTGCATCACACATGAGCTTAAAAGGTAGCGTCCAATCTGGTGGAACAACAATGGGTGCCGAGGTAAGCTTTTTCTTTAGGGTTTCGAATACTTTGGTGCAAGAATCATGAAAATTAAAGACTTTATCCTGTTCAAGCAGATTACACAAGGGTTTAGTAATTTTAGAAAAATTATGAATGAACCTCCTATAAAAACCTGCATGTCCGAGAAAACTTCGAATTCCTTTAACCGAACTTGGTGGGGGTAACCTCTCGATCACGTCCACCTTGGCTTTGTCTACTTCAATTCCCTTGGATGAAATCTTGTGGTCTAGCACTATTCCTTCATCTACCATAAAATGGCATTTCTCCCAATTGAGGACTAAATCAGTTTCTTCACATCTTGCCAACACCCTCTCTAAATTGCCGAGACAGCTGTCAAAGTCATTACCAAAAACAAAAAAATCATCCATGAAGATCTCAAGGAAGTCTTCGACCATGTCTGAAAAGAGTGCCATCATGCATCTTTAAAAGGTTGCCAGGGCGTTACACAATCCGAACGGCATCCTTCGGAAGGCATAAGTACCGTATGGGCATGTGAAGGTTATCTTTTCTTGATCTTCTGGTGCTATGGCAATTTGATTGTAACCTGAATAACTATCAAGAAAACAATAAAATGGTTTACCTGTAAGATGGTCAAGCATTTGATCAATAAAGGGTAATGGGAAGTGATCTTTCCTAGTGGCTTTGTTTAGCTTTCGATAATCCATACAAACCCTACAACCGGTCACAGTCCTGGTTGGAATGAGTTCATTGTTTTCATTACTTACCACCGTTATACCTCCCTTTTTCGGTACGCATTGTACCGGACTTACCCATGTACTATCAGAGATAGGGTATATAATGCCGGCGTCAAGCCACTTGATGATTTCTTTCATTACAACCCATTTCATGGCAAGATTCAGTCTTCTCTGGGCCTCAATTGAAGGTTTGTGACCATCTTCCAACAAAATCTTGTGCATGCACACTGCCGGGCTAATTCTATTCAAGTCGGCAATTGTCCACCCTATTGCCTTTTTGTGTAGCTTCAACATCTTGGTCAGCTTCTTTTCCTGCTCAGGCTGTAACTTAGAAGAAATAATTACAGGCAATGTATTATTGGTTCCTAAGTATGCATATTTTAGTTGCTCTGGCAATTGTTTCAACTCAAGAATCGGTGGTTGTTCAATAGAGGGTTTTTCAGCTTACCGGAGTAATCCAACGGTTCAAAGTATGTACCTAGTCGATTGACTAGCCAATTTGCCTCTTCTTGTTGTTCCTCATCGACCGGTTCTTCATACTCCTCAGGTTCCTCTTGATCGACAATGTAGTTGTCGAGGCAACTAAATTCCTCGTCGAAGTTAAACTCTGTCGTGGCATGAAGAAGTTGGCATTCTTCTGGATCATCGGCATGTCTTAGTGTTTGGAACACATTTAGTTTAACTTGCTGGTCATTCACCCTCATTGTAAGTTCTCTCTTTTCAACATCGATCAAGGTTCTCCCTGTTGCTAGGAATGGTCTCCCGAGAATGATGGATGCATGCTCATCTGCTTCACAATCCAAAATAATAAAGTCAGCGGGAAAAATAAATTTATCAACTTTTACCAGTATGTCCTCGATTTTTCCCTCTAGATGCACATAGGATCTGTCGGCTAGCTGTAGCATAACTGTTGTAGGTCTTGCCTTCCCGATTCCTAGTTTCTGGAAAACCGATTTAGGCATCAAGTTTATGCTAGCCCCAAGGTCGCATAATGCTTTCCCGACATATTGATTTCCAATGGAACAGGGTATTGTGAAACTTCCGGGATCCTTCAACTTGGGTGGCATACGATTGTGCAACATTGTCATGCATCCCTCTGTTGCGGCAACTGTTTCAAACTCTCCTAGCCTTGTTCTCTTGGACACAATGTCTTTAAGAAACTTGGCATAGTTTGGCATTTGTTCAATTGCTTCCACCAATGGTAAGTTGATGTGGACTTGCTTTAGGATATCAAGAAACTTCTTGAATTGGTATTCTTGCTTTTGTCGCTTCAACCTTTGTGGGAATGGTGGTGGAAGTCGGATATCTTCGATCCTTTTATTGGTTTGGAACCTGATTGACGGTATTGCCGGGACAACTGGAGTTGCCGAGGCATTATCAACTGGGGTTGCCGAGGTATGCTTATCACAAGTTGCTGATGCGTCTTTATCGTCGGTTGCCGAGGCATACTTATTGCCAGTTGCCGCGGCAATTCCTGGTTCAGCATCTGAGGCTTTGCCGCTAGGTTCATCTTGATCTTTTTGTGGAGTTTTGTTTGACGAGCGGGTTTGAACCTCTCTAAGTTGTTGGCCACTTCTAGTGGTGATTGCCTTACATTGCTCATGGCCAGTTCCTCTTGCGACTTCAGTATCGCTAGGTAAACCTCCTTGCGGTCTAGTATTCAGATTTTGAGCAAACTGTCCGACTTGATTTTCCAATGATTTGATTGCCGCCTCTTGGTTTTGCAATCTCATCTCGGTCCTCTTAATAAAAGCATCAGTTCTTTTTATGAAATTACTATTCTCAGCCATATAAGATTCAGTTTTCATCATAAAAGCATTTAGAGAATTTTCCAAAGAACTAGATGTTGTCGGTTGTTGCTGCGGCAACTGTTGCCGTGGCATATTCTGCTGGAATCCCGATGCTTGTGCATTCTTATTGTTCTGGTTTAGAGCATTGTTGGGATTACTCCATGAAAAATTTGGGTGCTTCTTCCAAGCTGGATTGTATGTATTGGACATCACATTGTTATTCCGATTGTAATTCCCCACATAGAAGCTGGATTCCGGATTCTGCATATTTTCAGAAGAATTATGGTTATCACCACATAACTCACAAAAAGAATCCATTATCTTGACTTCATGTGTGTTGTTTGGTTTTTGCATGTTCTGGACCATCTTGGTTAAAGTGGCCAATTGTGCCGAAATTGAATCTGATGATCCTAGTTCATGTATTGTGGCTTGGCGTCTAACTTCTCCTCTTCTAGTAGATGGGAATTGATAATCATTCTTGGCCAGCCTGTTTAAAATTTGCATTGCTTCCTCCGGCGACTTATCTAGGAGTATGCCATTTGCCGAGGCATCTAGCATCATTCTTGTTGGTGTATTCACGGCGTTGTAAAACATCGTTACTTGAGTCCACACTGGGAATCCGTGTAGGGGGCATTTGTGTAGACGTTCTCTATATCGCTCCCAAGCCTCGTACATGGATTCATCATCTGCCTGCCGAAAAGAAGTAATGTCGTTACGAAGCTTATCAATTAAATTTGTAGGATTAAATCGAGCAAGGAAAACACGACAAAGATCGGTCCAAGATGCTATTGATCCGGCAGGAATGATATTCAACCATGCTTTCGCCCTATCCCTCAGTGAATAGGGGAATAATCTTAATCGTAAGACATCGGGGGTGACTCCGTGTATTTTGAACGAGTTGCAAATCTCAAGGAAAGATTTTAGATGTTGCCGTGCATCTTCAGTTGTTGAGCCGCCAAATTGACCTATTGTGTTGATCATATTAAACATTATCGGTTTCAACTCAAACTGGTCGGCTTCAATTTCAGGTGCGACAACTCCTGGGTTAAGTCCATCTAGATTTTCTTCAAGATAGTCTCGAATAGTTCTGTTTAGTGCAAGAATCACTCCTCCTCCTACTGGAACATCTTGATTCATATTGCCGTCTTCATTAGCCATTGCTACTATTATCCTTCGTCTAAGTCTTTGTAAGGTTCATTCGATTTCTGGATCAAAGGGATATTCTGGTGAAGTCGGTCTCGCCCTAGTCATATACCAATGCAAAACCAAAGTTTGTTAGCCCTTTGAATTTTAAACAAGAAAAGTAAAAAGAAAGTGCAAGAAAATAAAAACAAAGTCGCTATTGCCAATCCCCGGCAACGGCGCCAAAAACTTGTTCCGCGTAATAAGTGCTACGCAAATGTGCAAGTATACACGTCGCAAGTTATAGTATAAAAGATATCGTCTCCACAGGGATTGGTGCCACTTCAAGAATCTAGTCTCTTGCACTGTAAAAAGTAAAAACACAAATAAAGGATTATAGGAGTTTAACTAATAACTAATCTAGAAAGCAATAAAGTAAATGAAAAGATGAGATTGAATGAGAGAGAGATAGGCCAGGTTATCGTGAGTTGAGGTGTGATAACCGATTGGATCGTCTTGGTAAAAGAGTGTACGGGCAACTCAGTTGCCGTGGCAACTTGCACAACGGGGTTGCCTTGGCAACTAATCGATGGTTGCCTGGGCAACTAGTTGGGCAACTACTTGGGCGTCTGGGCACCAACCTTCAAGGTTCGGCAGAGCGTTCTTCAATGGTTTCTTCTTATCCCTAAGTCAAAACTCTAGCTACTTGTGCATGCCTTGATAATACATCCCTGCGTGAATCAAGGGTGAACAACAACCAATCTCGCGCTCCTCTTAGCCGTTGAAATCCTTAACTTATTCCTAAGCCGGATTAATCTTCACCATCAATAGATTGAATAAAGATCATATTCATTCGTTTCTTGAATCTAACTCTCCCGATATTAGATAAATAGATGAAATCACGAGATCCTCTCCCAATTCACTCGCAAACAAGAATAAGAACCAAGAATGAATAAACCTTGAATTAGAAAAGTGCAAACTCTTATTACCTAAACAAAAACCAATATTTTATCACAACCACAAAACACAATAACCATAGCCAAATAGATTTAGTTCATGGCTAGGTTCCCAAGAAACACAAGATATATAATCCCTAGCATGAACCCAATCGAACAAGAAAGAAAAAGATGAGGAAAGAGGCTTGTCGAAATCCTCCTTGCCCTAGATGCTTGTCGAAAATTCTCTCCTCTTGCCCTCCTTGATGCTTGTCGAAATTCCCCTCTCTTGCTCTCTATGGATTGTCGAAATCTCCATCTTATTTATAGGGCTAGGCCAAAGTCCTTCTTTGATGAGGAAGTTAAGTTGGAATTAAATTATCTTTAAAGAATATAATTCTTTATTATAATTATATTCCTACTAGAACTTCTCCTATCTTCTTGTGATTTAATTCTTCTTTAATCTCTGTATAGAAATCAAATTCCTTTGGGTTTGGGCTTTGCTCCATGTCATCTTGGGCTTGTCTAGTCATCAATTTCGACTACCATATCACCTTTGCTCTTGTCGACAATTGCCATGGCAATTGGCTCGGCGTCTCCTTCATGCATTGCCTTGGCAACTAGCTCGGCGTCTCCTTCATGCATTGCCCTGGCAACTAGCTCTAGCCTTGCTTTGGCAAGTGATCCTGCACATACACACAAAACACACCAAAGCAGCATCTTTTCCCACAAAAAACTACCAAGTTATGTAATCAAGCTCAACGATGGAAGGAAACATGGATTAATGCATGAATGGCTAATTATGCAACTAATATGGGCCTAAGTCTAACAATAATATGAGTAAAAAGGGTAAGAAAAATAGTACTTTTGAACACTTATCAGATTACCTTCTCGACCATGAAATTCTGGAAAAAATGTAGAGGTGGTTCAGATCTCAAGTGGTCGTTCGTGTCTCTGGCGACCGTTCCTCTTTCTAGCGGTGATTCGAGCTTCTGGCAACTCTATATCCGATGACCGATCGGATTCCAAGGTACACCCTCTCTGCTCATTTTTAATAAAGTAATTATTACTTTTTAAAATTGTCGTTGTAAGTTAGAATAATGAATTGTCAGACCTGTCCAATACCCAAGCGTCAGAGATGTATCTTTGAAAACATGTGTATAATAATATATTATTAATTACTAGTAACAATCAGAAGCACACACATGCACTTATAGAATTCTATTCTTAGGATGATATTTTTCTACTCTACTGGTTAAACAAGTCTGGAAAGCTTGAACACATTTATGAATGGAAATGAATGAAGAGAATGAACACATTTACTTGCTAAGAGTGGTGTTGATCGCTCCTCATGGTTTTCATTGATGGAGTGACTTGGGTGTTGTATCGTTGGATCACTTTCCATGGTACTCTTTTCCCCATATAGGTTTAGAGGGTTTTTAATGAGGCCATGGATTGTGATGGCATTGTATGATTCCCTTTAATAAAATCATACATTATTTACTGAGCAAAAAAATAATTATTAGAATTATAATAATAATAATACTGATAATAACATGAATGTAATAACAGTAATACTAATAAAACATAGTAATAAAAAAGGATAACAATGATAGTAAACAAGGTAATAATAAAGATAACATAATATACTATAATATTTAGGGGTTTTTCTTTTAATTGAATAATAGGATAATGAAACGAAACACATATATATACTTAATAGTACTACTACTACTAATAATAATAATAATAATAGTTTTTTGTTTTAAAATTAGATAAAAAAATGTAATAATAAAACATTTAAAAACTCTAATAGTAACTTAGTAATTTTTTTTTGTTTTAAACATAGCTCAAGCATCTTTTAGAAGGACAAAGCCCATTACACATCTTCCTTAGATATGGTAATATAAGTCCATTATTTTGAAAACAAAAGCAAAAACAAAACAGGTCCACCCCAGACAAAATTAGTGATTACAATATACACAACCATACCCGGGTAAAAATTGGGTATTACAGCTGCCCCTCTTTGCTCATTGATGTGGAACAGGAATAAGGCAAAGACTAAAAAGACACAAATTTTACCCAAACCGTCTGACCATCAAAGATTGAAGTTGTTCGTCTAATTATGAAATTCTTCAATCTTCTGCCAAACCATAGAGTCTAAAGTTGTTCTTCTCTTTATGAAATTCTTTATCTTCCAAGGTTTGGAATTGCTCTTTGAAATTCTTCATTTCTTGAGGTTTGAAGTTGTTCTTCTTATTATGAAATTCTTCATTCCTCTACCAAACTGTAGAGTTTGAAGCTGTTCTTCTCATTACGTAATTCTTTATCTTCTAAGATCTGACATTGTTCCTTGAAAATCATTTTTTGAGGTTTGAAGTTGTTCTTCTTATTATGAAATTCTTCATTCCTTACTCTTTTGTTGATCCATCTCTCTGTAAAGGAGTTGAATAAGCAAGCTCTTCTCATTATGAACTTCCTCATTCTTCAAAAAGGCGGAATCTTCTTATTAAGAGTATTCCTTCTTCATTGGGAGAGTTCTTCCCATTAGGAACACTGGGGCGAACTCTTCTCATTATGAGTTCTGGGCGAGTTCTTCTTATTAGGAACTTTGTACTCTTTGTTGGGCGAGTAATTCTCATTAGGAACTATGGATTCTTTGCTGGGATAATTCTTCTCATTAGGAACTATTTATTCTTTTCTTGATGAAATATTCTCATCAAGAGTTTAGTGCAAGTTCTTCTCATTAGAAACTATGTATTCTTTGCTAAGAATGCCGATTCACCTCCTCATCTAGGGAAAAACCGCTCCTACAAAAGAAATATCATCAGTTAATAAGAATTCAAAGTGAACTGGTATGAAATATCCTCAATTCTCAGATTGAAGCGTTGAGATCTTTAGAGTCACTACTTTTTTGTCTATGGTGTCTTGATCTTTTAATCTGAAACTCGCATCAGATCTCTTGTTGCTTCCTCTATTGTTCCATCTCTTTCTATACTTGGAAATTATATGACCTGCAAGAGTCAATCTATCATTAATCCTTCAACATTAATTGTAAAGCAAATTTACAACTTGAGTAAATCATTAGGGAACTTCAAATGCTTTAACAAGAAACATTGAAACTTTTAACCAAATAAATTGTGATTCTTCCTCATTTGAGCCCAAAGTTGTTCTTTCCCGTGCTTCCCTCCTGGTAGCATTAACCATTTTTGTTTTTCTCTCTTTTTTCCTTTTTTTGAAGCTGAGGTCCCAAAAGATTAATTTCTTTTTCAATACCATGCCCCACCATCTTATCGCGACGCCATTCAAAATGTTCTCATCATTTCTAAAGGTGTCGTCCCGGAAGACTTACTGGAAGGATTTAGAATTGTAATGCACTTCCTTTCTTGTGCAAACAACCACATCACTCCTGAAGGTGATGGCTTGAAGGACTTAACATCATGCTCGAATGACTTACTAATGACCCGAAGGATTTAGAATTGTAATGCACTTCATTTCTTACGCAAACAACCACATCACTCCCGAAGGTAATGGCTCAAAAGACTTAACATCATGCCCGAAAGACTTACTGATGACTCAAAGGATTTAGGATCGCAATGCACGATCTGTCTTGTACATGTAATAAAAAATCTTGTTGAAATCTGCCTCTACAAATAGACTGGTAAACTTTGTTGAAATCTGCCTCTTCAAACGGATTGAAAACTTTTTTGTAATCTACCTCTTCAAATGGGTTGATGTCTTTGCAATTCTTTGTTGGATCTTCCTCCAATCTTGAAGCTGTAAATTAAAATCTAGCTCATTTCTTGCTGATTGTAAATTCTTGCAAAAATTTATAAAAAATGCTTTGAACGCATGCGTTAGTATGCTTTTATTTTATGGATTCCTAACTATATATGATACATGAATCGTAACAATTGAGGACCACTCGGATGAGTTTTGATCCTCTTTATTTCTCCATTGAGCTTTCTACTTCTTTTGTAATGGTACCTATTTTCTTGTATTGTTCTTGCCAAATCTTGATTAACTTGATATTTTCGAGATTTGCCTTTGCACCCAATTTCTTGATATTCTTTTTATCAAATCTTGCTTAACATGATCTTATTACATTTTTTCTTAAGCTTTTATTGTCTTCGTGCTCCGACAATCTTTGCCCCAGAATTTGTTGTTGAGTCTTTTTCCTTCTTCTTATCTCTTTAGATTTTTCTTGTCAAATCTTATTCATCTTGATATTTGACTTAATCTCTTACTGTCTTCATGCTCCGACAAAATTTGCCTTAGTATTTTGTTCTTAAGCTCATCTTCTTCTTGATCTGATTTTGAAGTCGAACTCGTTCAGGTTCTGCATCCTTTCTTGTCTATTCTGATTTGAACTCTTATGCACCGTGATGCCCCACTAATATCTTGTTTCTTGCCCTATCATGTTGAATTTTCCCCGCTTTCATTTTTTGGGGCGAACAAATGCCTCAAGTCCTTCAACTTTCTTCTAGTCCTTAAACTTTCTTCAAGTTCATTCTTTAATTTCAAAGGTAAACCAGTACTTCATGGTAGAAATTTTCTTTAAGTATCTAAACTTTCTTTAAGTCCCCAAACTATTTTCAAGTTCATTCATTAACATTGTCCTCACTATGACCCTTGATGGGTGATTCCTCTTTCTGACCAGAAAACTACTGTACAAATGAGCGTTTCATACTCAGCCATATCTTTACCATGTCAGATTAATCATTTGCATCCTTGATCTTGTATTTTGAAGTTTATCTCTAAAGCAATACAAGGAAATCTTTTTGTTTTGAAAAATGTCATCTTACTGATCGACATTTTAATGAAAAATACCTTATAAGACCCGAAAAATCAGGGTCTTAAGATAAAGAAAGAAAAATAGAATAGAGCGTCTTAGACTCAACCCTCCCATGGGTAGCATAACCATGAATGTTGTGACGATGTCTGAAGTTATGAAATTTCTACCAAATCACTCGGTTCACACCCTATGATTACCGCGTTGCTCGATCCAATAAGAAAAAAAATCATTTTCTATTCTCTTCATTCTTTTTCCATTCATAAATGTGTTCAAGCTTTCCGAACTTGTGTAACCAGTAGAGTGCAAAAATACCATTCTAAGAATAGAATTCTATAAGTGCATGTGTGTGCTTCTGATTGTTACTAGTACTTATTAGTATATATTATTGTACACATTTCTTCAAAGACAGATCTCTGACGCTTGGGTATTGGACAGGTGGAGCATAGCTCCTTATTAGATTTGTCGACATCCCCCACAACTCCATCATGATGCTCCGAGACTTGTTTATTCAAATAGTTCATTGCCTCACTCTTTCCCTTTTTCTCTCATTTTTCTTCTCTCTCTTTTCTTTCTTTTTTCTTTTTTCTTTTTTCTTTTCTTTCTTTTTCTTTTTCTTTTTCTTTCTATCTCTTTTTCTTTTTCTTGCCTTTTTTTCTTTTTATTTTTCTTTTTCTTTTTTCACTTTTCTTCTTTTCTTTCTTTTTCTTTCTATCTCTTTTTTCTCATTCTTATTGTGCTTTTTAGGGTATAGAAGACTACGCTTAGAACTCCAATTTCAAGCAACTATAGTTGGTTAAAATCGCCTAGTCCACTTCACTGTTTATGAATTTTAAAGATTTGTCCTCGAACATCATCAAAGGTATTGCAATTTGACCTTTTCTTACTTTACTAACCTGAGTAGACCAAGAAATAAATTTCACTTCATTGTCTTCACAACATCCAATCGTTCTTTGTACCATAATCAATGTTGTATCTTGCAATTGGCATCCAAGAGCCTACAAGAATAAGAAGAGATATACGTATATTTATGTATTTCAAAAACATCCTTCCATTGAAATGAAAACCAACAAACATGACATGTGCCCTTAGAAAATGGTCTCTACTACTTTTGGGCCAGGAGTAATAGAATTATTTTCGTGTATTACTTCAAAAAATGGTCCATGTGGACTGTAACCACATAATGCTGAAACATGGGTAAC
Organism: Hibiscus mutabilis; assembly: GCA_019671005.1. Taxonomy (NCBI): domain Eukaryota; kingdom Viridiplantae; phylum Streptophyta; class Magnoliopsida; order Malvales; family Malvaceae; genus Hibiscus; species Hibiscus mutabilis. The sequence goes on from CM033715.1 coordinate 84,102,935, forward strand.
ACTGGCTTTTCATAACTCCAAAGAGTCTTGGAAACATTCATCCTTATTCTTTGACTCCTCGACTAGTATAACAGTTTGCCCTACTCATTGCTATTGTTGAACTAGATCTCGCGTCAAGATTCCATTACTGACTAGCTTCCTAATTTCCTCCATTAAAAGCCTACACTTATTGGTAGCATGTTCTGGTGCCCCCATGTGAAAGTTGCAAATATTGTTTGGATCATAGCTATGGACAGATAGCTTTGGTACTACCTTCATTGGCCTATGAGTGATATGATGACCTTCAACAAGGTAAGGAAATAAGTCTGAAATTGATATTCCAAAGATCTCTAGATTTGCACTTGCTTGAGGAATTTAACGTGGTCGTTCTGATGAATTAGCTAACCTCTTTCTCTTGCGACTCTGAAAACTTTGAACATTACATTCATTCACCTCTTTTTCTTGCTTCGTTTCCTGATCAATATGGTCTTCAAGCCTTAGTTTAATTTTCCCTTGTCTGATCCCCATATCTATTGTTTCTCCAATCACCATGAAGTCACTAAAATTGTCCATTGAATTTGCAAGCATTCTCTCGAAGAAAAGAGATGGAAGAGTTTGTCGAAACATGAGAGATATTTTTTCCTCCGTCATAGGAGGTTGTACTTGGGCTGCTATTCATTGCCGCCTCAATGCATAGTCTTTAAAGCTTTCATTGACCTTCACACTCATGTTCTGTAGAAAATAGCGATCTAGTGTCAGGTCTATAACATACTTGTATTGCCCCACAAATTCTTTGGCCAAATCAGCCCATGATCGCATATGCTCTCGAGTTAATCGGTTGTACCACACTGCAGTAGGCCCAACCGGGCTATCATGAAAATAATGGATCAACAATTTATCTTCATCTGACACCTTCATACTTCTCAAATGGATTTTATGACAACTAGAACCATCATACTTCTCAAAACTGGGGACTTTGAATTTAGGTGGAATAACCAGATCAGAGACTAAGCAAAATTCTCTTGCATCAAATTTGATATCACTGACACCTTTTCCTGCCTTGATCTTTTCATCAAATCTTACATATCTACCTTTCAACTACTCGAGCCTTAATCTTGGGATGATAGGCTTTTCAGAACCTATTTCTGCACTCGAGTTAGATGCCCCTAGATAAATTGTTAAACATGGTGTAGTAGTGTGGTTCTTCGCATTTTGTTGATGCTTGGTCATCCATTCTTGCAACCCTTCCTGAGCTTGTTCAGTTCCTCTCATATCTTCGTCCATGATATCAGATTTTCAGACCTTCACTGATACCCATATTGCTACCAGCAAAACCCTGATCGCTTCAGATAATGAATGTGAATGCAATGCTATTGAATGATAATGTTATGTTAATAAATATGCAATGCACGAATGCATGAATGTATGAGGTATTGATTCTAAAAGTGATCGTCATAGAACAATTTTCATTCAAATAAAAGGATTCATTACATCAAATATCAAATACTACAAATATTGGTGAGCTCTAACTCTTAACTTCCTCTAAGAGCCAGGTCAGTTTCCCTCCGTGATCTAATGTTGGATCAATATTCTGACTCAGTGTTATTGCTACACCTGCCAAGTCTTCCACTTGTTGAGCCACTTCTCGTGCTTGAGTAACAGCATTTTTCATGTCATTGTCTCTTTCTTGTATCTTCATTCTCGATCTCTGAAATTGGACATGACGCTTCTTCTCACTTTCTTGATAGTCTTTCTTGACATCATCAACAAGATCTTTGTACATCAGCGTAAGATTGTGGTATTCATCTACCTTCTTCTTTAAAGCTTCATTTTCAGCTTGACTATCATTTAGCTTGATAACAATATCATCATACATCTGCATGTACATTTTTATCATCTCGCGTTTAGCTTCGTTGACCCTTAGTTCGTCCATGAAAGTTTTGTGTTGATTTTCCATTGCCTGCAGATCACACGAGAGTGCATTGACTCGATTTTCATTTACCTTAGAGCTCTTTTTCCAGTATTCGGCTTCACGCTTCATTTCCTTAATTCTTTTCTTCGATTATTCCAGAGTCATACCTAAACTAGCATTCTTGAGCATTGAACAAAGTTCTTGATGATCGAGTTGCAAACTTTTCAACTCCTCGTTCAACCCATCTCTCTCTTTCCTTAATTTGCTTATTTGAGCCTCATATTCGAACTGATGCCTTTTTCCCTAGGTATTTTCATCTCAAGCCTCCCATTGAACCGTTGAGTCAAGTTTCTTTTCTATTCTGAACTTCCATTTCCCGTACTCCAAAAGAACTTGAACTCGGCATTTGAAGGCAATGCAATTCTCAGTAGAATGTCCTCAGATTCTATCATGATATTCACAGTGAGCATTAACGTCATACCAGTTTGGATACAGAGGTTGTAGAGGTGTAAGGAAAATTGGGGTCACCAATCGGGCCTTCAACAATTGAGGATACAGTTATTTGTACGAAATGGGAATTGGATCAAAGTGATGTTTATGGTCTCCTGTCTTCTGATAATCAGTTGAGGGGGTTCTGGAATCTGAACTTTGTCTTGGACAGTTAATTGACTTTGATGGGCTTGAGTTTTCTTTCATTTTTACATCTCCATGTGTTTTATGAATTGTTAAGCTTTTAGGATATTTAGGATTTCCATCTTCCAAACTCAACATACCTCTCATGATAAGATTTTCAACTTTGATCTTTAGAGCTTTGCAATTCTCAGTAGTATGGTCTGAATTTCCTTGATGACAGTTACATATTATCTCGTAATCCTCGGGATAAGAAAACATTTTGGACTTGAACAGAACTCGCCTCACAAATTTCTTTTCTACCAAAAGCGGGAGCAAATTTGTGTATGTCACCGGGATTGAATCAAAAGACCTTCAATTTCTTTCCACTCAGGCTTTTTCTGGGCCTTTCATTACCTTCTTAAAATTTGGCCCACTTACACCTCATGTTGGTTTACTTATACAAATTGTAACGATGTTCGGACCTAGTCGTTTATACATGTTCTGGTCTATGTTCGGTTCTTTATGCTCAGTATGCACATTTTCTTTCTTCATAGCCGTCATCATAGTCATCATCCCAGGCATTTGTCTTTTCAGTTCTTGCATCTCATTCTTGTCAGCGTCAACACTAACCTTGTCAGCATCAACACTAACATAATTGGATGTATGACCCTTGGATGAACTACCCTTCATTTCAACACTAACCTTAGTGAGATCAAACTTTACTGAATTCAAAGTGTGCATAAACCAAAAAACTTTATTTCTACAGAAAATAATCTTAAAATATCCTTAAACTGAAGAATACGAAATTGTGTCTAAAACGAATGAGCATTTTTCAAAATTACAAACTCTCACTAAAGCTGAATATCTTTAAATAACATTACACCCACATGAGTAGTGTGCTCATGAAAGACCTAGGGTGATAGTTTCTTAATATGCACGCAATTATGGAGTTTGTGCCAACATGCTCTATAGACACACAACCACTCTGAATTTTCTTTAACAACTAGGAACTCAATATTTATGTGCTTCAAATTTGAAGTGTTCCTATTGTTTATAGAATAAATGAATGCATATTTATTGTCACAAAATAACTAAAGTGGTCTTACTATTCAATCTATAATTAGCAGCTCATGTGACAAAATTCTTTTGCATCAATATTCTATTAGAATCGAAGTTTGTAAACCTGATGATCTCTAACTTACCAGAACTACAATATGTGAGCATGTAATTTTTGTTCTCTAAAGATATCTCATAACTCTATTGGCTGCTATCCAATAGTCCATACTAGATTTGCTTAAATATCCGTCTAACATTCCAACAATATACGCAATATCTGAACGTATACACACTTGAACATAAATTATATTCTCAATAGCTTTTGCAGATAGTATCATTTGTATTTTCTAAATTTCAATGTTATTTTTAGGGCATTGAGTAAGACTAAATTTGTCTTCTTTAGCAATATGAGTATCACTTTGTTTACTCCCACTGAACTTGTAGTATATACAATTGTCAACCAAATTTATCTCAAAACCGAACGAGATAATTAATATGAAATTTATAATTTCATTAATGAGAGTCCTACTTAAGCTCATAGATGGATTTCTTTAATTTACATATCATTGATTTTGTACCACTAGACACAAATCTATTCTTGAACCATATAATTCATTTCTTCAATGTAGCCATTGAAAAACACAAGCTTAACATTCATCTTATGTAGCTCAAGATTAAAATAAGCAACAAGCATTATGATTATCCTAAAAGAGTCTTAAAATAAAATCGAAGAGAAAGACTTTACAAAATTAATGTCTTCTTTTAGAGTGTATCCTTTAAATACAAGACATGCATTATACTTAGCCACATTATTATTTGTGTTGCGACCATTTTTGAAACCGGGTGTGAAAAATAGTCTGATGATTAGGGTTTTGAAATCAGGGTTTTTCCATTTTTAACTTAATCTTGTAAATTAGGGATTTTCATATTAAATCAGATTTTCCTTTTATTTATTCTTGAAAATCAATTTGGAGTCACCACCGGTCACTTAGGTAGATCGGACACCATAAAAACAACCAAAGATTCGTTTCTTTAAAATTAGGGTTCGGGAGTCGGTTACGTGTGGGGAAAGATTAGCACCCCACAAACGCCCGTTATCGGTACCTTATTAATTTCACGTGGCATTTTGGCATTTCGAACAATAATTTAAATTTAATTAAATCCTTAATCGTTAAATGAATTTCATTCCAAATAGAAGTATCCTTTTGTAAGAAAATACATTTTACCGAATATAAGTTTTGAAACATCTAGTTATTTTAGGATACTTCAATTTATATTCAAAAATGTATCTCAACACAAAAGGTTTTTAATTCATGTCCATTTATTTTCTTGTCAATTCTAAGTTCAAACCTAATTAGGGCTCCAATTAATTAATTAAAGAATCTATGAATATTATCGAATTTAGGGGTTTATGTGATAACACCCAAATGCTTGGGCACTATCCATATTAAGCCATAAATCAATAATATTCCTAATTATCTAATGAATCTAACTATTTAAACCTAATCTTAATTTAATTTTAATTTAATTAACTATGTGATTACATATTCTAGGATTAAATGAAATATTAAATGTTTCACTAAAATGCCTCATTGATTAACATCACATTACAATGAGACACCAATCAACTTAGATAATCATTTATTTTCTACAATTATCTCCCTATTTTAATTATTTAAATTAATTAAAGAACCTAAGTTTAAGGCTCTAATTAATTACTAATCTAAATGATTTAATTAGCTGACAAATATTACTATATGCTAGTTTTTAAATCATGCAACAAATAAATAATTAAGACATTAATTAAAAAAAGGCTATATTGAATTGGATTGCAAACTGGAGAGCCATATTACATTTAAAAGTGACCGAATTGAGAGAATTCACAAAGTTTGGGCCAAAACCAAGAGGATACGGATTCTTGGGTGCCGTTTCAACCTGCCTATAAAAGGCTCTTACCGAGTCAACTCGGCTCATTTGTTGCCTCCTCACTCTCTCTCTAAATCCTCTGAACGCTAACACCTTAGAGCCTAAACACCAACTCCCTACTCGATCAAACTTACCCTTTTCACCAAAGTTCTTCCCATGTTCTTCGTTTTTTACCCTTTTAATCCATATAAACACAAAATTCCCTTTGATTCTTTGTTTTTTCGATTAAACCTCATATTTTTATAAGAACATAAACAATGTTCTGCGTTCCTCCCCTCTTCAATCTCACGCTACCATAAGCTGAACACCTAAATCTGTTTCCCGACCACCGGAGGCGGAGCTGGCCACCATCGGCCACCGTCTCCGGCCATCTTCTTCCTCACTCCGGCTACCAACCGAAACTTTCTACCACCGTCTAAACTATCCGACCGCCGCCAAGTGATATCCGGGCACCGTGCCAAAAGCCTAAAACTCATTTTTTTTTTACTCCAATTCAGCCTAGATCTATTCCTAGTCCATTAGGACCATCCAACTTCGACCAGCCTAAACCTAAGCTACCCGTCTCAGGCTATTCATTTTCAACTCCGGTCGTTTTAGTAACTCCGACCGCCAAGACTTTCGGCCACTAAAGATTTCCAGCCACCTTAAGATTAGTTTTCAAACACACTTTTCAGATTTGACTTTTCATTTCCTTATTTCGATTTTCACTAACATTTCAGTTTATTTTGCAGGGAATTAAAATAGAGAAGGGATTACCTTCTCATCCGTGAAATTTCGGCAACAAATACGGTGGCGGTTCAGATCTCAAGCGGTCGTTCAAGTCCCCGACGACTTCTGGTATTCTTCAACGACCATTCCTTTTTCTGATAGCGATTCAAGCTTCCGGTGACTCTATATCCGATGATCGATCAGATTCCAAGGTACACTCTCTCTCTTCATTTTTAATAAAGTAATTATTACTTTTTTGAATTGTCATTAATGCCCATCTGACACTCTCTCTCCCCTGTAAGTGGAAGATGATGTAAGGGTGATGTAATGTAGCTGATGTCAGCAAGGAGGAAAAAATTGATCTATGTGAAAACCATTCGGACCAATCTTGTTTTGCCACGTGTCCCTTGGGTTACCGAATTTGGGGGGGACTTAAGTTTGGATCAAATGTGTGTTTGTTTGGATTCAATAAGCTGTAGAAATTGGGATTTTAGGCTTGTAATGGGCTTCGGGTATTTAGAGTTGTAAAATGGAAATTAGAATGGACTATTCATTATTTTTTTGGGTTTTATATTATTTATTTTTCATTTGGTTTTATTTATATACTATTTATTTATTTATTTTTATACATACTCATACCCGGGTAAAAATCGGGTATTATAATTTGCATCCCTCTTGGTTTTAAATATTCATTTACAACCAATTGGTTTGTACCTTCAAGTAATGGGATAAATTCTTAAACTTTATTGTCTTCGATAAAATTTTACTTTTCTTATATGACGTCAGTCCACTTTTGAGAATTAGAACTTTTATGGTCTGATAAAAAAATGATTGAGTCATTTTTTATCATTTCATTATTATCTTTATTTTCTTGAAGAAATATACTATAATAATCTCAAATAGTATTTCTCTTTCCTCTCGTGGACCTCTTTAATGATACTTGTTTTTTAAGGTTGTTGAGTTTGTTCTTCTGAAACAATTACCTTATCTTGAATGAGAGTTGTTTAACATTGTTTTGTTGAGGTACTTGATTCACTTCTTGACTAATGATAGGTGTGAAAACCTAAACATTGTCCAAAGTGATAGTAGGAATTAAATTATAATCCAATTCTTCCTCAATAGCAATGTATCTAACCTTATTTTCCCTCCAAACTCATCATCCTAAAAAAGTTATAAATTTCTCCTTAAAATAAACTTAATTGTGAGATCATAAAATTTACCGCCCATAGATCACTCAAAATAACCGAAGTAGTTTCTCACTTTTGAAGTTTAATTACTTCACATATGTCATAACTTATTACAAAAGAAATCAACTATTTGTAACTTATTGTTATTTCTTTTGAGTTGGACCTTAGCAACTTTATTCTAATATTTTTTTATTGCCCTTATTCTTAAAGACACTAACTCAATAAGCATTGATCAAATGATTATTTTTACACTTATAATGCTTCAACCTTTCTTCCTCTTGAACACAATGAGAAATGAGCCCAAATATAGTCTATTTCTCCCTTTGACAATTGTAACTTGAATTGGTTAAACTGTATAGGAAGCGGTGCCAAAACCATAAGAACAAACAACTGTTAGAAAGTTAGATCTTATGTGCCTTAAATTTTGAAGCAATATTAAACATTTTCATAATGTACTCCCTCACATTTCCTTGACCCTTATACTTCATAGACATCAAATAAGGCATAAGTGATATCATCTTAACCTTAATGTTTTGAGTAAAACATTTATTAATTTCGTCAAGAAAACCCTTAGTTTGAGTAATCTTTTTAGATTTGTGCTCCTAAAGACATCTCGAATGTTGTACTTTATGATCATTAGACTTATGCGATTTGAACGATCTCACCTCTCAAAACACCTTTTATGGGTGGTTACCGCAGTGAAAGGTGCAAGACGTTCTTTCCTTAGTGCAAAGTCTATGTCCATACAACCAAATACTATATGTAAGTGTCTTTTCTATTTCTTGAAATTAGTTTCACTAAACATCAGTGTAGAATGTATTTAACAGATATTGTGACAACAAAAATAGATTACCTAAATATAGAACAAAAATAAGTAAATAAAATAAAAACAAGCTCATATAAATATTCATAAGTAAACAAATAAATTCAAAATAATGGCTAGTTCCCCTCAAGATACCAAGCACAACATTAATATCAAGTCTTTGGACAATAATATTAACTGTAAGCGGTACTGTTGTTGTAGCAATCAAACATTGACAATAAACTATGTCAAACAATATATTAATCTTTGGACTAACGTATTGCTCACATAAAATATATTTTAATTGTCACACATTTATCGCCACAGTTGTCATTGTAATTCTGCCAAATATTAACTTTCCTTTGGGTCAATTAATAAACGCATGAATTACAAAAACTCATAAACATCTTGATATTTTAAATAAATTAATCTACACAAAAACGGTCACTTTGGCGACATTATGTTTCAATTAATCCATTAAAATATTAAACATCCGAAGCCAAAATATGAATTTATTTGTTTCAAAATATTTTCCTTAATTTTATTTTTCAATCAAATTAAAAGATAACCAAAATAGTAATAAATTTGAATAAATGTAAAACTCATATCAAGATACCGGACACTCCATTAATATTTCATCTTTGGACAAAACATTAACTTGCAAGTGATATATTGATACATTAATCAAACATTGATAATAAGAACATGTCAAACAGAAATCTTCCTTTGGGCTGATTTATTGCTCACATGTATAACTAAATAATTATCACATGTTTATTACCACAGTTGCACATGTAACAATGCTAATTATTAACCTTCCTTTGGGCCGATTAATACTAATATAAACTGAATTACATGCACAAAACTTTCTATATTTTAAAATAAAATAATTTCCACAATAGAGGTCACTTTGGTGACTTAATGTTTCAATTAATTTATCTTAAAATATATAATATAAATATACTGATATTCAAATTTAAAATTTTATAATAGTCAAAACTGAAATTTCTAATAATACTTAAGTTTCCGAAATAACCTAAAATAAGGTTGTTTAAATGGGGCTATCGTAAATCGAAAAACCTAAATCTTTGATTGTTTCTCTAAAAATTCATTAAATATGCATTTACCAAGATTTTCACTATAAACTTAAAAACAAGATTAATAAACCATTAAACTAAATGCATTCGATCCTTAACTTCAAAATCGCCAACATATTGAATTCAAATAATCAAACTTAACTGAAAGTAAAAAAAAAAAACATATTAATGAATTCAATACGGATCACTAGAAGCTTTAAGATTAGTATATGTTTTTCCAAAGATCAAAACCAAACGTGATTCAACAATTCAAGCAAGAATTATTAGAGATAACCTGAATAAAGTTTTGAGAACTAACATGATTATAAAGTTTCTAAGTCACGGTAAATTTACCACGACAAAGCTCAAGTCAAGTTTTGTATTTTCTTTCTAAATTACTAACGACCAAAATTAAAACTTTTGATCAAGTCGAAACAAATATATATTAAAATTAAAGATTAATATATATTCTGAAAATAACATTAAAGATAAATTTATTAAAAATATAACAATAGCATAATTATCTTATCTGATAACATGCTGTCCAAACTTGAGGCATCCCTCAAATTTTATCCATAATAAAACACGAAACAATTTACCTGATTTTTGAATAAAAAACAACATTAAAAAATAAGATGCTTTAGTAATTCCGATCCCATAAAGCCTTAAAACATGATTTCACAAAAACAAAATAAAACTTTTATACATCTCAGATTCGCATATGTGCATACCCTATTTCGTTTGTGAATTCCAGTTTTTAATACTCAATCATATCATAATAAAACTTTAAAACTAATCCAGAATCCACTAATTATAAGAGTTGAATGACAAATAATTGATCTCTTTATATCAAACAAATATAAATATCCATTCGATCTATAACCATAAATTCATAAAGCAGCGATTTCATTAAATAATTAAAACTTAAAGATTCAACATCAATTATTAATTTGAAAACCAAAACAAAATTGAAACCCTTAAAAAGATTTCAAAACAAATCAATCAAAAATAAATAAATTAATTGGTTCTCAATGATTTAACACGACGATGCGCTGATGCCACTTGTTAGAACTAAAGCATACCCAAAATATAACAGGTATGAAAACTAACCCATGATCTATCATGTCAAATCATCAAGAACAATAGACTGGCGGAAGCGTGCCTAAATTAATCGATAGATGAAAACCTTGAATCATTTGTTGAAGATCGCCTAAAAGGTGGTTGTGATCTTCTAAGAAAATAGGTTAGCTCTTGCCGTAAAAACTCTCTGGCGGGATAAGAGTAACACAAGTTAACTTATTTATTGGGGATCACTACCTCTTTATATAGTTGATTTAATAAATTAACTATTAAGTATTTATAATTCTGCCCCTCATTGAATAATAAATACATCTTATGGTATCTACACTTTTATTTCTATGACACTTTAATACTCATGACACGCCTAATATAATTGGTCGGTCACTTAATTTTATGTCATATTTTATAATAGCATCATGCATTTTACATATGTGCTCACAATTGCGGATTTTAATCCAACATAAAGCAATTTCAAAGTCTAATTTCCAAACTAACAATCCACAAATACACCAAACTAGCATATTAAAACTAAAGTAACAATCCACAAGATCACCAAACTAACATATTAAAATTAAAGTAACAATCCACAAATACATCAAACTAACATATTAAAAACATTCTTGAAAAAAAAAGTTCAATGATACATAACCAATCTTGAAAATAAGGAAATCAAAATCTCTTCACTCCATTCATTGTTGCTTGCAATTACTAAAAAAATATTTTAAAAAGTTAACGAACTACTCGCGAACTTATCGAGTCGAGTTAGACTTTGCTCGACTCAACTCGTTAAGCACCCCTAGGAGGGAAGAGAGAACTCTAGGGAAATGAAGATAGTGCTACTAATAGGTCTAGAACCTATGATCTAAAGAAATATGAAGGAAAAAAAATAAACAACTTGTTCAATAAGCCAAATGTGTTTGCTTATATAAACTATATATTTAAAAGCAAACAACTTTCCTAGAATGTATTGTAAGCAAATAAAAAAAGTTTGTGGATTTAAATTTAGTTAGCCTGATAAATTAATTTGAAACAATATATTTAAAAGCTAACAACTTCCCTAGAGTTTATTGCAAGGTTTTCTAGAAACGTCAAAACTAAACACAAGTATTATTGCTGAACACGTGTGTTTGATTTTTTTGACTAATCATAATGATTTAACAAACCTCAGAAATCGACTGCTACTTTGAAATTTTCAACCATATGTGAATTTAAATATATTTATCATTTTGAAAAGCAGATAAAACATTACATTATAAGATACTGTTTGAAAAATACAATTAAATTTATATTCATAGCATATCAAATGTTACATTTCTATAAAATAAAACTCAAATTTAAATGTATATTCAACGCCCCGTAATCCAATCCCACCGAATACAAGAAAAAAATGATCGGCATTAATCAGTTGATTGATGGAAATAAAGTAAAGTTAAGGGGCAATTATGAAACATTTATAAGTCTCGAAAAAAAAATCTGTTCAAAACCAGCTTCCTAAATCCTACCTACCCGTAATAAAAAAAGGCTGCAAAATCTCCCAAACCCAGTAAGGTCTCTCTCTCCTCACCTCACCTAGGCTATAATTCTACTCCTAATCCTATTTAACAACACAAACTAGAAGTTGGGAAACCCAAAGTTGAGATCATGGGAAGTAAATGGAGGGAAGTGTTGTTGGCCCTTGGCTTCAACATGCCTCAAAATTCATCATCAAGCTCTTCTTCCGATGAAGGGAAAAGGTCTTCATCTGACGGCCTCCGTTTGTCCAACTCCACCTCAAAACCTTCTAAGGTCCCTTTTTTTCCCTTTTTTACTACCTAACTCTCCTTATTCTTGTTGAGACTTCTTCTTTCAGATTGTATCTTAATTGCAATTATCCGCATTTTGTGATTTTTTCTCTCTTGCTGCAACTAGTAATTAGCTAATTTACTTTTCTTTTTAATCTCGAATAATAGTCAAAGGAATATATCTAATACAAATTATTTTTAGTGTCAATTGTGTTCTTTGTCTAATCCTAATTCTTTTTGGCCTTTTGATCTTGAATGGTCAATGTATGAATTATGAAAGGTTGGTGTGTAGAGACAAAATATTGAAAACTACTATTAATGTTGTCAAGTTTTAATTTTTTTTATTGACTGTAGTATTTGATTTAATCTTCTGGCTTCTGGCAATATATATATATATATATATATATATATATATATATATATATATAACTTGTATAGCTTGTCGTCATGTGGGGTCGGAGGCTAGAATTTCTGAAGATGGGGTATTTGTTTTCATCTCTCCCGTAGGCTTATAATATGGAGATTAAATGGATTAGTCCCTTTGAAGGGCCCTTGTGCTTTTGTTTATCAGAAAAAAGAATACAATACCCTGCCTACTCTTCTCCATCAGCTTGATGGAAAAAGTGCTTTCTCTTATTAGCATACCTGCACTGTTTTAATCTCTCTCCTTTTGATGACAAACTTGACAAAGGCTGTGGGGTTCTGTGGACCATTGATTGTGAGCCTTTTGCTCAATAAGCTTCAAGAAAAAAGGGAGTTATTGGAGATAATAATTTGTGGTCAAATCCCATCATCCCCACTTCTTTTGATGTGCTTTGTGTTTGAGAGAGTTGTTTAATTATTCTTACTTTTTAAACTCACCCTTTAGTTTTGAGTTTTAGTTTTGATGAGCTTTGCTCAATAGCTGCTATGATTTGTCAAAGTAGGAAACATCGACTGTTCAGCTATGATTGTGTTTCATGTAAAGCCACATTGTAATGCTTAAGTATTCTTTTTGGTTCTTAATCCATTTTCGAAATCAACACATAAATGCTACAAAGAGTGTTGTTCTCTTTCAATTTGAACCTTTCTAGCTTCCTTGGAGTTGTGGAATACCAAAAACTGCAAATTGTTTTATGTAGGATCAGATTTTGGTTTTAGGGGAGAGAGGTAGGGGTGTGTTGGAATATATCGGCCATTTAATTTTAATATAATAATTGCTTTAAATCTTTGCTTTTAGTTCGACCTGTTTGTATTAAATCTCACCAGCCTTGCTCTTCCAAACTGCAGAGAACTTGTTCAATATGCCTGACATCAATAAAACATGGTCAAGGTCACGCTATTTTCACTGCAGAATGTTCCCATTCTTTCCACTTCCACTGCATAACTTCTAATGTAAAGCATGGAAATCAGATTTGTCCGGTTTGCCGAGCAGAATGGAAGGAGATCCCCTTTCAGGACCCTCCTTCCGATCTTCCCAACAGAACGTCTAGAATCAACCCAGGAGATTGGCCCCAGGATGATACCTTGATGACTAGGCAGATTTCTTATATTTTACGTCCCTCCTCTGAGCCAGGGACCTTTGATGACGATGAAGTCCTCGATCAGCAGCACGAGACTACCGAAGAAATTGCCTTTGCCAATGATTCCACCAATAATAATTATATTGGAGCAGTAGAAGTCAAAACATATCCTGAAGTTTCAGCCGTTCCTAGAGCAACCTGTCATAATAATTTTGCTATATTAATTCATCTCAAGGCTCCCCATACATGTGGTGGGCATCATGGCAGAAATCCAACTATAGTTCCCCCCGCAACTCAAAATTCTCGTGCCTCGGTTGACCTTGTCACAGTTCTAGATGTTAGTGGTAGCATGGGTGGTACCAAGCTTGCATTGTTAAAACGAGCTATGGGGTTTTTGATTCAGCACCTTGGGCCCTCTGACCGTCTTTCTGTTATAGAATTCTCCTCTGCAGCCCGTCGGCTCTTTCCTCTTCGCCGGATGACAGAGACTGGACGGCAGGAAGCTTTGCAGGCTGTTAACTCTCTTACTTCAGGCGGGGGAACAGATATTGCCGAGGGGCTTAGGAAAGGTGCCAAGGTGATAGTAGACCGCAAGTGGAAGAACCCAGTCGGGAGCATCATACTGTTGTCGGATGGGCGGGATGGTCCATATAATGTCACAAGCCCTAGGGGAGCTCATTCAAGTATAAATTACAAATCACTTCTTCCTATCCCAATTCATCGCGGTAATGGAGCAACTCCTTATATCCCGGTGCATGCCTTTGGATTTGGCGCAGATCATGATGCTACGACAATGCATTCGATTTCCGAGATATCGGGGGGTACATTTTCTTTCATAGAAGCTGAGGAGGTTATCCAACATGCTTTTGCCCAATGCATTGGTGGGCTTTTAAGTGTGGTAGTGCAGGAGGCATGTGTTAAACTCATGTGTGCACACTCAAATTTGGTAATTAATTCATTAAAGGCGGGGAGTTATCGAACTAGCATGACAGCTGATGCAAAAGTGGGTTCTATTGATGTAGGAGACTTGTATGCCGAAGAAGAAAGGGACTTTTTGGTGACAGTCAATGTTCCAGTTGATGAATCTGGTAATGATGAGATGTTGTTGCTGAAAGTTGGATGTATTTATAGAGATCCCATATCAAAAGAGATGGTGACATTGGAAGAAGCCAATGAAGTAAAGATCCATAGGCCCACAATGGTTGGAGAACCAGTAGTGTCAATGGAAGTAGACAGGCAGCGAAACAGGCTCCACGCTGCAGAGGCTATGTTTGAGGCTAGAGCCTCTGCGGAACGTGGTGATCTAACCTCTGCTGTCTCACTCCTCGAGAGCTGTGGGAGGGCTTTATCTGAAACCGTTTCTGCAAGGGCAGGTGATAGGTTATGTGCTTCACTATGTGCCGAGCTAGAGGAGATGCAAGAGCGAATGGCAAACCGTCGTGTGTATGAATCATCAGGAAGGGCATATGTGTTGTCAGGTATAAGCTCACATTCCCTGCAACGAGCAACCGCAAGAGGTGATTCCACTGATAGTTCAAGCCTTGTTCAAGCATACCAGACCCCTACCATGACAGACATGGTGACTCATTCTCAGAGGTTGTTTTTCGGTAACCCTCCACAGTGAAAGCTTCGACCAACTCAGTCATTTCCGGCTCGTCCACAGCCAAGGTAAGTCATGGGAGAAATCTTAAAGCACAATTCTCCTAGCATTCATTTTCTAGACCCATAAAGCTTTTGTTTTATGAAAATATTTGTTTTTCCATTGGGAATAAATTGTAGAGTCAAAGAAACAAGGCTCAGTGTTTTGGTATATTTTCTTGTTTTGATTTTGATATGGGAGACAATTTGAAATCACTGCTTTGAAAGGAGCATCAATGGAGTTCAGAAAATGGGAATTATTTGTCTACATATTTTGGTTTGTTCACTTCAATATATCCGAAGATGGAGATTTTCTTACCAATTATATTTGTCCAAGGAATTTTACAATTAAATTATGCATTTTGAGGCAAGCAGATTGCATTGGATCCATTACAAGTTGGATTACACACAGATATCTGTGTGTGTATAGAAATTATGATCCGATGGTGAGAATTAAAAGAACTTTTTACTAAAATATGCAAACCGTTAAATTAATTTAATTTTTTAGTAAAAAATTAAAATATTTTGAATATATTTAAAGTATAATTAAAGCAAGATTTAAAATGAAAATAAATTTATAATTTTTATATTTTTAGATTAAATTGAATATTTTTTCACATTTAGTTTAATAATTTCATATATATAATAGTGAAACACTTTTTTAATTTAATTAATAATTTTAATTTTTTATTAAATATCTTAATTCATTGATTATATATTAAAATGTATATATTTAATATACATGTTTATAAGATATTTAATTAAGGTGAGAAATTAAAATTGTTAATTAAATTAAAAAATCGTTTTAATATTATATATATGAAATTATTAAATTAAATGTGAAAAATATTCAATTTAATCTAAAACTATAAAAATCATAAATTTGCTTTCGTTTAAATCTTGCTTTAATTATATTTTAAATATATTTAAAATATTTTAATTTTCTACCAAAAAATTGAATTAATTTAGCAGTTTGTATATTTTTACACATCCCAAATGATCTAAGTTCGAATTCTCTCTCAACCATTTTTTATTTCTTTTTCCCTAAAAATTACAGTATTATAAGATATATATTAAAGGGTGTAATTTGTATTAATACAAATGGTTTGGTGCAGTGGTAATGGCATGGATGTTTTACTGTGGAGGTTCCAGGTTCAAATGTCCCCAAACACACTCCTTGTCTCTTTAATTTCCCTTTAACCAGGTGGTGACACGTGTTGTCATCCGATTGGATGATTAATTTTAATTAATTTAATTTAAATTAGGACCAAATTGAAATTATAGGTAAATAACATGAACTAAATGTATAATTTTACAAATTTTTGTTAACTGTCACGTCACCCATCCGTTAGTTTTTTAACGGCGGAGGTAGAAATATGTCAATTTAATAAGTTTTGTATTCTGATTGACGATTTCGATAATTCGGTGGTCAAAATAAATACCCCAATTAGTTTGGTGTTCACTGATGTAGTTTACCCTTCTTAATAATATCAATCGGCTATTTTAATATAAAAAAAGGAAGTCAATGTGGGTGGTTTTATTGATAATTGTCATATATTAAAGTTTGAATCTTTATATATATATTTTTTAAAATATGTAATATTTCAAATTTTATGACTTTACTCGAAAACGATGTTACTTGAAGATTTTTAAGTTTGATGAAATTGAACTAAAAAAATTCAGAACTTGAGATCCATTAATTGACCAACGGTCAAAGATGCATATGTAGGCTCATCTTGTATAAGTTTGAATCAGATATTTTTTTGAGAGTGTAATTACTTTCCTACTTAATAAAAAAATTTAAAACTCATCATAAATTTGAAAGAATTATCATATAATTTAATTTATAAAATACAAATTAGAAGAAAAATAAATATAATTTCGGAGATTCTTAATTCACCTAGTGGTCATGGACTTCACCTATTTGTGGGTTCAAATCACAACATTTGTTTTAAGAATGTTATTGGAACACTACTTAATAAAAAAAGGTAAACTACATAAATGGTCACTGAACTTTTAGGACATATTCATTTTGGTCATCGTACTTTTAAAATATTCGATAAAGTCACCCAACTTTTAGTTTAATTTCAATATAGTCACCGAACTTTTAAGACGGATTCATTTTGGTCACCGTACTTTTAAAATATTCGATTAGGTCACCCAACTTTTAGTTTGATTTCAATATAGTCATCGAACTTTTTGTTCGCTTTCAATATGGTCCCTCTCGTTACCTTACGTTAAAAGCTGAGGTTAGTTTTCGTTTCCTTAATAAAAATAGATAAACTACACCAATCATCACTCAACATTCTTCTCACCTCCTATGTTGGTCACTAGAGTTAAAAAAAATTTAATTTAATAGCTTAACTTTCGAATTGTTAATATTTTGGCCGCTTTCAAATGACATGGTTATACAAATAGAAAAATACGATTAATCCTTAAAAAATTCGGGTAATGGTCCTTTACTTTGCTTATTAAATTTACCATATTACCATATTTTATATTTTAATAAGCAAAGTAACTCGAATCAAATATTCCAATTAAACCGGTCAATCGATTATCCGATTTAATTGGTAGAATATAAGATTGAGAACTGAATAATCTAAATTTAACAATAAACCAAAATCATTTTTAAGGACTAATCGAAACCGATTTCTGTATAAATTTTTAAAATAAAGTATTTTCGATCCGGTTATGGTTCACGATTTTAAGCAAAATTGATTAACTGATATGATCTAGTATATACAATATTGCTAAATTTTATGCATTACGATATCTAATAGTATAGTGATTTTGATACCCTTATGATTTTTTTTAAAAAAAATTGGCTATGGGTAGGATTAATAGGTTTGAACTTTCAATTTTTGACTTTCTAATTGTTTTTACACTTTTATCACAACCGAACAATTATTAAATTTACCATATTATCATATATGATATTTTAATAAACAAAGTAAAAAAATCATTTCCAGAATCAAATATTTTGATTAACTAGTTAATCAATTATCTGATTAATTGGTACAATATAAGATCGAAATTGAATAATATGAATTTACCAATTAACCAAAATATTTTTTAAGGATTAATCAAAATTTTCTATTTGTATAAAAATGCCATTTGAGAGTGGCCAAAATATGAACAATTCGAAAATTAAATTATTAAATTGAATTTTTTTAACTGTAGTGACTAAAATAAGAGTGAGAAGAATGTTGAGTGATGATTGGTGTACTTTACTCATTTTTTATTAAGGAAAAAACGAAAACTAACGCTTTTTACAGAAGGTAATAAGAGGGACCATATTGAAAGCGAACTAAAAGTTCGGTGACTATATTAAAATCGAACTAAAAGTTGGGTGATCTCATTGAATATTTTAAAAGTATAGTGACCAAAGTGAATCCGCCCTAAACGTTTGGTGATTAAATTGAAATTGAACTAAAAATTGGGTGACCTTATCGAATATTTTAAAAGTACGACAACCAAAATGAATTCACCCTAAAAGTTCAGTGGCCATTTATGTAATTTACCCTAAAAACATAATGTCAATAATATGCATGCGTTAATGAAAATTATCCCTTCATTTGTTTACTCAGTAAATTCACTTTGAATCAAGCCTAGTTTAGTAATTAAAATATATCCTTCTAAAATTTAGTAATAAACTCTTAATAATTAGTTAATTACTTATGCAAAAAATACTAAAATATTTGTTAATATTTCGTATTAATTAAAAAACACAACAAATCTCTATTGTCTTCCTCTTTGTTTGTCTTTCTTTCTTTATAAAATTTATATTAATTCATTTTTTGGTTTCTTTCTCACTGACATAAGACCAAGCAGATCATCAGGTAAGTTTCTAACCATAACATTTTTTTATTATGTGAAAGTTAGATTTTTCTGGGTTTTTAACAATTTTAAAATAATTAGTTCACAAAATTTATAAAGTTTGTTTTTTTCTCGAGTTTTATTTTTATTAGGAGTAAATGTATTTTTAGACGTAAAATGATATTTTGTTTTGTTGTTTAAACATTTATTTATGTTGAATGTGATGAGAGACAATGCAGATCAAGAAATTCAAGGTAATTGGCTTAACTAATTTTCAGATTTTAAATGCCATTTTCTTAATCAATTGCTTTATTTTATGCAAATATAGAGTTTTGGGAGGGGAGGGGGGAATCTGATGCGTCAGAGATGATAGAATGGCCTAAAACTCCATATCTGGAAAATCATAATGGAGTTACCCTGTAAAACTAGTGCATGGGACGGACGCAAAACTTTATGTTAGGGGTGAACTTATAAAATTTTAGGAGGCGAAAATAGATTTTCAATATGAAATATATAGAAGATTTCTAAAGAATTTCTATATTATATAGGAATTTTAAATTTTTAGGTCCATCTCTGAATGCATGGTTGAACTATGTCATTGGCTGGATTAAAAGCATGAACTAAATATGGAAACTTGTTTGTATTAATCTCATGGTTAGATATTGAATACTGGAGTTGCTTTGCTCTTGAAGAATTAATGCCCCATTTTCTCCTCCAGTTGCTTATGGGAGATAGCTCTTCTTGTTGGCATTTTACCCTTTAAATAAACTGCAAAAAAACAGCAGCACTACCTATATGGCCCCCATTCACCGCAGGTTACCATTTTTGTCATCTCTTGAACCTTACTGCATGCTTTATGTTTTATTGCTAAACCATTTTCAGTGCATTCACAGTGGAGTTCTTAAGAAAACAAAAGATAGTGTCCTGTTCATTCTGACAACCATTCTTGGACTTGTTTTTGGATTCTTAATTGGTATTTCAGTGCCCGTCTTTGCTCGTTACGCGGTATGGTTCCCTTCATTTATATCTACCACTTCTGCCATAGATCAATCATCCATATGATGTTTCTCTTTTTTTTTTCAATCCCTGCAGACTTACTTACCTTCAAGCCATAGATCATCTGTTGATGTAGCAGTATCTAATGACCAAGTATTCTTTGCACTCAAGTCCCCTGAAACAACTGCAGGCAATGTCACCCCACCACCACCGATGGTAACAAGTTATATCATCTGTGTTTTCCAGATTCTTGTGTGGAGAAGTGTTCTTTGTTCTTGTTTACATCATGGTGCTTGGTTTTGATCCAGTTTGTTATTTTTTTTGTCCCTGGTTTTGTGCTTTTGCAAGAAACGTATTCACAGAAATCCTCGTGCTAATCCTCGTGTTGCAAGATTACCTCCTCGAATTGTTGTTCGAGAATCTGACCTTTATATTCACAGATTATGGGGTTTGCCTACTCTGGTATGATGCATAATATTTACATAGACCATTATTGTCAGCTTTCAAACATACACCTTGGAATATAAGTATACCTCCATATGTCTTATAGTGATTCTCTTTAAATCTGCAGGACCTGAAGAGGAAACCAAAGTATTTAACAACATTTTCAGTTGGTGTTGATCAGATGAATAACATTGATGCATGTGTTAAAAAGGTTAGACAATGGGACCACTCCCTCTTTTGCTATTTAGTGTTCATTTTTTCCTTCTACAATTCTGATTTCAAAGTTTCTGACACTCTTGTATGCTTATATGTTGTTGAGGTAGTTCTCTGGGGATTTCCAAATTTTGCTTTTTCATTATGATGGCCGGACAAATGAGTGGGACAAATTCGAGTGGTCGAAGAGAGCAATCCATATTAGTGTGAAGAAACAAACAAAATGGTACGTTTTTACAGTGTCCTGATGATTCAAAACATGCACATTTTCCTGTTCATATATGTATACGCATTTGTATGTTTTAGGTGGTATGCAAAGAGGTTTTTGCATCCAGATGTTGTTTCTGCTTACGAATATATTTTCATATGGGATGAAGATCTGGGAGTCGAACATTTTGATGCAGAGAGGTTTGTGTTATACATATTAACTTAAATTTCAACATGAACATGCTTCTTTCTAATATTCACTGCATGGTTACTAGATACATACAACTGGTGAAGAAACACGGTTTGGAGATCTCACAACCGGCCATGGATCCTGCTAATAAACTGACATGGGAGATGACAAAGAGGAGAGATGACCAAGAAATTCACAAGTAGACTCTGTTTGTCTCTTGAAAATCATGAAAGCAAGAGTCCCGTTTATTTATCTCTTAAAATAGTTCATTTCAAAATCGGTTCAACAGGGTTACCACTGAGAGACCAGACTGGTGTATGGATCAACATCTGCCACCATGTGCTGCGTATGCTCCCTCTCGCACACTGGCTCTGATACAATTCACTTTGATATCTACTATTGGTGCATTTCACATTGTTTGCTTTGCTTTCTCTTAGTTTTGTGGAAATTACAGCGCCTGTATTTTCTCGGAAAGCTTGGCGATGCGTATGGTATATGATTCAGGTAAAGTCCGCTTACGGATTTCATAGGCATTTCCTGCTAGAAGTCTGAGTAACATAGACCAGTAGAGTTCAAGATGAGCTCGCTCGATTCTCAACTTCTGTGATGGTAGAAGGAGCTTTACTACACTGTTTTTTCTTTCTGGATATTTACTGAATAACTTGGTTCAATTTCTTCTTATTTTTGCCGGATACTAGCAAAATGCTTAACAAATGATTATTGTTGTCATAGAATGATCTGGTGCATGGATGGGGATTGGATTTTGCTCTGAGAAGATGCGTTGAGGTTAGCAGTTTATGTCTGCTATTGTAAGCATGCATTGTAACACAATAAGTTAGTCATGTTTGTTGTCCACAGCCGGCGCATGAAAAAATCGGTGTGGTAGATTCACAGTGGGTTAGTCACGGAGAAACTCATTCTCTTTTAAAGCAGGCGAGTTTTCATTGCAATGCATTAATGCTCAATTATGTTTATGTTGCTCCAACCCTCTTGATTGTAACCAAGTTCGGGAAATCTCGTAAGCGAGGGGAATTAATATTAAGAATTGTTGTGTTGTGTTTCTTGTCTCCAAATATCTTATATTTGAGAATTTTGCATTAACAGGTTAGAAAAAGGTGCAAAGAGGAGTGGTCTGTGTTTCAGAATCGTCTCGACAGAGCCGATGACGCATACCAAGCTCAGCTCGGAAAGGGGTGATGTTGGGGGGATTTTCTTTCTTCTTAAATATTTGTTTTTTTTTTCCCTTCATTATCATCCCATTTGTACACATCTCACCTGACGTTCCTTAGTACTCAACTTTTTACTGAAAAAAGAGTGGAATCGTTCTTGTTGCACACCCTCATTGTTGGTAAGTAATGGAGCTGTTTTTTTCCAAAGGCACATGGTTGAGTTTCTTGTTCCTCAATTTAAAAAAACTTGGTCAAAAAAATTTACTATGGATACTGTTTTTTAATAAAAAAATTACTAAAATGCAGTTTCAAAACAGTGGGGGTTGGATTGAGCGAAGAAAAAATATACAATAATATACACAAAATTATTTGAATTCCAATCTCTTAAAAATCAATTATCTTCTCCACTATGTTCATATTCACTTATTCTTTAAGCATAGTTTCTTATTGTTTTTTCTATCAGTATCATTTTGTCTTCTAAGAATCAGAATAATTTACCATGATTTTACAAATATTTTAAAATTTATAATATAAATTATTATTTATATAAATATAAATTTCGTTGACCATAATAATATAAAAGTACAAAATGCACAAGTACTTATATGAATGAATGAATTTAATAAAAGAATTTTAATAATATTAAAAACTAAATTTAAATTTTCAATTTTAATAAAAGAATTTAGTTTTTAATTATTTTATAAAAAAAATGAAAAATCTAAACTAAATATAAATACACCTAAAAAATGATAATCAGAGTTTTAAAGAATATAAAAAGAAAATTAACGTTTCCAAAAAATAATAAAGTGATCATCTTTTCGACTACAGTTAATGGGGAAGTCGACCATGGTTTTCTTGTCGATAATGTTTCATAATACTGTCGGAAACAAACAAATTGTCTTAATTTTATGGGTTAACTACTGGGATGGTCACTTATGTTTTTCTTCAGTACAGAGTTGGTCACTGACTTTTAAAAATGACCAATAAGATCACTTACGTTTTCGATCTGTAAATTTTTTGTCACTAAGACGTTGTTGCTGTTAAACTTTAACGGGATGTTGATATGGCATAATAAAAAGAAAGATAAATTACCTAAATAATCGTAAATTATTACTTCACTTATATTTTAACCACCGATTTTCAAATCAATGTCAACACTAATAGCCTTCTTCAAAACAATCTTATCAACAGCAGCTGTTACCAGCAAGAGAGGCCTCGTTGTGCTATCATCATCTGAACAATGCTAATTTGACAAACCAAAAACACACACTTTAGCAATCCCAAAAAGGGTCTAAAACACACTTTAGCACCATTTGTCAATTTCGCATTCGAATTTGATGTTCGGCTGTCATGTCATTCGTTATTTTCGGTGATTCCTTGATGGGGGAAACGGCCTGCTAGGTTCGACGACCAAAGGGTAGGCTTAGGAGCGGCGGTAGCGGCGGCGACCGGCGGCGAAAATTTAGGAGTTTAGTTTTGAGAGATTTTAGGGATTTGAAGACTGTTTTGTAAGAATTGCAAAACTTCAAGAATTTATGAAAAACTGAAAATTTTGGGTGTTTTTCTTAAAAAAATTAAGCTAGTGTCACATATCAAGCATTGATTGGTTATAAAAAAATTTAACACCCATTAACAGTTAAGCACCTATAATTATAACTTTTGAAATTTTGAGCACATATTTTTACAAAAAAAAAATACTTTAGGCACCTAAAGTTCAAAAATAGTATACTTTAGGCATCTATTTTTCATTTAAGCCTTATTAATTCCAAAAAGGAAAATTCTACGTGCATCGAACACCATTGGACACCACTAACGATGAACACCATTAAATTAATTAATAAAGATTAAAAATCCCAATGACTCAACATACAATTAATAACTATTTAAAATAAAAATTAAATTAAATTATTTTTTATATATATTTTATTTTTTAATCTTTATTTTCAAATAATTGGATCAAATGTCTAACTCCTAAATTAAAAATCCCTAAATTGATCGGGTTATTCAGCAAGAATCGACATTCTGAAATACTTCAGGGTTATTAATAGCAGAGGCTTTAGGATAAGATATCCTTAAGCTTATTAGTGCTCCTAGGGATTTAGCGTTTGCATGTGATATAATTGATTGGGTTTCAATTGGGGAGAGTTGGACCGAACAATTTTTTATTAATAAATCGGGAAAAATGAACTTTGCAGCTGCCGTCGAATTTGGTGCGTGAACGGCGAGGAATGGCAGCTAGGTTCAAACGCGGGTCAGGCTGCAGCAGGGATGAAGGCGCGGCGGCAAAAATTTCGTCGGCGGACGTTGACTAATGGCGGCAACGGCTAGAATGACATTGAGGAAAAAAGATTTAGGATTTTTTTAATTTAGGATTGGTATTTGTTCTAATTATTTAAAAATAAAGATTAAAAAATATAATATATATGAAAAATAATTTAATTAAAATTTTATTTCAAATAATTATTAATTATATGTTGAGCCATTAAAATTTTTAATCTTTATTAATTAATTTAATAATATTCAACAGTGTTTAATATTAATAATATTATAGTGTTTAATATTAATAGTATTTAGCGATACTCTTTCTTTAAAAAAAACCCAAGATCCAGCAGTTCTCGCTTGTCATTTTTAAATTTTTAAGACTACTTTTTATGGTTTAAGCTTTTCCATAACTTACCTTTTCCATATCGTCTAATTATTAAACTAATAGGAAGAGAAAGCATACTTTGACTATTTGAAGCAATAAAAGTATTTGCATACGAGTATTTAAACGTTTATTTCCTATTAACTCGATTGAAGTGTGAGTTTAAAGAGAAATTATATCATAAGTTCGGTTTGTTAGGTTATTTATGGTCTCAATCAATAAAAAAACATTTATTTTATTAATTTTTTCAATATCATTTTTTTATCGAGTGAATCTACAATTGGTAAAAAAAATATTTTTTAATTTAATTTACAATAAATCTGAGTAAAGATTCACTCGGTAAAAAATGGCATAGAAAAAATTAATGAAATGGGTACTTTTTATTGATTGAGACTATAAATGACGTCGGTGAATGGCATGGAAGGGCAAATGGGCTGCCTTCTCTCAAACCAATTCGACCGGATGATTTCGATTTTTCGACTTCCGAATACCATCAGTGGTTTGCTGCAAACAACAAAGTGTACTTGACGACCGAAGGCGAACGATATTTTGTACTGTTACTCCAAAAAGCCAAGGAAGTGTCGGCATCTTCTGTAGGGCCATCTGGAGGCAGATCCAAGAGTAGGACAGGTTCTGGTAGACGCTGTAGATGACAGGCAGAACCTGAACCTGAACCGAAACCAGAGCCATTTGATCTCCTTAGTTTGCAACCGGTATATGGGCCCCCGAGTTGGGATCAAGTTGTTTTCATGACTCAAGGGTCATATAATTTTCATACTCCATATGAACCAGGCGTGTGGAGAGGTATGCCTGGTAATTGGGCGAGTCAAGGAGAAGGATCTGCATCACAGGTGCAAGGTTCAACCTCCAATTTTGCTAAAGATGTTTATGTGCCTGAGTTTGTGGTCCCGCAAACTCAGTATCCTGATATGGCGTCCATGACAACATTCTTGTCGACAACGTCCCTTTCAGGTCCTACTTTTTTCGGCGATGTTGGAGGAGCAGGTCCGAGTATGTTTAGTCAACCACGTCGTATGACTCCTGATGATAATGATGATAGCGAGAATGGCGATAATGATGACGATGATGACGATGCAGACGATGATGAACATACCCCGCAGTAGCGGAGAATTCAATGGGCGCCAACTTGGTATGACCAGACTCACTCGGGGCACCGACAAATCCTAAGGCGGAAGGAAGGAAGAGGACAAAGGAGAGGATGATTTCTTTTTGTTGTATTAAATACATATTGTAGTAGTTGTTTTTTAATTAGTTATGAAAAATATAATTGATTGTTATTAGATATTGATTTCTTATTATTGTAAGAAGAACTTCGTAAATTGAAACAAATTTATTTTGCAATTTTGTTGATGATGTTCGAGCCCAACATATATTTATCTTTACAGTTTAAAGTAAATTGACGAAGCACATTTTAAGTAATTGAAAATATTAGTTTCATAAAAGTAATAAGTTAAGTTGTTGAACTAATATTTTGATATAACAAATTAAAAGAAAAATGTTTTTGGACTTAACCAAATATATTGGATCTTTAAAAAATAATTCAAAGTCCAAACAAACTTCAAAAAATTTGTTTCGAATGATTTCAACTTAGTCGATTTTTTTCGTAAACCGTTTATGGTCATTGGGGATGTTTTAGAGCCGTTGGGAAGTCATAAAGTTGAGCTTTAAATTCTCACCTGCACAGAGGTTTCGAAACCTTTACCAGAGGTTTCGAGACCTTAAGGAGGATTTAAAGAAAACAGTAGCCATTACAAGGCCAAGGTTTCGAAAACAAAGGCATTCTGCCCGAAAAGGTTTCGAAACCTTAAGGAAGGTTTCAAAACTTTTCCTTAAAAACTCATGTTTTGGAAATTTGTTGACTTTTAAAAATACATTCGATATAGGTGTAAAGTCAAACATTTTAAACATATTTTTCAAGTTTTGAGGACTTCTGAAAACTTTAAACAAGTCCAAAACATTTTTCACATAATTGTTATATCAAAATATTTTCTCAAAAAAAAATGATCGATCCCCTTCTTAAGGGATCGGTCCCCTAGAATGACAAGGCGGATCTGTAATAAATTCCACCTTGATCATCTATTATAGGCGATGATGCATGAGTACCGAACATTGCATATGCAGCTGCCTGTACAAATTTGGCACAGAATATGACTAATGCGCTTCCCAATGCACGTCCTCCTCCTGTGCCTTAGAATCTGAAGATATACAATTGCCTCCGGCCCTCTTCACTTAACCGAACCGCCATATCGGTCTGGTGATTTGGGTGCTACACAAAGTCACCCAACATGGGATATGCAGTTGTTAAGGCTGAGTTGTACTGGCGGATGCTCTGGGTTGGTCCGTGTAATACATTTCCAGCCTCAGCTGCTGCACTTGCTTGATGCGAAACTCGCCTTGCATGTAAACTAAGTTACATGCTGAAAATCCTGCAGAAATACTGAACGAATCTTTTACCTGCAAGAGAATACAAGGGGGTGACATGATAAGTGGAACTCACCGTGACCATAGGGCGAGTTCAAACTCGTCGTGACCCTAGGGCGAGTTCCACTTGTCACTCCTTGCACTCACTGCATGGTTGGCTTTTGCAGGCAAGATTTCGAGCGTTTTTCTAATAACCAAAAAAATTATGGCCACACCGTCCAATAGATAAACACGTGAACGTTACGGAGGCGAAAAAAATGCATCCAAAAAAATATCCTAAAATGGTGAAAACGTTGTTTAAACCCCTACGAAAGTCATCATTGTAGGCTTTTGAAAACAAGATTTTATGCTACGATAGGCATGTTTTAGTTGAATTTACGGGGTTTGAGGTAATAATATTTCTTTTTTTTACTTTTACGGCATAGTACTGAAACATCTACTCAAAATGGTGTAACGATCGACGCGCGTATGGCATCCCAAAATGAGATTTTCGAAATTTGTGTTCTTGTATTACAAAACTTAATAACACGATATTAAATTACAAACTAGTTACAATTAAATGATATATAATTTTACTTCTAACAATACGACTGTACGGAATAATCATGTTGTAAGAAGAACTTCCATTACTATTGAGGCTAACAATATGACGTATCGCAGCCATAATTGAGGTAGCTAGTACTTTTATAAGTGCTGCAAGTCCGATTAACCTTCCCGAAGCCTTACACCATTATCAAAGCCATTGCAACATTGACATCGTTGGTGTCCAACAATGTTGTTGTCGTTTTTGCTAAAGATGTCTCTGGAAAAGAAACCTCAAACGTCATTGTTGTACACCTTGTTTTGTAGAAAACTTCGTGTTGTAAGAAGAACTTCGTAAACACAGCTTCCTAACCCTTCATCACTTGTGAGCGTGATGTAAATCGGCGTACAAATTTGGCACGGAATATGACTTCTGTGCTTCCCAATGCACGGCCTCTTTCTCTGCCTTAGAATCTGGAGAGATACAGTTGCCTCCGGCCCTCTTCACCTGACTGAACCGCCATATCGGTCAGCTGATTTTAGTGCTACACAGAGTCACCCAACATGGGATATGTAGCTGTTAAGGCCGAGTTATACTGGCAGATGCTCTGGGTTGGTCCATGTAATACATTTGCAACCTCATCAGCTGTACTTGCTCGGTGTGCACATCATGTTGAAAGAAGAATTTTGTGCATCAAACTAAGATTCACCAACACAAGCCACCCATTGCTTTGATCGAATGCATTACTATACAACAAAATATCGATTTTTTTAACATCTATTTTTTATATCATCCTTCAACATGTTTACAAGCTATTTATAGTGGGTTATTGATTTGAAACTCGCCTTGCATGTAAACCGAGTTACAGCCTGAAAATCCTGCAAAAATTTTGGATGAATCTTTTACCTGTAAGAGCATGCATGGGGAAGACATGATAAGTGGAACTCGCCATGGAGTCATGGCGAGTTCCACTTATCATGCCCCCCCTCTGCAGGCTTCTGCAGGTAAAAGATTCGTTAAAATGCCTATAAGAAGCAAGTTTTTACCTTCACTCTTTTTCTTATCAAACTGACTGTGGGTGTTTATTGGAGCAACGTTATTCCGAGGAGATAAGCTTGTTATTCCCGTCAATTCCAAACGAACCAAGAATATTTTACGCACCATGGGTTCGAACAAGTTACACAAAGTTCTTCTTGCACCATGGCATATCGTTATTCCTTTTTTTCTCAAAGGTATTACGAAACTTCATGTTGTAAGATGAATTTTGTGTAATGAGTCCAAATCCATGGTCTTGATTCATTTGAAATTTATGGGTTTACCAAGCATAATATGACGGTGTATTTACGGGCACGGACGCTCGAAATAATCTATCATCAAACCACGACGACATTGAAATAATTGTAATGACTAGATTCTGTATACTGCTTCTACATTTTACTTTTTTACGTTCAGAATTTATATTTTTCATATCGGTTGTATTTTCTATTTTACGCGTACGGTGCTAATTCTTGTGCAATAAAACTAAACATGATCTATTTTGAAACTCATGCGGTAATTTTCCTTTACTATAAAACCCACGCTCCAATTGTATCTATTTCACCAAAACATCCAACACTTTGCTCTTCCCATGGCTAAGTTTTTTGCAACATTTTATTTTCTCGGTACCTATTTCGACTCAACAATCACCAGCAATATGTCACTCCATGATTTGTTACGTTTGATTTCAAACGAGGTTAGTAAATGTACTGACAAGCAAATTTCTTACTTGGAATATAAAATCCCAACACCGACGGCAATTGAAACGCACTACATTCTGAAGCTTACCAATGAAACCGACGTACGTAACATGTATGACCGGCTCAATTCTGTAGGAGATAGGTACATCCACTTAAATGTTAAGTTTGATGAGATCGATGTCGGCGAAAGTAGTACTTTTGTGCCCGTAAAAGCTGCTCCGTCCGCACTCGCAGCGACCACTGAACAAGCTTTGTCTTCACCGGATGTTGATGCAGCTTTTTATGTACAGGCGCAGGCAACAAAAACAACAGCTGATCGAAGAACTTAACTTAAGTTCGGACATTTCAACTGACTACGATGATTCTGATTAACATTTCCCTCCTCAAATCATCGCCAAATTATGTTTTATGAGTTGGTCTTTCATCCTTTATTAATGTTCTAAGTATGTGCAACGCTGCAATTTATCCTCCTTTATTTATGTGAAACGTTGTTCGGTACAAATCATCCTAAATTATCTTTTTCCAGCACGTTACGGTAGGGAGATACAATTTGCCTCAATTATTCAAACAACATTGACTCACTGTTAGGGTCGTATATGTAAATAATTTACTGACCCAAATCGAACAAAATTTCAAACCGACCTTATATACGTTAAATAATTCTCAAACTTTATTACGAAAAAAACTTTACCTAACTCGTCGTTTGAACGAGCCGTTGGAGGCTGTTAGGCCAAGCGGAACTCGCCAGGGCTCCACGGCAAGTTCGGTTTACTCCCCCGCTAATCACCTAATTACGATTTAGGCCGGATTAACCAAAAAAATGAAACTCGCCGCCACGCCACGGCGAGTTTGAATAAAATATGTTTTTTTTTTGGAACTCGCCACCACGCCACGGTGAGTTCACTGTTTAGGTCCCATATTTGAGAATTTAGGATTTGGGATCTTATTTTGGGTAAAATAAGATTTTAAGGTCCTATTTTTGCCCTTTAGCCGGAAAATGAAGAACCCATATACGAATAACATCTAGAAAACTAAACTCCTATACAATTCTTCCTCAAAACTGAATTTCAAGTATAATTTGGGTTAAAGTTTTAATTTTTAGAATTTTAGGCTTATACATTCATGAATTTTGTTTTGGGATTTCTTTGTTTAGAAAGGTTCGAACAAAGTTTGAAAGCTGTTAAAATCCAATCACTTGTATCAGTGCTTTCAAACCCTCATCAAAATATCCTTATTACCAAACAATTCCACGCTTTAATCTCAAAAACCCACCTTTCTCTTGACAACCAAACTCAGATTCTACACCCACAGCCGTGACCTTTGTTCTACCCATAACATCTTCGACAAAGCACCTCAAAGAAACATTTTCGTTTGGAACTCCATTATTAGAGCTTACGCTCAAGCCCATCACTTTAATAACGCTTTATCATTGTTCACTGGAAACAAAATCCGATAACCTCCAAAAAGAAAAATGAACAACTCATATACGATTAACATATGAAAGAGAGAGAAATGGCAACCATTTTGTTGGTGCTAGTAACCAGAGAATATATCAGATGACAGTGGTGATGGTGGCAACGAGATTCAACAAGTTGAAAGAATGGAGTTTTCTGGGATGAGAAAGAGTTCAGAAATGATTCTAATAAAAATAATTAGGACCAAATTGAAATGATTTGTAAATAGAGGTTAACTTTTTTATCTGTTAATTAGGATTAAATTGATTAACTGTGTAAATATGGAGGATTAAATACGTTATTATACATTTTTTTCTTAACTGTCACGTCACATATTTAACTACAGTTAACGGCTCAGTGCCCAATTTGAATCAAAACTAAAAATTTAATGGTAGTATTGAAGCAATTGAAAGTTTGGTTACCAAATTGAATATTTTATCAAAGTTTAGTTACCATTTGTGTACTTTACCCAAAAATTTAAAAATTTTACAAACGAATTAAAAATTACTCAACCATCGGTTTATTAAATTATTTTTATTATACTAAAAGATATATACTATATTCTTAATTTCACTTGTAAAAGTAAAAAAAAAAAAAAACAGATGCTTTATTATCTTGTATGTAACACTAGTAATTTGTTTCATATAGGTTTAGGAAGTACTATATAGTTTTTAATAATGATAAATCAATTCTAACCACAAGATGACAAATACCAACAAAAATAAGTATCTTCGTCTATTTTATTTATGAACAAGAAAAGAAAGACGATTTTATTTTATTTTTCTTCCATTTTTAACTTTTGCTTATTCGAATGTTCAATTATAATAAGTAATTTATATAAGAAATAAACAAGCAAAAGAAAAGAGATAGGAGTGTATACTGTTAGGGAAAAAATAAAGGGAAGGGAAGAAAAAGACGTCAATAAACAGACAAGTTATGGTAGGATAGAACGTCACATGTGATGCATGATTGTCTTGCAAAAAAGATAAGTGTCAGGTCGCATTGTTCAAATGGTTGGAGAGTCGTGAAATTCAGTATAATTGTCACAAGTAAAATAGTTTGCAATGCCAAAACCATTCGATTCAAAATAATAATAACTGTAAAAATATTTATGAATGTTCTGACTAGTAAAGCAGATTGTCGGGATTGACAAAGACTGAAAACAATCAATAATGATGAGCAAGAAAACAATAACTTACCATGAACAGTAATAACCTGAGATGGCAAAGCTTACCGTCTGGAAACAAATATTATACTGTACATTCCATGAATTTTGCTTTGCCCAACCAAAACTGTGTGATCCGACTTCCACTACTACTCCACAACACTGACCTCGTGATCCACCCTCCAATAGTTTGCATCATTGAACTCCATCCCGTCCTCCGATTTCTCCTCCTTTTCTGCTACCTTCGCAACAACCTTCCTCTTCAATGGCCCGGCTTCCCCAACTATTCCTTCTTTTAAAGCTTGTTCCATTGCTTTCTCTGTACCTTCTATTTCCACCCCTACGAATTCAACATCCTCTTCAAACAAAGATGGCACCGCTGGAGCTGGCGGAGATTTCTGACCTGTCCCACTACTGCCACTGCTCCCTGATCCCTCCCCCAATTCCATCGAGTCCGGGGATCCATTCGGAAGTATGTATTCCCCATTTGAAGGGGACCCTCCATCACTCATCACTGTATCAGTATGACTCGGTAGGTTGAACTCTGAACAACTGTCATCATCGAGAAATGGATTCTTGCTTGAACCGCCTACTTGCAAATCTGAAAGTTCTCCCCATTCCACCCACTCAACTACAGGCCTAGCTCCCAACACGTTCCCATTTTCTGGTTTGTCTCCCTCGAGCACGGAATTTGTTGAACCCATTCATCAAGTTGGAAGTAGATGTGTCATTTTCATTCATCTCATCCTCCACTCCAACTACCACCTCATCATCACTACTGCTGTTACCACCATTTGCAATGCCATTCAAGTTAATCTCGCGCATCACCTCTGAAGGGGATGTGCCCGTAGGTGCGTTACCGGTTGTGTCCTCTTGGAATGCAAACCAGTTGGAATTTGAAAAAAGACTGCTGCATTAGAAAAAACCATGGGTTGTAACCTCCATAAATATGGCTACTTCAACAAAACAATATAAACCATGTGTTTAGGAAAGCTACTGTCATTGGTGGTTCTTAAACACAACATACACCCATCTGGAGGGTCCATCATGAAGCTCATAAGCCAAAAGCTCCCTCACAATGAGCAATCTTACTTGGACTCAGGTGTGAGCATTGAATACGGATATGCTCATATTTTTGTAAGCTTTTCCATTTATTTGAAGGATCTTTGAAGATCATATCAATATATCCAAACATCGAACATAGATACTTTCCACAATAATAAAGAGTAAAAGCAAGGTAGGCCATGACTAACAAACAAGAAGAATACTCACCTTCCCTGATCATCACCAAGCCTATGACCACCTCAGCAGATTCATCATCAAAGTATACATCCTGCAGAGTGAAACCATATATTAACGTTAAATTGACATTAAAAGAAATGCAAAAAAATAAATCCTATTTGTTTGGTTTCTCCATCACTCATGCTGTTCTTAACACACAACCCTCTGTTATGTCACCATCAATGTCTTTAATAGGCAAATAGAGAAGCCTTTGGAAGAACAACCTAATAGCATGTCAAACACAGATGATTTCAATTAATCAAAAGAAATCAGAGCCACTCACCTCATCATCTTGATCAAGAGCAACATGGTCCTGAAAGATGTTAAATAAGAACAATAAGTAACGCAAACAGGTAGAATTTAAGATACTGTCAAGAGAAGCCAAAATACATACTTCGTTATCATCATTGCCATAGATTTTATATTTCAAAGCTTGGCTTAGGTTATTTGCTAAAGCTGCAACATCATAATCTCTATCATGAAGATCATCCTCATCGCTATCCCTTGTTCTGTCTTGCAATGATGTTGGGCGACTGTGCACGAGAAGGAAAATATATGAGACTCTAAATGATTTTTCTGTTAGATCTCACAACACTGCAGTTACTGTGAAAAGCTATAATGTGTAGCAAAATGGACGCAAAAATTGCAAACTATCAGAAACTCCACATCTGTACACATAACATAACAGAGAAAATGAGGGAACTATAAGTCAAATTTCATGTCATTTTTACAAATCTGCCACAATACCTTAAGTGTCCACGAGTGCAAGCACTCTCACAAATTAAAATATATATATTAGATAATTAACCTTCAACCACGTCCTAGACTGCAGTACACATAAGAAGTTAAAGAAGAGCATACCCACAAGCCCATCGATAAACATTTTCAATGGCATTGCGCTCTTGAAGAACACTGGCTTGCCACTCATTCCATTCGCTATTTTCCTATATAAATACATGACCTTGAATCAGCAAATTCACAAAACAAAATTAAAAGAATCAGAGTAAAATATCCCAATTCAGCAGACCAATCCAGCCATGCATTTCCCACAAACGAAAGATACCACTAATGTGCCAAATACAAAAACTAATTCTGATGAACTTACCAAACCACCAAAAAGAAACCATGCCCTACTTTAGTTAAGAGAAAAGCTAGCTTAAAAGAAAAATGCCCCAAAAGCCTTTAAGATCTTGAGTCCTTGACAGAAGCAATAAATACAACATTAGTAAGCAGCCAATTCCACACATGTAGATATGCCTGAATACTGCTGTTGCTGCTTCCCAACTGTACAAGTTTGTTTGAAATACGTGCAATGTGTCCAATGTTTCCTGCCCGTGGTGCACATTTTCCAGCAGCAGGTAAAGTTGGCTGTTTAACCAGAAAAGGGGTTAAGCTGACTGCACAATCAGGGAGTATCTAATACAGATTATAATTAGAGGTGGCAAACGAGTCGTTCGATTCGGTTTCGGTTCGGATCATTTCGGTTCGGTTCGGTTCGTTTCGGGTTTGTCTGCATTCGGTTTAGATTCGGATCGGATTGGTTCGGGTCTGGTTCAGATTTTAGTTCGGTTTTATGATGATTCGGGTCAATTTGGGTATTGGATCGGTGATTTGGGCCAATATTGAATCGGTTGTTTTTGGGTCGGGTCAATATCGGATCGGACGTTTTCGAGTCGGGTCGACATCGGGTTGTTCGGATTGGTTCGAGTCGGGTCAATCTTTAAATTTTCGGGTCAATTCAGTTTGAGTTGGACTTGGTTGTGAATCTAATCATGTATATTATATAGAATTAATCATATATTCTTGTAAAAATATGTTTTTTTATTTGTTAATATTATCATTTAACCTAAACCTAACGAATCCCGATCCAATCCTCAATGTTTCAAAATCAACCATCATTGCTATTAATCATTTAACCTAAACCTAATGAATCCCGATCCAATCCTATAACAATATTTTTTTAAAATTCATATTCGATGTTGGTTTTTAGTACGATAGAATTTTTTATATATTTTCAAAATACACGTTAAAAAAAGAAAGATAATTTTATGAGCATTAAATCAAACCTTAGACCATAATTACACATCTGATGAGCATTTTGAAATATTACTTAAATATATGTCTAAGTTAAATGTACATTCAGTTTTAAAAAACCCTGTCTTTGAAAAACCTCTGCCATTTTTGTTTTAACTTTTAACCTATCTTTTATCTTTACAGCGGCCAACCGCCGTCGATTTTGGTGGTTGATCTCCCTTCTCAATTTTTTTTATCGATCTTTTTCCTTTTATTGTTTTTCTTCTTTGTCTCCACTTCCCTATTTTTCTTCTTTGTCAAGGTGCTTCGTAATAGTTGCTCATCGTTGGACTTGTCCTTGTGAGATCATGTCTATGTTTCCTCCCTTGTAATTTTTCTTTGCTTTGTATCGTTTGATTTCCTGTTTCGTTCTATGTAGATCGATCTATCTTTGAAATATTACCTAAAAACCCTATAACATCTAAAATATAAAACATAACCTTCATAAACCTTAAATTATAACCATAAACTTTAAATTCTAAACCATACTATAATAAAAATGATCGTTTGTTTGCCATTATCATTCCGATATTATAACAAAAGCGATTTAAAAAAATTTAACTCCAGTATATCTATATATATATTATCAAATTTGACTAAAATATATATATTAAAATTTTACTTTTCCCTCTTACTTTTCCGGCCCCTTCTACTTTCCCCTTTATTTACAATCGACTAGATTATTTATATTAGGCTTTTGCAGCTTTTCCCTTTTACTTTCCTGACCTCTCTTACTCCCTTTTCTTTGCAAATTTTAGTTAAATTAATTTCTCATTTTTTAGACTTAAATTAATTTCTCAAGTCCCAACCCACACGCAAGAGTGCAAGACTTAAATCCCTAAGCTAAAAAAAATCCCCAAATTTTCTTTTCTCATCCACTTTCAAAGTTCAAACCACTCTTGCTGCAGTCATCATTGGAGCACCCAACTTCAGCCATTGAAGGCTTCGCAACGGGATAAAAAAAATCTAAATCCTCTTTACAGTTATTACGCTATATTTTTAGACTATTAGTCTATTGCATTTGTTTATTGTAACTAAAGCAAAATTCAAAAATTGATATGTACATTATTTGTGTGTACTCAATGTAACCGAATTTATATGTAAGAGCAGTTAGTTTAAATATTTGGCTTTATCTGCAGTTAAGTATTACTTTTGAACAAGAACTTTTTATCTAAGACTTGTGTTTTATGCTAATTTGTATTTGTCAAAAAAATGAAAATGTTTTTAAAGAAAAAAATGTGATATTAAACCATTAAATTATCATCAAATGTAGTGATTAACTAGTACTATTATAATACAAGATAATAAAACATATATTATTTTATTATTTATCATACTGTTAAAAAATAAACAATAGTAAAAATAAATTATTCATTTACTTTGGCTCAAATATCGGGTTAAAATCGAATTGATGTTCGGTTTAAATCGATTTTTAGCAAATTAATTTTGGGTTACTTTCGATTCGGGTAAAAATCGGTTCAGGTGAAAATCGATTCGGGTCAAATCGATTATGGGCCTATATCGGTTCTAGAATTTGGATCGGTTTCGGTTCAGTTCATTTTGGATTTCGGGTCACGTTTGGGTCATCTTGTTCGGATCCATATCGAGTCTCGGTTCGGTTTTCGATTCTCGAGTCAAGTTTACCAAGTCAAATTATAATTATATTAGACTATTAGTTAAATGGCAGTTAACAAAATGCAAAATAGAAATATGGTCAACATCTACCAGATTATTGTCGCCAGAAAGAATTGGCTGTTTTTCAGTTTGGAGAAATCTCCCAATTAAATCACACTTGTGGAGTACATGATCAAGTATCGCATCATTCTTGCTCTCCAGACATGATAATATTATATTCTCAACATGATGATGCAATGCATTGTTGTATGAATACCTGCATAATTTGAAATAAACATATGAATCTTAGCCTGCTAAAAGAAATGATCCGACACCTCCTGAAGATGACATCAAGCATATTCTGCTAGATACAAACTTCCAATAAGTTGTTTGCATTTCATTCAAGATAACAGGTTTAAGCAAGAGCTTACTCAAAGAAAAGATCAAGAACTCGTTGAATGGTTCCTGAGCTGACCGATTCCTTCTCTGCGGCTTCATTTCCTGTTCTCAACAGGACAGCAATGAACTCCACAATCTGAAAATAAATAAATAACAAATGTAATACATAAATAACAGAATAAATTATGATACAGGCCTGCAAAAAGTCTGATATGCATTGTGCACGACACCAAATAAATCAAAGAGGTGTCAAGTTCAGTATTCCAAGTTAGTTGGCAAACAAAACTTCTTTGAAAATATAAGAGGAACCTTTAGGCGATGCTTCCCAAGAGGCGGTCTCAATTCTCCATATGTGGTAGGCAAAATCTTCTCATCAGATGAAACATTCAAAAGCACGAGTAAGTCACCTACACAACAAGCAGCAGTCTTCAACACCATAGCTAAAATAAAAGCCAACGTGTTACATGCACCTAGGAATATACAGAAACTATTACAACTTTCAGCAAAAAAAAGTTCCACTCACCAAGCTTAGGGAGCATTGCATTGATAGTCTCTGGATTTACAGGGATTGGAGGCTCATACATATGTTGATTTCGGAAATAATGCATCAAGGGAGAAGCAATAGCTGATCTCTTTGGATCCAACATTGAGATACAAACTGAGAGAGAGTGTACAAGGCCATATTTTGAATGTGAATCTTCCAATGCATGACCAAATATCCTTGCAACAAAACTGTTTATGAACATAAGCAAAATTATAGGTCAAGTCAAAAACATAAACACATGGAGAATCAAGATGGTGATGCAAGTAGAGAAGAGACGAGAAGGAACTAGATCTCACAAACCTTGGATTAGAGAGCTTATTGGCTAAAGGTGATGGGGCATTCCGTGTTATTGCACATAACGTTTCTGCTGCATTACCATGAACCTCGGGTGGACACTGGTCATTGTAAAAAACAATTTGTGAGACTCGTTATAAAGTATGGTATGCCATTAAAAGGACAAAACTGAATATTTGCACATACTGATGGATTCAATTTATCCACAATCATTTCCAGCAAATTGCTATCAGCTAACCATTGCATTACATCCAAAAAATTAGGATAAACATGATCATCAGCGCCTACTAACCGGACCAAAACCTGCGAAATGGCACAATATTAAATCAAGTTTCACCCAAAAATATTTACTGAAAAAACATATAAAATCCACTACTACAATAAAACAACAAGGATATCTAAGGTACCTCCATGATAGATGTGATTCCTATCAAATCAACCAGTTGGCACAACACATATTGATGTGTCTGTAAACAAAATGTCCCAGTTAATCAATATAAATAGCTAAATATACACCACTCTATCCTTTGGGGATCATAAACCACTGACACTCAATTTTGTCAAGCAGATCACGGTGATAGTAAACACAAAAGCTTGACTTACTTGGACGTAATTCATAAGTGGAATAGTCTTCCGTAGCATAATGCATATAACTACCTAAATTTCAAAGGAAATGAAACTTGTCAAGTGGTAAGAATACAGAAAGTAGCAGTCATGGAAAACATGGCATGTAAAAACAAGGGGGAAATTAGAAAATAAAATATCCGAAAATGAACAACACACCTTACTGAAATAACCAGCTAGCAAAGCACTATGAGGACGGTTAGGTTCCAAGAAGGAGAAAAGCAAGTTCATCAACTGCAACAAAAAAAAACATATGAAACAAAGTGAGCAATTTCCGAAAATGAACTCACGGGAGAAGAAGCAGACAGAGATGTGAGCCTCCAAAACATGGTAACAAGAAGCAAAGATTAAGAACATGAGCTGAATAGCTCTGTAAACCCTAAAACAAACCAGCGAACAAAGGATTTGCCCAAAGATTGCTAAAGAAACCGCGAGATTCAAAAGGAGAAGAAAATCAAAAACCCTAATGTTTGTTTTGTTAAAGGAAGTAGAAAGAGAGATGAAAAAAATTTTCTTTAAAAAAGAAAAAAAAAAAGAACGAAGCCTGTGAAGATTGTAATAGTAGCCGAGGAAACGAAACAAAAGAGAGAGGCAGTGGGCCGGTGGGGGAGGAGAGGGCAAAAAATTGAAATGCATATGACACGTGTGATGTGATTATTTTTACTTTAGATTTACCCAATGTACCCCTGGAATTTGCTAAATTAATAAAATATCTTTGCTTTCTGTACAACTTTTTTTTAGTTTTTTAAACGAACGTAGGAGGGATTTTGACAATGTTCTTTTCATAATTGTTGCCATACCGATGAGTGTGTTTAGACCATGTAGAATTTACTTATAATTTTCCGTCATTTATAAATAAGTAAATTTGTTAAAATTATGTATGAACAAATATTACCTAATATTTGACTTGACAGTGTCCAGTTTTCTCTCATGGTAGATTTGGGGAAAAGTCTGGATTCTCATGGCGAGGATACTAGCAATCTGGGTTTGGTGAGTTTTCCTCCTTTGCCAAAAGCAAAGCAAATATAGTCGGTTGCTCAGGTTTCTAAGGATGTGTAGGCACGTCGAGCATGAAAGTTGAATGGAAACTAATTGACCAATCTCTTCCATTTTTCCCTCCAGTTGAGAAAAATGGTGGGATTCTGGTTCAACCCTCTTCCGATGTCCTTCTGAATGGAGCGAAGCAGTGGTCAAATGCCCTTATCGGGAATTTTTTGGGTAAATCTCCCCATCTTAACATTTTCCAACGGACGGCTGATCGGTTGTGGGGGCGTGAAGGATCTGTGGTGATTCGTTTCTTAGCTCCAAGTGTGTACATTATAAATTTTCCTTCGGAAAGAGTTCGGGATTGGGTGTTGGAATCAGGGTCGTGGCATATTCAGCAAAAGGCCATTGTGTTGAGAAAATGGTCCCCTGAGATGCTTTTGGAGGTTATGGCCATGAACACTGCACCAGTTTGGATTAAATTGTGGCATGTGCCGCTGGAACTCTATTCGCAGCAAGGTTTGGGATATATCGCTAGTGCCCTTGGTAAGCCTCTTTATATTGACAAAGCTACAACACTTAAACTTCATTTAGAATTTGCTAAAGTGTGTGTAAATATTTTCTGCTGAAACTGTTTTACCATCTTCTGTCTTGGTGGATCTTGAGCATGGTATTACAATAGAGGTCTCTGTTGAATTGGTTTGGTCTCCCCATCGTTGTAGTCATTGCTCTATTTTTGGTCATGGTGATGAGAATTGTAGGAAACTGGAAAATGCTGATAGTGTTGTTGAGAATAGTAATGTTGCAAATGTGGTTGAGAATGGCGGTACTGTAGATGAACCTGTTGTTCTAGATGGGTCCGCTGCTAGTATAGATAAATTTGCTGATAATGTAGTAAATTCTGTTGATACACATGTTTCTAGTGCTACTACTGTTGATTATTCTAGTCATGTGACTGTTGGGGCTGGGGAATTGGGTAATCTGGTAGTGGGTGTTGGTGTAGAGTTGATTGGAGATGCTCCTATGAGAGGTATAGATTCTAAATTTGCTGGGACCGAGATTGTTGTCCCGAATTTAAAGTTTGTATCTTCTGATGGTCCTGTGGTGAATAGTCCCAATAGTTTTGGTGCTTTAAATCCTGAGATTGAGGATGTGGAAGTAGGGGTACATTCTTTTTGCAAGGGTCGTGCTGTTACTGAGGGTTTTAACGAGCTGCTGCAGAAATTGAAGCCTAAGGCTAAGGAACAAAATAATAAGAAGCATGGGAAATGAGGTAAAAAAGGGAAAGGTAAAGATGGAGGTGGCTCGCCATCTTATAAATGAGTTTCCTTGTGTAGAATGTAAGAGGATTGAATGATCCTCTCAAGCAGTGTGAAGTTTTGAAGGTGGTGAAGAAACTTAATGTCGATGTGGTTGGTTTGTTGGAAACTAGAGTTCGGGTGTTTAATGAACCTAAAATTGTTGCTGAGAGGTTTCAAGGCTGGAAAGTTATAAATAACTATGAGTTTGCTTCGAATGGAAGAATTTGGATTTTGAGTAGGGGTGGATGGAAAATGGATGTGGTTTTTAAGTCTACCCAATCGATTACATGTTTTGTATCCAAAGGAGATGATACTTTCTTTTACTCTATGGTTTATGGCAGCAACAGTCGTGAGGAAAGACTGGATTTATGGAGGGATTTGTTGAATTTAAGACTTACTGTTG
This sequence comes from Hibiscus mutabilis, assembly GCA_019671005.1. NCBI lineage: Eukaryota > Viridiplantae > Streptophyta > Magnoliopsida > Malvales > Malvaceae > Hibiscus > Hibiscus mutabilis. The sequence goes on from CM033715.1 coordinate 84,144,710, forward strand.
GGGACTACCCATGGGTATTAGCTGGTGATTTCAATATTATCACCTATCCTCAGGAAAGCTCGGATTTTACTGGAAATCAAGTTGTTACTGGAGCTATGCAAGAGTTTAAAAACTGTCAGGATGCGTTGGACGTTCTTGACCACTCTTTTACTGGCTCGGTGTTCACCTGGTGTAATCTTAGGGATGAAGGTCATTTGTTTAGAAAGTTAGACAGGGTATTGGTCAATCAAGCTTGGTTGACAAATTATCCCTCTTCTATTGTTGAATTTCTTGTTCTTGGTTGCTCTGATCACTGCCCAAGTTTTATGATGTTGCGTGCCCCATTAGCAAAGCTCCCAAGGCCGTTTAAATTTTTTAATCTTTGGATTAAACACCCTCGATTTTTTACTATTGTTGTAGACTCTTGGGTGCAGCCAGCGCATGGTAACCCTTTGTAGATACTGTTTGAAAAGTCGAAGAGGCTAAAAGACCCTTTGAAGCAGTTGAATAGAGAAGCGTATAGTGATATATCAACGAGAGTTTTCACCAAGCAAGTAGAGTTTGGTAATGTTCAGAAGCTCTTGATGACTAACCCTACTGCCTATAACATTGCTAGAGAGAAAATCGTGGTTGTTGAATTGAAAGAGTTGTTGCTAGCTGAGGAGTTTTTTTTTTAGCAGAAATCTAGAGAACAATGTGTGAAGGAAGGGGACCAAAATTCTGGTTATTTTTTTCAGGATAATTGCTGTGAAGCAAAAGGCCAACACTATTTATGTTCTTTATAATGACCAAGAAGAAAGATTGGACACTTATACTGCTATTTTAAATGAGTTAGTTGGTTTTTTTTCTGGCTCTCTTGGCAAGGTGGATCCAGAGGTTGAATTGGTATCTGACAGTTTATTGAAAGAGATCTTAGGAGTGGAATTGCCTTTTGAAGCAAGGAATAGTTTGATTGGCCTTATTTCTTGCAAGGAAATTAATGATGTAATATTTGTTATGAATGGAAACAAGGCCCTTGGGCCGGATGGATATTCTGCAAAGTTCTTTCAGGCATCTTGGGAAATTATTAAAGATGATGTTTTGAGGGGAATCCAGTTCTTCTTTTCAACTAGTAATCTTCCTTCTGGTTTTAATTCTACAGTCATTACTCTTGTGCCTAAGGTTTTGGTTCCTAGGACAACTGCTGAGTTTAGGCCAATTTCCTGTTGTAATACCATTTATAAATGTATTACAAAGATTATCACTAATAGGATGAAAAAGTGGTTGCCAAACTTAATCCTACCAAATCAAAGTGCCTTTTTGACTGGTAGGGACATTGTGGATAATGTGATGCTTGCTCAGGAGATTGTGCAGGGTTATGGTAGGAAACATGTTTCTCCAAGATGTGCTCTAAAGATTGACCTCCGTAAAACATTTGACTCTATAAATTGGAAGTTTATTCTTCAAGTTTTGAAAGTTTTAGGGTTTCCTATTCAGTTTAGAAGGTGGATTGAGGCTTGTGTAATGCATCTAAAGTTCTCAGTAAATGTAAATGGGGGCTTGGTAGGCTACTTTGCTGGGGCAAAAGGGGTTAGGCAAGGAGATCCACTTTCCCCTTATCTTTTTATTTTAGTTTTAAATGTTCTTTCCGGGTTGCTTAATGGTGCTGGAAAGTATGGTGTGTTTGGTTTTCACCCAAAATGCCGAAGGATACAAATTTCACATATTTGTTTTGCAGATGACCTGTTGGTGTTTACAAAGTGCGATTTGGAATCTATAATGGGTGTTAAAAATGTTTTAGGGGCTTTCTACAAGATGTTTGGTTTGAGTATTAATGAGGCAAAGTGTGAAATGTTCACTGCTGGAATTGGAAATCCTGAAGTTCAGATGATGAATGAGCAATCTGGTTTCAAGCTTGGGATACTGCCAGTAAGATGCTTAGGTGTGCCGCTAGTTTCAAAGAGACTTTCTACAACTGATTGTGAGGGCTTGGTGAGGAAGATTGTTAGCAGAATTAGGGGGTGGCCTTCAAAGAGTTTGTCATTTCCTGGTAGGCTACAACTCATTCAAGCAGTGTTATTTAGCATACAAAATTTTTGGTGTAGGGTTTTCATCTTACCCTCGGAAGTGGTAAAGAAGGTCTCCCAAATTTGTAATGCCTTTCTTTGGAAGGGTACATATGGTGATGCTAGGGGTGCTCGGGTTAGCTGGGAGGTCATTTGTCATCCTAAACACGAGGGTGGTCTGAGAGTAAAAGACATGGTGGCATGGAACAAGGCTTGTATGATGAGATGCATTTGGTTGCTGATTACACAAGTTGGTTCCCTATAGGTGGCATGGGTGCAACAGTATTTGCTGAAAGGATGTCCAGTCTTGGATGTCTTAGTTAAAAACACTCATAGTTGGGCTTGGAAAAAGCTTATGAAACTTAGAGACGAATGGGCAAATGTTGGAAGTTTGCAAGGGGACTATAGAGCTCGGATAGTTTGGGAATCTTTTAGGCATAAGAATGATAAAGTACATTAGGCTCGTGTTGTTTGGGGTACTTTGGCCATTCCTAGACAGTCTTTTATTTCATGGTTGATTGTATTGAATATATTGCCAACTGCAGATCGCTTGATTAGGTGGGGAATTCAGTCGAATCCTTTTTGCCTTTTATGTGAGAGAAGTTTTGAAATAAGGGATCATCTTTTTGGGGAGTGCCCTTACTTTCTACAGATCCGGTCATTGTTGTTGCAAGAATGTGATTTGCAGGTTCGGCATAATAATTGGTCTGAAATTCTGGACTAGGTGCAGCGTGTGGGGAAAGGGAGATCTATGAAGATTGTGATTGTTCGATTGGCTTGGTGCAGTATGAATTATCATATTTGGCATAAGCGAAATTGCAGGAGGCATGGAGCACAGTCTCGAATGGCTGTTGATATCTTTCAACTTGTGAAAAATGATGTTCGACTTAGATTAATTGGATGTAATCATTTAAGAAATTTTGATAGTTCTTTAACAAATAAGTGGGGATTATGCTAACAGGTTTACTTGTATAGGGGTTAGTATGGTATAGGTTGTTGTTTTGGTTGTATTTTTTTTTGTTGGTTTCTTGGATGAATAAAGTTCAATTTATCCAAAAAAAATATTACCTACTATTCAAAAATAAAATTATTTATATTTAAATTAAAAATAAAAAAAAGTATGTTTATCTATGCATAATAAAAGTGAAATGATTAAGGTATAATTGGGTATTGAGTTGGGTTTTGCATGAGATTGAGCAAGATGTTTATCAATGTGCATAAGTCAGAGAAGATGGTGAAATTGAAATTGAAAGTAGAGTTTAATGGTAGATGAGAAGAAAGACTGAGAACCGGCTTGGCTTGCATTATGTAAGACTTGTCCTCTCTCTTGCGTTGCATGTGCTTGGGCTTGCCTAGAGCTTAGAGTAGAATAAAAACAAAATCAGACTACCCTTGACTGCAAGTGAGTAGACATGTCTTAGACTTGAGAATTTATAATTCAAAAGAATGGGCCTTGATCTTGGGCGTCTTTTTCTCTTTTCAACTTATCAAAAGACATCCAAAGCACAGAGGTTTGGCCCATGATGCTTGTAAAATATAAAAACAACCTGCTTTAATGCAACAAATCAAAGCTACCCCATTTCCTTTGTGTTTTATGTGAATATGTCATATGTACTGGACATGCCTACTTTAATCAACACAGAGAGTCCATACGGGACTCATGGCACTAGCTTAACTAGCAGATACTGCAGCTTCTAAGAAACAAAAAGATATTTGAGAAAATCAGAAAGGATGAGATAAAACAAAACACTCATATGATGAGAAGATGACAAAAAAGAGTAACAAAAATAAACTTGCTACCAACACAAAAACCTTAGCTCTTATCCCATTCCTTCCCTTCACAGGTATCAGATTTTGATTTGCTCTAAACTCTGCACTGTCTCAGACTCCTGTGTCTTCTCTGCTGTTGTGCTCGTAGCTTCCTTGACCTGAGCAGGTATGGAAGAAGCAGTAACCGTTGCAATATCTTCGTTTCTAACAGATGGAATATCTTCTTTCTGAACTGGTGCAACAGCAAATACTGGAATCAGATGCCTGATGGTGACAGGTGGAGCAGTAAGTGAAGACAGTGATTTATGCAGGGGAAATGATGAAGATGGTGGTGGCTGTCCAGGAAGAATGGACTGTGCTGGCAGAGTAGGAACCACAGACGGTGGTGGCCCAGGGAAACTGAAGATGCTGTTGGATGTGGAGGGGCAGAGAAAACAGGCACTGCACTTCTTATTGTTACAGTTGGAGCAATGCCATGGCAGGCTGCCTAAACTGATGGATAGGAACATATGGAACTGCTCCAGCTGCAGAGAATTTCTGTTGACGAGGCCCACGGATTTCAGGTGCCCTTGCATACAGTAATGGAAGTATGGGATCGCCATTTGCAGTCGCTGACATGGATCTGTTTCGAGGAGCCACCTTAGGGAAGATTAAGGGAAGGATTTTTGAGGTAGGAGGAGGCTGTGGACTTGTTGGTCTAGGATTCTGGACAAGAAACTTATTTTTAAATGGCATTGGGGCATTGTGGGAGTTTGCTATAGCTATCTTTTCATTTCTTCGGTAATTCAACAATGCCCGTGCTACTGTAATCTGTTCAAGCTCGTCATTGTTCTCTGACTCTGAAGGAGAACCAGCAGTTTCCTTCGCCACTGGGAAAAAAATCAAATATTATTCAATTTCGGCTCAAGACTTATCTATATGAAAAGTCTCACGGAAACAGCTATAGACAAGAAAAAACGGGCATGCTTTTAACACTACTTCATGGACAAGGGTATCCTTTGATCATCTTAAAACGAGAACAGATTGAGGAACCACACAAGCAACTGCACATTACCTATTTCACCGTTCCAACGATACCCACAAGCAAACAGAAACATAAAGTCATGAACTCACATTGTTTTAGAGATGTCCAAGCTGCCATGGCTGCATTCTTTTCTGCTTGTTTTTTGTTCTTAGCACTTTCCCCTGTGAATGTGATTCCAGCTAATTCAACTGTTCCCGTAAAAACAGGTAGGTGTCCAAGGCCCGATCTAAATGTTGTATAATGTGGCAATGGAGCTCCAACTCTTTGTGAAATTTCCTGTAAGAGGTTTTTGTAAACCCCTGTCTCGTCCTGACATAATGAAGCCTGATCAGTATCAACCAGAACAAAGCTAGAGACAACTAGAAGGGGCACATTCAAGAGATAAAAGATATAAATACACTAAATTCGCCTAGAATCCATCAGTCTCCTGAATTTGAAAGTAATTATAAAGCAGATACTTGAATGGATGAACTGGATGAGAATACAAAACTTCACCGATGATTCAAAGCTTATGTTCATGTACTGACATACTAACATGCACAAGTTTATCCAAAAATTAGACCGCAAGATGTGCAAGGCTACTTCTTTCGGGATAAGAAAGTTGAAGAGTCAAGAGTTGCAACCTAACTAAAGATGAAAACAAGAAATGCATAAGCAACATAAAAGGTCAAAATATAACCAAAAAAATGTAGCACCAAATAAACTCAAGTACCTCAACCACCATCATGCAAACAGTATGAGATGATTATCTAAAATATTTCTCACACTTGTAGTTATGCTGATGCACAATCCGACAGAAGTTGGAGTCCCAATTTTAATCAGTAGATCATACTTATAAACCTTCACTCTGCCAAACAAACATTGTCGGGATTCTTGTAGGTACTCATGTCATATATTTAATGCACCAACACTTAAGTTCCACGAAGGCTGAGTTTGTATGTACTACAAGATGGAATTTGGAAATGAAAACTTTGAAAATCAAAACATCTTAACCACATGTCTATGTTTGCTCCATTAAGCCTAGAAAAGAGATGCTTCCAGTTTTTGGCAGATTCAAATTGCTCATTTGCTCAACTTTCTTAAAAGAAAAGCTTGACAACACCAGACCGAACCCGCTTTTTCGTATTCTTTCATATCAAAATAACCCAAACATTTTTCACAGGAAGAAAATTAAATATAACAATCTACAAAACATTTGCAGTTCACGTTCAGTGTTCTTTTCTAGTTTTTTTTCCTGGCAGTACCATTATTTTTTTTTTATCAAAGTACAGCCTTTTTCTCGTTATATAAGAAATAATTAAAAATCACGTATTCTAAGATATTCAATGTCGTCAACACCTTCCTCTATCAACGAAACTTGCTTAGTTTCCTAGCTATTCTCATTAGAAATTAATTAAAATTTTGCTTTCATCACCCAAAAAGGTTATGAAAATGCTACCAGATTCTATTAAAGCATGTAACCGGTGAAATGGGTTGAAATAATTTCAGCTCCGGCAATCACGGTTTAACGCGGATCACTCGCCGTGATTCAGTTCAGCTAAAAAAAAGTGAAAATGATAATTCAAAAAACCCCAATATTCAATTAGGAAAGAGAAACTTACCAGGATTCTGGCGGCAAGAGAGTGAGAAAGTCCACGATTAGAGAGGGAATGACGGGCAACTTCAGCGGCGGAGTGTTCAGCTTGACGGAGAGTAGAACAATAGTGGGGACTCTCAAAGGTGTCGCCATTGAAGTTAACAGTCGCTTTGAACCTCGGCGCGTGGTCTGGACCTTCCCTGATGCACGTTCTTATACATTTCTCCCCTCCCCTCGATACACAAACAAAAATTCCGCTTTCTTTTTCACTCTCTTCCTCTTTCTAAATTTTGTTTGAATACTCTTTTCCCCCGGGTTGAAGAGGAGGGAGGAATGGATCATGCCCAGATCGGATCGGGTTTCGGTACCAAATGGGTCAGAAAGATGAAGGCTTTAGGGTTTTCCATTGAAGGAAAAACCAACTAAAACAAAGATTTAGGCGAAGAGGGTGACTTTGATTTTGGGAGAGTGTATTTTAGTGGGGGCATTTCTAAGTATTTTTATTTAAAAAATGTAGTGGGGATTTAATTTAGGATTTTGCATTACCATTTTGAAACGATGATAAATGAATGTATTAATTACGTAATTAAAATGACATTTAAGATGTTTTGAGCTTGTTTCAGGTTTTCTTGTGCGTCGGGGCCGTTCTCAGTTATGGAAAGGAGTAACCGGTATTTGGGATCAAGTACGACAAAATGTAGTATGAAACGTGGGAAATGGGGAAGTGATTGATTTTTGGAAAAGTCCATGGGTGGCCCGATATTGGTCCTTTGGCTGATTGGCTTATATCACCAGCTGTTAGACCTTCGGATTTCACTCCTTTGAGCTCCATGGTCGCGACGAATGGGGATTGGATTTAGTCTCGATTTGAACATTTGCTCCCTTTGCCTGTTTTATTGCGCATTATTTCCATAAAGCCATCGATCTGTTTTGCACAAACTGATTTTTTGGGAGGACGTCGAGTTTAGATAAATCTTTTTCGGTTCAAACGACTTATTGTCTATTTTTAGGTCATACGGATAATGGCGCTGATCCGATTTGGAATGTAATAGCTCGGTTTCAAAGGAGTCAACGGATCAAAGCCTGCATTTGGCTCCTTGCTCATGTTCGAATTTTGACCAACGTTGAAAGGGAACATCGGCACCTGACCACTGATGATAGGTGTGGTGTTTGCGAGAGGGAATCAGAGTCCCTCGACCATTTGTTCAGGTTTTGTTTGCCATCGAATTTGGCGTGGCATTGCATGGTTAAGATGTACCGTTGGACTGAATTTTGTGTCATGCCGTTTAAGGAATGGCTTGCTTTTAATTTGATTCATCCGGATTTTGCAGCATCAAATAGTGAGGAGTGGCCCCAGCTCTTTGGCGCTATTCTTGGGTCGACTTGGAGGCATCGCAATGCGCTAATCTTTGACTCAAATTCTGTCAGCTATGAGCCGGTTCTGAGTGCTGCTCGTCGCCTTGCTCACGAGTGTATTCATGCTCGCGGCTCGAGGGTTGGACTGTCTCATGCCCAAGCTGATCACCAGGTTCTTTTGCGGGCTGAGGTGCACTGGACGTGCCCGGTCGAGGGATGGTTCAAATTGAACTCTGATGGTGTTTGGTGTCAAGTGATGGGCGAACCGCGTACGGGGAAGTGATTCGTAGTTCGACGGGTGTTTGTGTTTTAAGGTTCTTTAAGTTTATTGGTATTTGTTCGATTGTGGAGGCTGAGATTTGGGGTGTGATTGAAGGCCTTCAACATGCTTGGAGGTTGGGTCTTCGTCGTGTATGGATTGAGTTGGAAAATGTTAATGTGGTAAGACTTTTGGATCGGCGTTCGGTACGGGGTAGACATCTGGCATTGATTCATCACATTGACCAAATGGTAGATTGGGATTGGGAGGTGTGTTTCTCGCATGTTTTTCGCGAAACAAATTCAGTAGCAGATTATTTGGCAAAGTATGGTTTTGAGGATGATCATGGTGATCAAGTGTTTCATCAACCACCGAATTTTGCACTTGCTGCTTGTCATGAGGACTGTCGTTTTTTGTCGACTTGGTTGTTAGGTTTTTCTTTGGTTTCTTTCTTGGATCTTTCTATTTTGTAAGTTGTTAAGTGTACTCTTTTCTTCTATTGAGAATTAAGAAAATTTTTAGCGAGACATTTAGTCAACCCTTATCTTTATAAAAAAAATGGCATTTAAGAAAAAAAAAAGTTTGATACACATGCCGTGTGTCTTTTAGTTTTATGGGTTAGGGTTTTAATTTAGGGTTTAAGGTTTAAGGGTTTAGGTTATAGAGTTTAGAATTTAAGGTTAGTGTTTAGAATTCAGTTCATAGGGTTTAAAGTTTAGGGTTTAGTTTTTTAGGGTTAGAGTTAGAAATTTAGGATTTTGATTTTTATAGTGTAAATACACAGGCTTGTGTAAAATTAATTTTACACAGCCATGTGTATCAAAATTTTACCCTTTAAGAAAACTCTAATTAGTCTATTGTTTTAAATTTAATTTAATTCGTGGAAATTCAAAAATTTAATTCGAGTTTCATTGACCTGAATTTGTTTTATACTATAAAAAATTATATTTATTTTTGATCGAAAAAGTTTTTTTATACCATGACATGTATTTATAGATCAAAGCGAACTTCAATTTCTTTAGTTTTTTTCTATTCAATTCAATAAAAATTTATCTAATATTATTTACTAGAAATTTTGTTTAATGCTGTGTGACCACTTTGTGAAAATCATTTGACAATCTAATTTTTATTTTCTATTTTTGTAGCGCCAACCGCCAAGCACCAAAACCTTGTGAGTTGATCAGTCCAAGCAAAAAAATCGGGTATTAACCCGGGAATTCCTGCCTATATTATCTTAACTCTTTGCACTTCTTCCAATTCTAAGCACCTACTTCAGAGCAAGCTCAACAATGGCGCCCAAGTCGTCGACGTCTTCGTCCCCGTCACCGGCAGCGAAGTCGGTGCAACCAATTCCCTTGCTCCAAAGATGGGTCCGCTCGGTCTCTCTCCCAAGAAGATCGGTGTGCAAGTTTTGACTTTTGATTGATACTGCCTGCCTTTTCTTTTTAATCGCGTTGCATGTCGGATTATAATATTGTACTATTAAGGTAACATTTTACCTCAACTTGTTATACCATGCATGTGAGTATAATCAATCTAAATCGATTTGATCTGAAACAGAAATGATTTAGCTCACAAAGCAGAGGACAATGAAGGAAACAAAGCATGCCATTGTCATGTCGTTTGATGATCAAATCAGCATGAGTTGCCGAATAATGTAATACGCGTTCATTAACAGTGACTATACAAACTGACCATTAAAGTATCTAACCCGAATTCATAATCCAATACTGTTTCTAGTGGAAATAAAAGATACGACTTGAGAATATGTTTTGATGACAGAAATACAATGATCGGTCCAACTTCAATTTCAAACGCTTGTTGTTTCTTCAAAAAGAGAATATTTTTCAAGGATTGCAACAGTTTCTTCTTTCGCACTGAAAATACAATTGAAAACATAAGTTTTAAACCTAAAGTGAGATCCTCAACGTGAAATTATGCATGCAAATTATATTCTTCGTAACCAAAATGTATGAGTTGAACATTCGTCAGCATTATAATAAAACTTTTAATCTATTCAAATTGTATCCGTACCTTCCAGGTCTAAGAATCCTGTACTTTCCCGGCTTAGTGAGGTCCACAACTGTTGATCCTGCACGGCCTGCTGATAGCACACCACCATCGTAAACATATGCACAGTGTTCCCAAATGTTCTCAAAATCATTGATGCTCACACTACTAGGCTGCCCACTAAGGTTGGCACTAGTAAGAGCCAGTGCACTTCCGGAACCACGGGCAATGATCCTAATGAAGGTGGAGTCTGGTACTCGCACCCCTATACTGTCTAATCCTGGGTTCAAAGACTTCTCAAGGATGCTAGATTCACCTGAAAAATATTCAGACAAAACAAAATGACACATTTAGCCGAAAAGATATTGTGTGTGTGTTTGACAAACAATTTACGAACCTCGCCCTAGTATGACGGTGACCAGTCCCGGCAGGAGAGAGTACAGTAAGCCATCAGGTAAATGGTCCGTGACAGCAAAGTGCTTTATGTCTGAAACATCCCCAACACAGATTGCAAGAGGACTGGTATGCTTGCGTCCTTTGATCTCGTAAATTCTATTTACGGCTTCTGAAGAACTGCACGTGTGTTCCCATTGAAGGAAATTATTCCAAAGGCTGAGTAATTATTCCAAAATTATGCATTCTAAATTCATCACTATAACACAATGATGACCAAAGGCATTATGTGGAAACTCTAGCATAAACTTCACTGTTTTTTTCAAGCTCATATCGGGAAATCAATTCTTTCGGTTCTCATATGACAGTTGAGAATAAATTCTCCAAGAACATTCTCAATTGAGTAAGTTTAAATTTCGGTTAATAGTTTGACTTTCTTTATTTTCTCCTTTTTAATCGGTTTAACTTGCTCTTCAGAGATCGTCGTCTCCATCTCTCTTTCAACCGCAAGATCAAATGGAGCAATCTAGCTATATTCCTATCATATTAACCAATAAACTATAAATGCAAGCTTAAGAAGCTAAAAGTTGGAAATAATGATTTCATTTTTTGGTTTATCCTTCATTCTTCTTCAATTCAATGGAAGACTAAGAACAGTTAAAAGCACAAATTTTGCGAGTATAGCTGACTAATCAAATTCAAATTTTGCATGGTTTTGACATCTAAAAACAAGTAAACTGGGAAAATTAGATAAATCAGAAAGATACCAAGCATCACAAGCAAATCCATAAAGTGTATCAGTGGGCACTGCAATAACTTTCCCAGCTTTGAGGACTTCAATGGCTTCATCAGTATAAGATTCTGTTGCAGAGTGAACCAACTCCAACTTGTTTTCAACACACGCGTCGCATTTTTCAGCATTCAAAGCCATTTTCTTTGAAAACCCACTTCGAAATCTCTTCTTTTGATGCAAGAACGGAAGAAACCACAACTTGTGCACCTCTGAAACATATCATCAAACATTTTCAAGACATGTCTTTTTAAGCTAAGAATCAAACAGCAACCGAAAGTGATAAAAAGAAAATCCAATCATTTGAATCAAAACAATAAGAGAAAAAAAAAAACTCTCCAATCACAAAATAATCATTCATTTTCAAAACCCATCAATGGTTTACTACAAGTTCTCTAATTAAAAAGAAAAATCACAGAAGAAAAGCGTAAAAATGGAGGGAAAACGAGAAAGAGACTAACAATTAAGTTGTAGATTAAAGAGAACCTCTGAAAGGAACAACAGTGCTTAAAAGATGTAATTTCGCACAAAATCTTGTGGAAAAGTTCATAATTTTGCCGCAATAGTTTTTTTTTCTGCAAGTGCAAAGTGTTTTTCATTCTGTTTATGTAATATCTCTGTCTGGAGTTGATGTCCGACAGTTTACAGCTTTGCCCTAGTTAACGGAAATCCAACACGTGCTTCTCACGTGATTGAATTGATCCCAAAAGTCAAAACTTCAAAATATTAAAAGAATTAAAGAGAATTTTTTTATACATAAGTTTGAATAAATTAAAATATACATGTAAGAATTTAGTTTAGGATTTAAGAGGTTATATCCTAGGATTTAGGATAAAAGTTTAGAGTTTAGTGTTTCGAGTCTTATAATTAAAAAAATAAATTTTAAATTTAAAAAAATAATTGTGTAATTCTTTTACACATTGTGTATCAAAATACAATTTAAAATTAAATAGGTTAAAACAATTTAACAGAGAAAAATGGAGTTTTTTTTTTTTATTTTTTTGATAATTCTAAATATATTTAACTATTTAAGCTAAAGGAAGAATCTTGATTTGAATCAAGCGTTGTTTTTTCCGCGTTGGGTAATGGTTTAAAATCGGCAAAGCGGTCCTCAAATTGTTTCAAAGCTTAGAAAAAATTAAAATTACTTGGGTGATAGATGTGTTTGTATAATTACTGATTCTTATACATCACCAAAATCAGTGTGGAATGTTTATTTTCTCCATAATGAACCTGTTGAAATGTAGATGCATGAGCCTTTCTTCACATGAGAATCTGCAAATATCATTACATTTCATGGCAAAATATAACCATAAGTAATATTTGCATTTTTTTTTTTTACATAATATTCTACTTTGTTTTAACTTAAAGGTAGAATTAACCTAATCAACACCAACTCAGTCGTCTTTCAGTCACATAATCAGAGCCCAACTTATAAACATGACAATTTTTTAAAACCAACATATATAATTTATAAATGTACAAGATACCAAACCCTTGGATGAATTCCCAAACCAGTTCCATCAACAAGCCAACTGGATAACCCAAAATTTCGGCAACCAGAAAACTCGAAACAGCGGAAAAACACATGTCAGAAAATGGCAGAACTTGTTCTTCTAAGCTGATTCTTTGCTTCAGATGTTTCACACTCAAATTTTATATCAAATTCCTGCAAGCATGTTAAAAAGATTAGGTTATTTGTTTTGATATTCATTACGTTGAGAGGGAAACCACCACTTTATTAACTTCCTGAAGCTTTGAGTGATACTAAACAAATCATTATTCATAAATCAAATTCTATGAGAACAAGTAAAAACAACCAAGAAATACAAAATTAGGGTCTCTGAAAAACCAAGTCTTGGGTGTAGATGTTAAACCAGAGAAACATGGGCAAAGATTCTACCTTCTCCCGTTTGAGCTTTTTATTATCCTCTTCCAATCGTGAAACCTTGTTAACCAGCTCATTATGGTAAGCCTGTGCAAAACCAGAAGACAATGGCTGCATAAGATTAAAGAAACAAATAGCTTAGAACTATCAATTAGCCAAATACATGTTAAACCCTTGCCTGCTTTCTCGCTCGTGATCGGGCAGCAGATTCCCTATTCTTGATCTTTCTCCTTAAGTTTAACCTCCTCTCAATGCTCTTCTCAAATGTATCTTCAGCATCTCTTTTCCTCCCTGTCATAGGTGTGTCCGATAATGTGCCAATTGACGAAGTAGGTGACAATCTGACCTGCAGTGGTAAACTTTGTTGGGTATGCAATTCCATGGTAGGTGCCAATGATGTATCGGCAACAAAAAGCCCTGCTTGTACCAGAAAATCCTCCAATGTGGTTTCGCCGAGTGTTGGTTCTCTTTCGTGGTCCTTCATCCCCTCACCATACGTCCTCTTATGACCTTGTAGTATCTCACTCCACACTTGATCAACCGTCTTCCCACTCAGAGCTCTAGCCAAGGTTAGGCTAGCCTGACGTTGGAGAGAAGACGATGATGATGGATTTGGTTCAGTGTTCCATACATTATTAAGAAGCTCGTCAAGGTTCATACTACCTAGGGGCTTCCGCAAGTTCCCAAGCTGGTTTTCAACTTCATTAAGAGTGAGACCATACCATGAATTCTGCCTCATCAATGGAGACGGCTGTAAAAGAGACTGTTGGCCATTGCTTTGGGATCCCATGGTTTGAATCCCCATTCAGAACAATTCTAACCCTCGAAACCCTATCAATAGAAACTGCCAAACCCACAACAACCCAAACAAAATTACTATACATAAAACCATTTCAATAACTATCAAAAGTGATTCCCCCCCCCCCCCTCCTTTTAGCAGCAAAATTCGATGTAATTTATTTGATTTCCTAGTTACAATCAAAATCCCTAAAAAAATCCTAAAATATAAGAATTCCCAACATTAAAAAAATAAAAATCATTATCAAATAAGCTAAGTATAATCAAAGGTTTCTCATTTTTTTCCCTTCATTTTCCCACCATTTACCAAACAAAAAAAAATCTCATCTTTCTCGTAACTTTCTTATTTTATTAGGTTTTACCCGTTCAATCTTGCTCCTTTCCCAGCAAATTCAACACCCAGGATCGTGCTTACCCAAAAGCTTTTTAAAAACCCATTAATCAATAACAAAATAAAATCAAGATGATAAATTGAAATTAATTGTTGAAGAAACCAAATTGACTGTTAAATTTGGAAATTTTACAGTGTAATCAAAATTAAAAAAAACAAATACCAAAGAAATCTTATGTTTTACCTGGAAATTCTGATCCTGGATCGGGACAGAAGGGGAAAAATCTGCTAAGCTGTTGTTACATAAAAACTCCACGTATTATTGAAAGTTTGAAACATTAAAGTGCGATTGGTCCCTCTTGATTTCAGTTTTCTGGGAATCGGGGCTTATTTTTGGAGTTTTTCTTCTAAGGATTTTACTGTTTGGTAGACCCGGTAAAATATCCGGGTTGGGGGTTTTCTTTAGAGCCAATAAAAAGCAGACGTGTTACTTTCTTGGGCTTCCCCATCCATCATCCAATCATCTCGACTTAGTTGGAGGAACGTTAATGATGAGCGTGGGATTCATCACGTCATCTGTGCTGTCAATTAATAAAATATATCTGTTTTAAAGTAATTTTTAAATAATTAATTACGTTAACTAATGTTTTTTTTGTCAATTTAAACCTTTTTAAAAATGTTTTCAATTATTTTTTTATTTATATGATATATATTTTAAGAAATACTTATAATCTTATTTTTTATGTTTATTTATTTTTAACGATTAATTTTTTTTTTTACTTTTATAGATGATTATATAATTTTATTTTTAAATTTAGATAAAATTATTGTTTAGAAAAAAAAATCAAAAGCCTCTTACATTTAGATGGCCTCAGAAATCAGCTGCCCAATACATGATATCCTATTAAATTCATTGACCTTGTTAACATGCAACTAATGCCAATAACTTTAAAATTAGATTTTTAAAATTACTCAATTGAAAATTCTAACAAAATATAATTTTTATTTTTATTGTAAAATAATTATAAAATCTATTAAATTAAATTTGATTTATTATATTTACTTACAGATTTAGTTCCGCTTTTCTAATTTGATAATTTTAATCAATAAAATTTAAGTTATAAAGAAGAATGATAAAATAAGTCAAAGCATTTATAAATTTACAAAATAGATGAATGAATCAAACTTTGAGTAAATCTTTAATTCTCTAATTTGAAAATTTTTAATTCATTCAATCTTTAGTTACTAAACTTTATTGTTTTGTGAGTGAATTTGGTCACCGGGCTCCTAAAAAGAATATTAATCATATAATAATCTTAAAGAAATTTTTTTATATTATCTTAACACACCTTAGTCTTCCACAATTATACATTCAAATAAATTAGTACTAACTAGGAATAAAAATGTAAAAAAATATAAACATATATACTATCATGTAATTTCACACCTATTTTATTTTTAAAAAAACACTAATTGAAACTACAAAATTAGAAAACATGAACTATTGACTCTTTTTTTTTTGAAAAAGAACAAAAACAACTAACCTTATCTTAAAATCAAAATATTATATTTCTTCAAAAGCTATTATTTGAAGCAAGAACACAAATGAAATCCTAAAACATAAAAAATAATCTAAAAATGATATTAAACATCAAAAAACATTTTGTTAAACCTTAGTTTCTCTTCTAATTACAGTAAAAAATAAAATATTCCATTAAAAAAAATTAATTATATTATAGTTATGAAAATTGTTTAACCCTAAAACTGTATTAACTAAAGTTATAATCTTGAAAATTATTTATTTATAAAACTTAAAAAGTGTATTAATTGGATTGCATTTATTTTTTATTAAAAGATATATTGTATTGCATTTATTACTTAGCAAATCAAAATCATGTAACCTCAAAACCCAAATCCAAAAATCTAAAACCATAAACCATAAACCCTAAAATATTTTTTGTTGTGTTAATACTAAAAGCCAGTTTTTCTAAAAAAAATTTCAAACCAATGAAAACTCAAAAAAGTTTGATCTTTTAAACTTTGGTTTGCCCACAATTAGATTTTGTTATTTTTTAGTGTTTATGGTTTTAGATTTTAGGGTTTATAGTTTAGTGTTTCAAGATTTAATGTTGAGTGTGTGATTGGAGAAATTATTATACTGGTTTAGATTTAGGGTTTGGGATTTTCAATTTAAGATTTTACATTTTTAGGTTTTTAAACAAATACTCACTTATATTTATAGAAAATTCTAGAAATTTAGCTTTTAGATTTTAGGATTTTTATTTAGGAGATCTTGGTTTTGAGTTTTGGGTTTATTCATTTAATAAATTTTAGTGTTTTTGGAACTTGTGTTCATGGGTTAAAGACAGGCTCCAGCTTGGATATTAGGAAAGATTTCCCATGTCACTGTTTTAAATTTTTAAAGCCTTAATTTGTATGATTAGATTTTAGTACTCAATACATGATACCAAAACTTGAAACAATGTATAGATAGTGATGGTTAATTTTATTATTATTTTTTGAATTAGAACTAATTTGTTTGAATGTGTAAATGTGAAGGACTAAATATGTTATTATACAAAAAATTTAACGTAAGAGCTCACCAAATTAAAACAAAACATAAAATTTAATAATAATATTAAAATAATTAAAAATTTAATTACCAAATTAAATATTTACCCAAAATTTAGTAACCATTAATGTACTTTAACCTAAAAAATAATAAAAACTCCTTTACTAAAGGAAGAAAACATTGGATGAAGACCAATGCCTCCTGGCCTTGATTTAATGCATTCCCATCACACGGTCCCCACTCTGCAATTTTCTTTTCTCCTAATTTAATTCTCACAAAATTATTACGAGTTTTTTTTATTATAGGAGAAAACGTCTATTTCAAAGAATTAGATTGGATTAACATCCCCTTCTTTATTTTTTTTTTGAACTTTTTCATTTTTTCTGATTTTTTTCATTTTTTCTGATTTTTCTTACTTTCCATTTGTCATCACTATTTAATCCATTGATTTGACCCCTTTCCCCAAACTTTGATTTTATTACAAAACTCTCTCTTTCATTTTTTTTACAAATCCCCAATAGTTTCTCCCCACTTTCCGTCCTTTCAAAATCACCAACAGGAAGGCAGCCACCCTCTCTCTTCTTCAATTATTATCTTTATTTGCTCTCTCTCCCTCCCTCCCTCCATTCATCCATCTCTCTCTCTGTTAGCTTTCTCTGTTTTGCCTAAATGTCTTCTCTGAGCTTTTTTTCCTATCTGGTAAGTCTTTTTGGACTGAGTTTTGAGTTTGTCTACTAGTTTTCTTATATGGTTTGTTTATTTATTTAATTTTCTGATTTGGGTTTTAATTTGTTTGATACTGTTGAGTTTTTTATTCTCTGGTTTGTGTATTTATTATAATTTTGGTTGATAAAGTTGTGGTCTTGAATAACTGGTTTGATTTTCTTAGCTAATTTTCTTTTTATTATTATTGGTTGATAAAGTTGTGGTTTTGATTGCTTGGTTTAGGGTTTTCTATACTTTTTTTATCACATCACTGATTATTGATTGAAAAACAAGTTTTGATTATCAATTTGAGTACTTTTTCATCATGGATTTTTGATAATGATTGATAAAGTTAAATCAACTTGATCTTGGTTTCAATTTAAAATTTTCTTTTAGTTGAGCATCTGGAATCAACTCGTATCTGATTTTTTTCAGATTTTTTTTATACTTACTCTCTTATACATACAGATGATTAATTTATATTTTCTGGGTAACTCTGACTTTTCGATTTTACTATGATTTTCATTGCCATTGCAGGGCTTCTGTTAACATTTATTTATTTGTTTTTATGCAGGTTAATTGAGTCCTTTGTTATTGGGGAATTTGAAGTTATATCTGTTCCAAGTTCTAACCTATACTAAGAGAAACTTGAAGCTTATCTCGCCTTATCGGTTGAATTAGAGATTTTCGCTGGATTTTTGGGCTTATTTGTAGCGGTATCTTGGAAAAATGATGATGTTTGATGAGATGGTGATTTGTGGGGATCTGGATTTCTTCAGTGCTCCCCTTGGGGAAAAGGATCTGGCGGCCGCCTCACAAACCGAAGCAGATGCTGCAGTGGAGGATGATTATAGTGATGAAGAAATCGATGTGGATGAACTTGAGAGGAGGATGTGGAGGGACAAAATGCGACTCAAACGGCTTAAAGACCAGAACAAGGGTAAGGAAGGGATTGATACAGCCAAACAGCGCCAGTCGCAAGAACAGGCTAGGAGAAAGAAGATGTCGAGGGCGCAGGATGGGATATTGAAGTACATGTTGAAGATGATGGAAGTTTGTAAGGCCCAAGGTTTTGTTTATGGGATTATTCCGGAAAAGGGAAAGCCAGTAACTGGGGCATCTGACAATCTTCGGGAATGGTGGAAGGATAAAGTAAGGTTTGATCGTAATGGTCCTGCTGCTATAGCAAAGTACCAGGCAGATAATTCCCTTCCTGGCAAGTCTGATGGCTGTAACTCAATTGGCCCAACACCACATACCTTGCAAGAACTTCAAGATACAACTCTCGGTTCTCTTTTGTCTGCGCTGATGCAACACTGTGATCCACCTCAGAGGCGGTTTCCTTTAGAGAAAGGTGTCTCCCCGCCATGGTGGCCTACTGGAACTGAAGAATGGTGGCCACAACTCGGATTGCCCAAAGATCAAGGCCCTCCTCCTTATAAGAAACCTCATGACTTGAAGAAGGCTTGGAAAGTGGGGGTTCTTACGGCCGTAATCAAGCATATGTTTCCCGACATTGCCAAGATCCGCAAGCTTGTACGGCAGTCTAAGTGCTTGCAGGACAAAATGACTGCAAAAGAAAGTGCTACTTGGCTTGCTATCGTTAACCAGGAGGAGGCGATGGCCCGAGAGCTTTACCCTGATTCCTGCCCACTCTTGTCCTCAAGTGGAGGAAGTGGATCCTTGGTTATAAATGACTGCAGTGAGTATGATGTAGAGGGGGCTGAAGATGAGGCTAACTTTGATATACAAGAGTGCAAGCCTGTGAATCTGAATTCATCGAACTTGGGTACGGATAGAATGAGGGTCATCCAGCAACCAACTTTTCCTTTCAAGGGAGAGGTTGTTAATTTGGATTTGGTACGAAAGAGGAAACCATCCAATGATGTGAACGTTGAACACAAAATCTACACTTGCGAATTCCTCCAGTGTCCTTATAGTGAACTTCGACTGGGTTTTCCTGACCGGACTGCCAGGGATAACCATCAATTAACTTGTCCACATAGAAACTCCACTTCTCAGTTTGGTGGTTCAAATTTTAACATAAATGAAGTGAAACCGGTCATCTTCCCTCAATCATTTCCACAACCAAGGCCCGCTGCACCGTCTGTTACTTCTGTCCCAGTACCATTTGATCTGTCAGGGCTCGGAGTTCCGGAAGATGGACAGAAAATGATCAGCGACCTCATGTCGATATATGATAACAAGACCACGAATCCCAGTAAAAATCCAGTTATAGAAGGTCAAACTTTACTTCAGCCCAAATTTCAGCTGCAGCAGGATGAATTCTTCCGTGGTCAAGGCGTCATGATGGAGGGGAACTTCTTTAATGAGTTGAACATGCCCCATAATAATCAGATGTTTCCACAAGGGGAAGCTCAATTTGATCGATTTAAGGGATTGAATTCACCCTTCGAGACCAACTACAACAACAATAGCAACAACAACAGTTTGAAGATGTTTGGCTCTCCGTTCGACTTGGCTTCGTTCGATTACAATGAAGATCTACAGGCAGTTGGGATGGACAGCATGCCGAAACAAGATGTCTCAATCTGGTTCTAGTAGGAATATGAAGGCCGAAAGTGCATCCTATTAAGTATAGACTCGGCCGTACTGAGCACTTTCAGGGAGATAACATGTATTACACTTAGGTAAAACTGTTGGTTTTCTTACATGGTTATGTTTTTATTGAGCTTGTGGGTAGGTGTAGAAGTTAGCAGGTTTATCATATGGGTTTCCCATGATTCTGCAACTGACTTACAATGCATAGAACGTGGCTTGCCTTATAAATAAGTTAGGTGTTTGTTGTTTGCAAAAGTCTCTACCATATGATGGTGTTAGGGTAGGAATCTGATAATGAATGCTGGTTTGTCTTGTAATGAAGTAATGGGTACATAGTGGTCGAGCTTATTGTTCTTGTATTGGAAACTCTTTCTTTTTCCTTTGAACGCAAATCTTGCAAGTCCCATGTGAGCTTGAGTGGCGGAAAATGACTCCGTTGACTCGGATTTTATGAGTTGTCTTTGCGTGTGTCGGCTCCACTCTCTGAGGTTCATCCAACCTCGTCCAACAACTTTTTAGTATTATATATAAATTTTGATGTTCTATTAATACTAAAAATCTGTCAAAAATAAAAAAAGAAAAGGGATAAAGGTAGCCAAAGGATAAGATCGAAACTTCGTTCTATTAACATTAATTCATATAAATATATGATACACAGTCTGTGTAAATTAAAATGTGTCTTTTAATTTTAGAGTTTAAAATTTTAGTTTAGGGTTAGGGTTTAGTATTTAAGGTTAGTGTTTAGAATTTAGTGTATATGATTTAATTTTTAGGGTTAGAAATTTAAAATTTTGGTTTTCAATAGTGTAAATAATTTTATACAACCTGTATATTAAAATTTTACTTTAAAAAAAAGCCCATTAATTTGAAACAAAATGAGTGGTTTTAATCCTTTTGTATTTTACTGTCAACCGGTTAAAAATATGTATGAATAAATATATAATTATTTTCCCACCGTTAAAAAAAATAAAGCTTGGATCCGTTATCTTAGCTACGAGGTTTTACGTACAAAAGTCATGTTTGATTTCTTTCCTTTTCTACTATATCACATGCGTTAAATAATAGATTTGTTTATTATATGTTATTTGATTTAGCTGTCATGAAAGGAACAGGATTGGTTAATACGATATTTTCATATACACATAAGCTTTATTATTTTATTTAAACTCCGAACCTTTAGACTTCTTTATATCCAATATAAACTGATATTTTGCTCATTAAAGTTTAGTTTGGTCAATAATTACAAACAAGCCTCCAATTTAAGTATTAAGGTTCCTTCTTAAATTAGAATATAATTGACGATAAGATTTCAAAATCTTAATAATTTGTCGTTGTTAGTTTTATAATTCACAAGACAACTCCCTTAATTGTATAGTTGGTTAATATGGGTAAACTACTTTTTTGGTCGCTCAATTTTGCTCATGATTCTCTTCTGGTCATTGAGCTTTAAAATTTTCATGAAACTTTCACCCCAAACTCAAATTTTTGGACTTCTTTTGATTTACACGAGTCAGAATTTTTTCTTTCAAATCCAAATGGTGGAAGTCGAGGAGGAGGAGGAGAAAATCAATATATCTAAATTACGCACTGATTAAAGGTTTATAATGCATGTCAGATCAGAGTAAGATTGAAGTTTAGATTTGAGTTTTGTCGATTTTGAGAAAAACTAAACTAAAAAAGAAAAAATAGGGAGAAATGAAATAGCTTGATATCAATTATGTCACAAACAATGATCGACAATAGTGGAGAAGGATTCTAAATATAGGGAAGAAGAATGTTAAAATTTTAGGTAACTTTCGTGTATAAAGGGTCTAAAAATGTAGTGTTTTGGTGTTAACAGTAAACACTTAATGATCGAATGATGAAATTAAAGAGATTTAAAAGTTTAATGACAAATTTGAAATTTCTTAAAGTTGAGTGACCAAACCATAAACTCTAGAAAAGTTGAGTGATAAAAAGTAATTTACCAATTCAATCATAAAAGAAATTAACAAAATTCAATGCAACTTGATTTTTTAATAAAGACACGTGTTTCAGGTTTATGGATGATTGATAAAAAGTAATTTACCGATTCAATCATAAAAGAAATTAACAAAATTTAATGCAACTTGACTTTTTAATAAACATACACGTGTTTCAGGTTTGTGGATGATGTGATCCCGATTCACATCGCATGAGTTGGGTTAGTAGAAAATTTTCGTGACCTTTTTGTTCGTTAATTTTTATTGTATTCATCCTACATATATTTATGAATTCTAAAAGCTATTGTCTATTCCTTGGAAAAGTTCTAATATTAAAAAATAAGAATAACAAAATTAGAGTCACAATTTTTGAGAAACGTCCATTATTATCGATAAATACAGTTAATAATATTCGAATTACTTGAAAAACACGCATAACAATATTACCACAATCATAACAATTATTATTAGGGTATAAAGAAGACATTTTATTCACTGACTACAAAAGAATCTACGGGGATGAACTAATAATAACTCAACCATTTCCATAAGCAAAATGCAAATCTTTCGGGCTTTTCACAAATAATTTCAAATAAAAACCTTATTAATAATAACTAAAGAATCTACGGGGATGAACTAATGAACTGATCTTGGGCAGTTGTTGGCGGTGATAATCAACTTATCCACCTAACACAAGACATCAAGAATTAAGCAATGGTGCAGAAATCAATACCATTGGAGCTTCTGAGAGATTTAGGGGCTTTTATGAGATTTGCCCCTCTTCATAGTGAGAGCCAATCTATTGGTAATGCAGTCATGGTCTTTTCTGCATTTCATCAAATACGCCATCAGCACACGTCTAAAAATTAGGAAGAAAATCACATCAGCATATTCAAAAAAAAAAAAAATCAGAGAAAAAAAGAGATGGTTGTCTTTTCTTGGAGGCAACCATTGTCGTCTGGGGAAGTGCTCTTCTTCTCCATCCCTTCCATATTGTGCCAATAGGCTTAAAACAAAGTTATAAATTACACTTAAGGCAGCTCACTAAAGTTTGGTTGCATCATTTAATTGCTATATTATTAACAAATCACCTTAAGCCGTTAACCAAATCAGATACGAACCAACCCCATTAGCCAGAAATGAGAAAACTTAAAAGAATTAACAACAAACTGTGCATTCTATATTATTAACAAAAGGCTTACTCTCCTCGGAAACACTACGAATCCTTTTCAACCCAAACAAAAAACAGACACACCAAAACCACCCTAAAATCCCTCAACCAACATCTGCTTACTACTTTGGCTTCAGAAACATCATAAAACCCCAATACATCTGTGGAAGCAAATGCTGTGGCCTTCTTCCTTCTTTGCAACCGATAGCTTATGTTGATGCATCAACAAATCTGGAACACAGCATAAAAACTCCCATCACTACATTTTACGAACAGATTGAAATCAAGTACATTACACGAATTCGGGTGTATCAAAATTGAAAATTCCGTGTATTTGAAAAGCCTTTGTTGGATCGTATCTATGTACTCATATTCAGACAGCAATTTTGAAAAAGAATATCAAAAGGCCATAAAATACAACGTAATTCAAGAGTTGAAAGGAAGGATTTACCCTAGCTCGGAGAGCCTCATGTGAGCATCGGCATAATCAACAAAGAACGCATCCTCATCCTGCAAATAGGTGAAAATGGCAGCACTGAAAACTCGGGACTTCATAAAATTTTCTAGTCATTGAACTGAAAAAGAAACTGTTGCTTACGGCCGCATATTTCTCAACCAAGGGACGGAAAACTGGGTCAGACAGGAGAACTTGGTCAGTTGGCAGCTGCAAAAGATCGTCCTTCTTTCCAGCCAAGAGCTCCCTGCAAAATATCTATCCAATTAGCGTCAACTTAATTAAATTTGTCATGGATTGCTCATTACAGAATGGATTTGTATTTGCAACTATTCATGGACATTTGTCGCAATTATTACGATTTATTCGAGTCCAGGTCTTAGTCTTGAACATGGTTTTTTATTTTCAAAAAATGTTACTTATTGAAAAATCATATCTCCATTCTCCACATCTATCTACAAACACATGTTGAACATGGATACCTTAGAATCAAAATAACAGAGAATATAATATGTCAACAAAAATTAAATGTGCATAACTAATGAAAATTGAAACTCACTTGAAGTAAGAGTTGTCAAAGATGAGAGGGTTGGCAGTCCATGCTCCCTCGAATCCGGACCTTTCCTTATGGCACCTTCCCTGCATCAAAGGCAAAGAAAATATATACCATTGTAAATGGATACGAGAGGCAAATAACAATTCAAGCTTCAAGAAAACCAAGGGAGTTTAAATTTTTATAACAGACAAGGGTGTGGCCACCAGAAAGAGCAACAATGTCCTTGTCGGTAAGACCCATTTGAGTAACGAAAACCTGCCTCAAGTGATCAGCTCCTACAAAATTTTCATCAAGATTACCGCAAACATTAACCCAATGTTCATAATCATTTACAGAGATACAAAACTATGATCCTTCAAATACATGAAAAACTAAAGAAAATTGAAAATACAAGTGCTTATATATGAAGTGAAAAACAACCAGTACACACTAACCCTTAGAAGCATCAGGAAGACGGCCCTCAGGAGCTGGTTCATTCTTGTCCTGCACTTATTACAAACAAAATATAAAGGTAAGCAAAAATACCATAAAAATACAAATTTAATACCAACATTTCAACAACTCAATTAGAAATTACTTTTAGTTTCATTGCTCAAAACAAAACCGATCAACTGATGTTATATATTTAGACTTTTTACGCTGAGGAAAACCTCCTAAATACACTTATCAGTTGTTCTCAATAAAAGCAAAATATCAGACTAATTTATACTCCATTAAAATCAAATAATGTATCTTAAAACAAGCAGAAATTATGACTGACCACTCTTCCGGGATGGAAGGGAATTTCAGGTCCACCGGTGACCTCAACAGCGACGACGCCGGCAAGCTACAAATGAATAAATAAAAATATAGGTCAAGGCCGCTCAATGTGGAACATGAAATAGTAAAATCTGAAAGCAAACAAATAAAAGTTGGATTAAAAGTGAAATACCTGATAAAAGTCAGCGTAAGAGATAATAGGAAACTGCACCTTGATCGGCTCGAGAAGCCTGACGGCAATATCGAGACCGTTGTTAGCAATATGTCCGAGCTCAGCAGCATGCTTCATGCTACCGAATGGACCTCCGGTCTTGCTCCGACAATCAAAAGTTCCAGCTGAGTGCCACCTGTCCAGAACCATTACCGTCCAATCAATCAACATTACCGATCTCACAACCGAAACATTTAAATCAGACGACAGATGGAGAGAGAGAGAGCTTACGCTAATCGGAGCATGATCGGAGCACAGTTCTTCTCAGCGACGAGACCTCTGAGCTTCCTCCTAGCCTTTTCAATGGCCTTCTTGTAATCCTCGCTCACGGTAGGATAACTCTTGGGCATTTTGTCTGATATCTACAAATATCATATTCATGTCAACAAAAGAATTCGAAAACAAAATCATAATTTATATGCAAAAAAAAAAAAAAACTCAGATCGTGAATGAACCTTTTTGAACGTGAATAAATGGAGTGCAGGAAATGAAGCAGTTACACGAGCTGAGCAAAATCACTGTGGTGAAGGGGAATATATAAGCAAGAGTGAACCATTATTAGCCGTTTGATTTTTTAAGATCTCGTGGTTGTTGATTGTTTTGGTAATGGTCGGATTTGATTCCAGTTTAAAATGTGTGATGTACGGCTGAGATAGTGAGGTACTGGAATGAATTGATTAAAGAAAGGAGCGGTCAAGATTTTGTTGGAGAAAATCGGATTTTTGTTTTGACGTGTTATATAACAACAAAGACGGATGGCCCGCAAAACCTGGAAAAAAGTTATATATATATATGGAAGGTTTAAATAGGTTAGTTGCGGTTCGATAATAATAGATACGAGGATATAGAATTAAGTATTGGATTATTATTTTATATATTAGCGGCGGAATTTTTTTATTTTTATAAGTACTTCAATTATAGGAATAATTTTTTTGTTTAGAGTTTAGACTTTAAGGAGTTTAATGTAGTTGTTTAGAATTATATATATATATGGTAGGAGACAGCAGTGGCGACGGTAGCGGCGGCTTGAATTTCAAATGAACAAAAATTAAGATTTTATAATTTAATGGTAGATAGGTATTTTTATCTATGTTTAAAAAAATTAAAAATAAAATAAAATATTTTAATTAATTTACCTTTTGATTTTTAAATAATTTATAATTATATGGTGAGTCCTTTAGATTTTTAATTTTTATAAATTTAATTAATGATACTCATATGTGCTCGTCGTTAGTGGTGCTCGTCGAGCGTGGCACAATTTTCTGTATTATTGTATGGTTTGGTATAATATATATGAGGATATAAAATTAAGTATATTTAAGCGATAAGAAGTCTAGGTAATTAGGGTCGTAAGCGAACCAAACGTTCATCGAACTATTCGTGAACCGTTTGGCTGGAAGTTCGTTAAATAAACGAACGTGAGCAATATTTTCTGTTCGCTTAATTAAATGAACGAATACGGACAAGGGACTTGTTCGTTCATTTATGTTCGTGAACATTTGGTAACTCGTTCGTTTATATCTGTTTAAATTTATTCACATATATTCATTTATATTTATTATTTTTCATAACAAAAAGTATTATATTTAAAAAAAATTAAAACATATATTAAATTTATGAAATAAAAAGAAAAATTAAACAAATACTCAATGTACGAGACTTTAGATTTCTTAGAAAAAAATTAAACAATACTCAATGTTCGTTCGCGTTCGTTTGTGTTCGTTTATTATTTTAACAAACGAACACGGACAATAAATTATGTTCGTTTAGTTGTTCGTGTTCGTTCATTTGTTCAGTTAAAATTAAAAAAAACGAACATGAACATACTCTCATTCATGTTCGGTTCGTTTACAGGCTTAGATAATATACATAGTATACAACAGCACTTTAAAAATATTAAGATTCCTATTCAAAAAAATATTAAGATTCCAATATTATTTTTAAAATTTCAAATTTAATTTATATATATATTGAGACATTGAGTCTGTACATTATTTTTATTAACAAATATTTTTTTATTATAATTTTACTATTAATTGTCGGCTTCAACAAAAAAATAGATAAAAATAACTTTTTAATCTCTTATATATATATATATTTCATTAACTTTATCTTTCGTCTTCTTAAATAAATAAATATACATCATTAATTGAGCAATACAATTTTTTTATCATATGTTTATAACTTTTAAGGGTTAAAGTAATAGAAATTATAAACGTAAAAGACTGAAGAATTTATTTCAACTTTTTTATAACTGTTGAATCAACACTTAATGATAAAATGAATTGAAACTAGGAGAGAGTAAAGTTTTCAAATAAAAATATTAATATGGACTTGATTTCAAAACAACAAAATATGAATAATAAATTTTAAAATAATACAGAGATATTTAATATATATATTAACATTTTTTACTTAAGGAGAGAAAAAAAAGAAATTTACTCCTAATAGGTTCAGAACTTATAATTTAGGAGAGATAAGCAGGTGTCAGCGGAGAGTTTTAACCTTAGTTAATATATATATATATATATATATCAATTATTTAATATATTTTTTAAAATAATTTTTACTTATACAAAAGAGGAAAGAAAATTTTGCTCCTGTAGACTCTTAACCCCACAATCTAAAGACTAAGAGAAGACGAGAATATTAACCGGGAGTTTTAAAGAATAATTCCTTAATATATTAAACAAGAGCGAAATGGTCAAAGTTTATGAAATGATATTTTTATACTAGTAATGTTGCATCATGGTTATATATCAATGAACTTTGGAGCTCATCGTCAATTGGTTATATACATTAAGATTCTAATTCTAACATTTTTTCTATTTATCATATGTTTATATATTATTATAAGTAGTCCTGTAGAAAAAAACAATATTTATTTTAAGAGATTCGGGTTTGAATAATTTTATTTGTGAAATGTGTGTATACGTCAAAAGATTAAGAAAAATATGAACACATAGTAATTTGTAATCACATTAACACTATTAAAAAATAACTAACAACAAAATTATAATCGTATTGTTGTCGCATCCAACAAATGGTCTCAGTAAAAAAGCGGATGATGTTCATCATAAGAGACTCGGTTCAATCACATATGTCTATAAAATGTGTACATTGTCAATGGATTAACGTATTAAGATTCAAAAAACAATTTTTTCGTTTTAAGGTAACGTATTAAGATTCAAAAAACAATTTTTCGTTTTAGGGGAGGAGGCCTCTCCCATGAACAATGAAGTTGTGTCATTTATCAGAACGAAGATTGCTTGTGAGAAATGTAACATCTTAAGCTGGGAGAATAACGATGTAATATATTTTTAAAGAAAAATTAGACCTCTGTAAAAACTCATTCATAACTGAAACTAACAAGTTGAGTTCGGACGTTAGAAGAAAATGAGTTAAATTTATTCATTGATAACATAACCAAATAAGTACACACGAACAACATCCTTGTTTTTTACGCAAGACAACAATACAACTTGCTTACTAGAACTCTGTAATCACTAATTTTATCCGGTATAATTTTTTTATTTCGTTTTATAATAATGGGCTTATATGGGTTGTTGCTTAAATTATTAACTATCTATATATATGTGTGTGTATGTGGATGTTGTTAGAAATCTAAAAGCAAAAAATATTGCTATTAGTATATGTCTTATTATATTATCTATATATATGTATGTGACTATTAAGTCAAAACAAAAAAATTAAAATTAAAATTACTTATTTTATGTTTTATTGCTTTGTCTCTTTATTATCATGTTATACTATTTATAACCATATTATATGTTATATTATTTTATAAAAACCCAAAAAATTACTAAGTGATATACATATGTGACTATCATATTATTGTTATATTCTAATATGTTATCCAAATTGAAAAAAACCCTAAATATTAATTAGTATATCATATTATATTATTTACATCTTAATTACCATCATTGTTATTACTATAGACATTAGTATTATCATCATTATTATTATTATTATTATTATTATTATTATTATTATTATTATTATTATTATTATATAACTAAATTGAAAAAAAAGAATGATTAATATAAATAAATAGCCCAAACTTTATTCAAAGTCAAATAAATAAACCTAAAGTTTTATCAACAGTCCGTTACATAAATATTTACAAGCCCATTTTGGGCCCAACATTAGTTAAACAAGAAAATCAGCCACCGTCGAATCCAGATCGCATCCGACGGCTTAGATCTTCCCTGTGGCGCGTGCGAACCACGCGTGACTCCTCACCTCCTCCCACGCGCTCCACGCGCGACGGTTGGAGCTTCCCACGCGTGCGTGAATGTCGCTCCATCTACTACGTCAAGGTCACGCGCGTCGATTGGATTTCCAGCTCTGCCTCCATGTCAGCTGAAGGATCCGGTGGCCCAATGCCACCTCACCTTTAGATCAAGCCACATCGGCACCGCCTCGCCACAACAGTTGCCACGCCATGGCTGGTCCCCTCCTCTCTCGTCACATGCAAACAATGAGAGCCAATGTTAGACAAAGAAATAAATATTGCAATGAGTTAGGGGACAAAATCAGAGGCACCAACAATTTCAAAAAATTACATGAATCCAGCCAAAATAGACAATGGCAACCAATAACAATTTTCATATTGATTTTCATGTGATCCAAAAATTATGTAATATTCGGCTTTAAAAGACCGAAACACAAATTGTAAACTTAAGCATTGCAAGGGGAAATTTCAGAAAGCAAGCAATAGAAAAACACCTTCAGAGGTACCTCTCATCTTTTCATTTTCTCTTCAAAGCATAACACAAAAAACACATAAGGGGGTTTAGGTTTTACCTTTGACCGTTCAGCTTCCGTCGTGTCCATCATCCTTCTTGCGGTTGAGGAGCCTCTTGGCCCATCCATGGCTTTGCATAGGAAATCGACAGAAGACAAGGACGTCAAAAATGTTTTAAAGGTTTTTGGGTTCGTTTTTTGGGTTTGAAAGGAAAAGAGATATAGTTTTTGCAAAACGGACGTGAGATTTGTTTTTAAAATGAAAAAGATGATCATTTTTGGGTTTGTTTGGATATACCGGCCACCGACGAGCGGCGACCAGCGCAACAAAAAAATCGTCGAAATCTGAATCCTACGACGAACTTTTGAGTTTTGGGGATGAACATGGCGGTGTTCATCCCCATTTTAGAGGATTTAGGGAGAGGCTCTCACGTGGGTTTAAGCAAATGGCCAAAAAGATTTTCGGCCGGTCAAAAATGAGCATTCTATAACTCATTTTGTTCTTAAAATGGTTAAATCCCCTTTTAAGGACCTTCACCCCGGTGTATTTACAACCGTGGTCCTTCCCCCTTTTTAAATCACGCAATCAGTCACCCGTGTTGGATAATTACCCTTCTAAGCCATTTCGTCTTTTTAAATCACCGTCTAGGTCCTTGTGATTTTCCAAACCTTTGCAATTCCACCCCATTTTCTTTTAAAATTTGGCCTTTCAATTTCGTTTCTTTTCAGTTTGGTCCTTTTTCCAGTTTTAAATCCCTCTGTGTTATCATGCATTTTATTGTTATTTAGCTTTTTATTCTCAGTTTTTGGTTCATTTCTTAATGTTATTTTATGTGGTTATGTGTTTAATTTGTTTAAAAATGTAGTTAAACTCGTCTTCTTTAATTTATGCATAATAATTTGTTTATGTGATTTATATGTGGTATATGGTTGCTTTTACATGGCAAATAGTTTTACATGTACACACATATATATATATATAATATAATACTTAGTCTTTTATATAAAAATGTAACATGTAGTTTACATGCAATATAATTTTTAATACATAATATATAGTATTTTTATATATAATATATATTTTCATATAACATATAGTTTTATAAAGTTATGGTTTTCAAAACATATATAGTTTTTAAAGTTTATAATATATATATATATAGAGAGAGAGTTTCTTTAAATATATAAATATAACTTTTAAAATTTATAATATATATCTATGTTTTTCGAAAGATTTATAATATATATAGTTTTACAAAGTATGTAATATATAGTTTTCTTAAAAGTTTATAATATATGGCCTCACTTAGTGTAATATATTTGTAATATTCATATGTCTTATTTGGTTTTTTATGGGCCTAGCCTTTTAATTTTGGGCCTCTTGTGTTTTGGGCCTAGGTAGCTTTAGTTTAGTTTGGGCCTCTTAGTTTTTGGGCTTGTTTAATTTTGGTTAGCTTGGGCTTAGATAGGTTTTTGGGCTTGGGTTATGCTTAGTTTAGGTGGTTTTGAGCCCTTTGTAGTGTTTTTGGGCCTTGGGCTTAGTTTAGGTGAGCTTTAGATTAGTTAAGGCTTTAGATTAGATTAAATGAATTAATTTAATTAATTCAAATCGTGTGCTTGTCTCATAGGGGCACGATTCATAAATTAATTAAGTTAATTATAGGTTTAGATTTCTTTAGAGCCTTAGTTAGATTAGGGTTCGAGTTAATTTAGTGATTTTAAATTTGCCCATGGCTTATTCGAGTAAATGTTAAATTCACTAAATTAATTGAACATCTCTTAATTACTTTTAGGATAAAATTAACTACAAGTTTAGATTGACATTGAATTTCAAATTAATCATCATAATTTGTTAGGGTTTATAGTCTTTTAGGTCTAATTAATTTTAGGATTAAATATTAGAATCACTTAGCTAATAATTAGATCACTAATTGGATCTTTCATAATTTGAGCCTTTTAAGTTAGGACCTTCGGGTGGGTTTCCTTTTGTGTGTTTATCTTTTAAGCATTTTGTTTGTCATTCCTTAATTATCATTCATATGGTCCACTAATTTTGCATTAATTAATCTAAATCATGGAACATAAGGTATTTATTAATTCTGATATTTGTGTCGTAACAGTCTGAGCTCAAAGGATGTTGACCAAATATTTGAATTAATTCTTACCGATTCAAGGTAAAATTAAAATTTGACAAGAGCATTACATCATATTTTAACTCCTTGCACCATGCATAAAGGTGACGTACGGGATCCGAACCCTAAACTAATACAGCAATCAAACTTATATGATGTCGGTTTAGTCTATGGTCCGGTGTATCATCAATCTTATTAATTAAATGTCTAATTAATCCGAACTCACCAATTTTGTAAAGCCCATGCAATTAAGGCCAATTTTCAATTAAGAACGCCGAATTAAATTTAATTCAAAATTCCAACAAATTCCATCAATTTTAAAGGTAAGTATTATGGTATCGATATCCGGGAGTGACGGGGGTGCTAATCATTCCCCACGCGTAACTAACTCCTGAACCCTTTTATAAAGAATCTCTGGTATTTTATGCTGTCCGACCTACCTTACCCAAATGGCCGGTGACGACTCCAAATTTTATTTGTTTTCAAAAGAATTTTTTTTTAAAAAAAATCCTCCATTTTTAAACTAAAATTTCAAAAAAAATAATTTAAGGAATAATTAGTAACCGGCTATTTAAAAAAAAACACTATTAAAGATTTTTCTTCAAAAAAGGGTTCAAAAAGGTGGCTACAAACTCAATACACATCAACGAGAACAGAGATAAAACCAACACTAACTCCTAGAGTAAAGCCACCAAAATAACTAAGAAGAAAGAAAACTGCAGTAACAATTACAACTCAAGACGTTAAAGCACGATAACATAGCTACAAGATCGCGATCACGACAGAAAAACTGCAATGCAATTACATCAAAAATATTATGTAGAGAACAACACTAATTGCTGAGACCGACCAATCCCACTCTTAGCCAAGGAATCAACAGCTATGTTGCAATCCTTAGAAGCCGGTTTGACTATCTAGAGAAAAAGATAGAAGAGCTTTTTTTAATCAAAAGAAAGAAAAATTTTATTTTGATTTTAGAATTTACGACCTAAGAAAGTGTGATCACTTGTAATCTTTATTTTTTCAGATATAATATAATTGAGCATTATATACATTACGAAGTAAATAACATCATATCCAAATATATGAATGGTATTTATTATTAGTGTAGCACTTTGGAAACAACCCTGCATATATCTCGGCTATTCGTGCCAACCAAACACGCTAATATGTACTCCTGCCGACAATGTAACAAAGTCACATGACGGTCTAACAAAATCGATGGGCGCGGAAGGATAGATCATAGTGGTTTTATTTATTTTAAAATTTTAAATAATCCACAAATATATTAAAAGTGGATCAAGTAATAAAAAAGTCTTTTGAAATGTTTTTATATATAGTATAATTATACATGATTTAGTGGGATTTAACTACCAGTTGAAAAATGAATAAGAAAAATCTGAAAGTCATTATAACAAATTATGCGTATGTCCAATTTCCAACCCCTATAAAATACGAGTATAAAATATATCACACATGTAATTACATTATGTTGCCATTCTTCGTACAAACAATTACGCTATAATCTTTTTTTTTTTTTTATAAAAGTAAGCTTAATTGTACATATTATTTTTTCCCAAATTGAGAAATGTTAAACTACAATGTCCTACATTTTTATTGGTCTTCCATTTGGTTTAATAATTTATCATAAATATGACGAGAAGCAAAATTTCCTCCGAGTGGGTTCCTTTTGTGGCAGTAACCAAATGCAGGTGAGAGTGAATCCAATGGTTTAAAACCGATGTCTTAGGATTAATCTGAGCCATCAGTTGAATATATATCAATGTGGCGCACATCGGAAGTATCACAACCAACCCCTCAAGAGCGGGACCCATGCTAATCCGAGCTGAAGAAAAGAAAAGAAAAGAAAAGGTCAAAATTGCTATTAGTCACTACATTATACATAAATTACCTATTACTACTGAATACTTTAATTTAATCGTTTTTAGTTCTGTTCCGTACTTTATAAGATTAAAATTTTAATTCATGACCTAAAAAGCAGTCATTTAATCTAACAAGTCAATTTTTGTTACTAGTTTTTATATTACACATAAATTGTAATTTTAATTATTATTTTTTAATTTAATTGTTTTAAATGCATGCAATTTAGTCAATTGTTTTTTTATCGGCTGATTAAGGATAAAAATTTTAGAATAGAAAAAATACATTATTTAAATTAGAGTATATGAATTAAATTAATAAAATACAAAAACCAATTTGTTTAAAGAAACAGCAATATGGGGAAATAAAGGGAAAATCCCGTAATAAATTGGAAATCCAATAGTAAAATTGGAAAGTTGATAAATATTTAACTGACAGTAATGATATAAGAAAGATTTATCATAAATTTTCCTCTAAACTATCATTTTATCTCCATTTTACCCACAAAGTTAATGGTGTTTATAACATCATTATTTACCGTCATGTTTTTATTGATTATATTTTTTTATTTTTATTTTTATTTTTATTTTGGTATCAATTCTAACCCAAAAATAATACTTAAATGAGGATCTGGTATAGTTTAGGGGTCAATCTATAAATAATTCCAAAAGAGAAACAAAAAGATAATTGCAAGTAGATCGGAAAAAAAGGCAACCAAAAGAACCCTCTCTTTTTAAAGGCTCTCTTTTTTCTCTTTTCATTTTTCTCATCACATTTCCTTGTCGTGTTTCGTTGTTCATCGCACAATCTCATCTTCACAGATTCGTCATCTTCTCGATCCCCAACCTAACTGTAAGTCGTCTCTCCCGCTATCTCTTTATCCGAAACCCTAAACTTCCAATTATGCCATTCGATCGTTCTCTTTTATTTTTTAAGATCCCTGATCTATGTTCCTCGTCCTGAATTTTACAAACTACTGCTTAATCTTTTTGTCTCTTTCTTTTTTCTCGATGTATTGTGTTTCATGTAGGTAATTGTCGATTACATATTTGATTGGGAGTTCGATTGTTAATTTTGTTTGATGTTGATTAGGTGGCTTCGGTATATTGCTCTACTAAGCGCTCGAGATTTATTTTGGTGATTACTACATTTTTTCTGGAAATTTGGAGTTTATATTATTAAAGTCGGGAATGAGGATTTCTAGTGTTTGATTTGCGATTTACCCAAATTAAGTGTTAGTTTTCGCATTTGCTGTTTTTTTTAGGGTTTTGATCATTGTAATGTAATATAACAAAATGAAATCGTGAAGCAGACACTTTTTCTTGTTTCTGTTGATATTTCAATTGAGATTTCAGCGACGTTTCTTTTATGTGATTGTTTATTTGTTTTGGGGGTTCAGGCAATCATGAGTGACATCGGAGAAAAGACCTGCCCCCTTTGTGCGGAGGAGATGGATCTGACTGATCAGCAACTCAAGCCTTGCAAATGTGGCTATGAGGTTTGAAGCATGTTGCTCTTGAATTTTCCTCTTCTTCATTTGTTTGACAATTCATGTCTGAAAAATGAATTTAAAACATAATAAAAGTGAGAACATAGGAAAAAGGTGGGTACTTAGTGTGCTACATTTGGCCTAATCTCTATTGACCTTTGTGGCAGATATGTGTTTGGTGTTGGCATCACATAATGGATATGGCTGAGAAGGATGAGACTGAGGGAAGGTGCCCAGCATGTCGTACTGCTTATGATAAAGAAAAAATTGTACGGACGGCTGCTAACTGTGAGAGGTCAAGCTCCTACTCTTTAAAAATATGCAATGTTTACTTGCCATTGTCTTGTACATATGATTTCCCTCCTTTCTTAGCAGGTTGGTTGCTGAAATTAATTTGGAGAGAAAAATGAAGTCACAAAAGTCAAAGACTAAATCATCTGAAGGAAGGAATCAACTGAGCAGTGTGCGAGTTATTCAAAGGAATCTTGTTTACATAGTTGGGTTGCCACTTAATCTGGCAGATGAAGATGTACTCTCTTTCTAATCCCTTTGTGTGTGCATTTTGATTTAACTTTTGCACTCAAATGAAGATACCTAAACTTGTTTCTCTTTTGTGCAGCTTCTCCAATGCCCAGAATATTTTGGTCAATATGGGAAAGTTCTAAAAGTATCTTTGTCTAGGACAGCAGCTGGTGCCATCCAGCAATTTCCAAACAGTACATGTAGTGTGTAAGTTCAGAAATATCTTGATTTAGGTTTTAAAATTTCCAATTGTTTAAAATTCTTGCTTTTCTTTTTAAAACTTTAATAGGAGCACTTTATTTCACGTATTTAGGTTTCTTCAGAAAAGGAAAATCTATTTTATTATATCAAAGATTTTTGCCTCATCTCCTTGGTGGTTCTCTGTTGTTAGTATATCTCTTTTTCAATTTACATTCTTTTTTACCCTGTTTACAGATATATTACTTACTCAAAAGAAGAGGAAGCAATTCGTTGTATCCAATCTGTACATGTATTTGTCTTGGATGGTAGACCATTAAAGTATGAGACCTTGCTTTTGGAGTTTTTCTTTTGTTAGTGGTTGGATGCATGGTTGCACCCGGTAATCATCTCTAATATGTGGAATATGTATTTCAGGGCATGCTTTGGTACAACAAAGTACTGCCATGCATGGCTGAGAAATATGGTATGCTTAGAAATGATTTTTGCTTCTTTTTTTAAGTCAACTTCTATTTGTTATTTACAAACTAATTTATCAAATGTAATTGAAGTTTTTTCTTCTTCTTTTTTTTTTTTTTGGGGGGGGGGGGGCAGTCTTGCAGCAATCCCGATTGTCTATATTTGCATGAGATTGGTTCTCAAGAGGATAGTTTCACCAAAGATGAAATTATATCTGCATACTCAAGGTATATTCATTTTGAGTATAGTAGCCGTCATCTCTTTTTCTTTTTTAATTTGGTTCTTTGTTGTTGTGTTTCTGTGTAACATTCTTTGTGAGATAAAGAAATCCAACTTGTAGATGCTTTCTGTTTAACATAAATGCAAGGGAGATAGAATGTCATTAATTATAAAGCTTGCTCCCAGGGAGCTTTTATTTCTGTCTTATGGATACCTCACTTTAAGATGAGGTTCCGTAAGGATTTTTTCTTCTCAATGCTCTGCTTCCATGATCCTTATCCTCTCTTTTTTTGCAATTGTCAAAAGGGGACCTGTTTTGTCTCTTTCTATAAAAATGGGTCAACTATTGCAAATAAATGTATTACAGATCTCCTTGAATTTTGTGTTATGTCTTCTCTTGGTTGATAATAAACTCTGCTTTCTTTTTTAAATGAGTAGGGTTCAACAAATAACTGGTACAACAAACAATATGCAACGACGAGCTGGGACCATGTTACCTCCCCCAGTCGATGATTATTGCCCCGACAGTTCGTCTACAGCAAAAACCATTTCTAAAAGTGCTCCAAATGAAAGTTCACGTCATGTAACTCCCTAAGTAAAACAGTTGCATTAATAGTTTTGGAATAGTACAGTTGAGTCGTACTTGCTAGCAGGACTTGTTCAAAGAAACACTTCTTGGTAGTTTGATTGTTTTTATCTTGAGTCATTGAAAGAAGAATGCCAAATAATAGGGTGGGTGGGTAGGTGTGTGGAGGCGATGATGGTTTAAAACATGTATGCTTGACCTTGGTTCCTGCATCCGACTTAGGTTGTGATTTTTATGCAGAATACAATATCGTGCAGTCAAAAAGATTCTCCATCAAATGGAACCCCTGGTAGTTCTATTGCTCTTCCTGCTGGAGCACCATGGTATGCCTTTTGTTGTTCTCTTACGTTTCTGTTGTGTTAATTTGTGATGCTTAAAGTCTGAACGTTCTGGCAGGGGAGCTCATGCTTTAAACCAGCCACAATCAGCCAGTTTACCATGTTCAAATGAACCTTCTAAGCAGAAATCTGACACCATTAGCCGCACACCACCATTTTTATCTGCAGTAATGAACACAAATCGGGCTTGTACATTACATGGTGTTGCAAATAAACCATCTGAGGTGATACACGCTAAGCATGTGAAGGGTAAACCTGATTTGTTAAAACCCTTAAAACATAATGGTGGTTTAGACGGTCGAACTACTGCACTAGAGAAACCTACTTCAC
Source organism: Hibiscus mutabilis (assembly GCA_019671005.1). NCBI lineage: Eukaryota > Viridiplantae > Streptophyta > Magnoliopsida > Malvales > Malvaceae > Hibiscus > Hibiscus mutabilis. Next base: position 84,182,804 of record CM033715.1, read on the forward strand.
CTGATGGAGTTCCTGCTTTTAAATCATTGAGCAGCCCGATATATTGTCCACCAGCATCCAATTATAATGACCAGGGCACTAATAAGCCATCAAGTGTTACAAGCTCCATCTTTGACCACACCGAGAAGTCTTTTATTACCTCCAATGAGAAAACAGGGAGTATTTTGTCTACTGATGGGAAGATGCAGAGCTTATGCTATGGTGTTTCATCATTGACCTTAGATAGGAATGCCTCAAGTGGACATTCCAGTTTAGTTAGACCTAGCAGTTCAGCTTCCGATCATGGATCAAGCAGCTCTTCTAGTTGTCAGGGGTTACAACAATGTTATAGCGAGCACTACCTAGAACCTTTGAATTCAGCAGCCACTGGGAGATCTGTGACATCTCCCAATAGGGTGTCTGTTTCAAAAGAGCAGTCTGATTGGAGAACTGATGCACAAACTCGAGCAGTGGAGAATACAAGTTCTGAAGTTGAGGAAGACATATTATCTTTTGATAATCAAAGACTCAAGGATCCGGAAGTTATTAGCCGACCAAATTATATGCCCAACTCACCAATTTCACTTCATTTATCAAATCATTCTAGGTCCCATTCTTATCAGTATGGTGATTCTTTTGGTGCTGTTAATTTGAATGCTGATACTGCTTTTGTAGATAATAAAGTTGGTGACAGTTTACAGCTTCATGAATCCGGTGTTTCGTCTATATCAAATGGGTACCCTGAGAAGTACATATGTAGTAGAATTGGTTCTGGTATTACTTCAGAAGGCTACTTTCTGCCATCAAATCAAGAGAAAGTGGAACATATGGGAAGATTCCTTGGTAATGCTGAGAACAATGCTGCTAAAGAAACAGGAGAGAACAGCATAATTTCTGACATATTGTCACTAGATTTTAATACATGGGATGAGTCCCTAAGTTCGCCTCAGAACTTGGCTAGATTATTGGGTGACACTGACAAACAGCAGTCTAATTCTCTCAAATTTTCTAGTTCAGGGAAGGCTCTGAATAACAACCAGTCCAGATTCTCATTTGCAAGACAGGAGGATTCTAAATATCATCCTTTTGATGATGAGTCCTCATTTAGTGTTTTTGGCCAAATGCCACAGAACCAGCTCTCTAGGCAAGATTTTGCTGAAAGCAGGGATCTCTACTTGAATAAGTTTGGAATTTCTAATGGGTTCTCTCCAAGTAACTTTGATGAATACAACAATTTTACCTGCAGTCCTTCAATTTTCTCTTCTGGTGAGTTTCTAGGAAATTACTCTACCCCCATCATAGTTCATAGCTGCTACGGAACTTAAAATTTTACCTTTGCTGCCAGAATGTTAAGTGGTTTGTGTTTTCTTGAAGTCTTGATCATGCAACAAGCATGCTCATAATGTGATCTTAACCATCATTAAAGATAATTTTTTCTCTATATTTTTAATTTTGTATGGACAGATCCGTCTTTATTTCCTGTCATTTTAATTTTAGAACTTTGTCAATTTTTTTATTGATTCAGTTCACATTTATCCTCTTTTCAATGTTATGTGGCAGTGTCAAGAGCTCAAGTGTCAGCCCCACCTGGATTCTCTGTTCCTGGCAGGACACCACCTCCCGGCCTTTCGTCTCATGAGAGAGTAGACAACAGTTTTGACACATCAGGTAGGTTCCCTTTTTATCATTTGGCTTGCAAACTTTAGGTGTTCCATTGCGAGCAAATTGATGCCAACTCCTTTTTTTTTTCTTTTCATTTTAGCAAATCACTTGGACTCCTCGTCCCTGTTAAGAAACTCTTATCCGGCTCCAGCAAGTGGTGGTGTTGGTGGTGCTGGAGATATGGAATTTATGGATCCAGCAATATTGGCAGTTGGTAAGGGTAGACTTCAAGGAGGACTCAACACTTCAGGCTTAGATATGATATCAAACTTTCCTCCACAGATAGGTTCCTACGAAGATGAGGCCAGATTTCAATTATTGATGCAGAGATCTTTTTCTCCTCATCAGAACCTAAGATATGATGTGGGGGGTAGTGTTTCTTCTCTTAATGACTCTTATGGAGTTTCTTCTAGGTTAATGGATCAATCACAAGGGAACAATATATCCCCATATGCGCAGTTGTCTCTCCAACAGTCGAGGAATTCACATATGTCGAATGGTCCCTGGGATGGTTGGAATGAAGTCCAGGGTGGAAACAATGTTGGCATGGCTGAGTTGCTCAGAAACGAGAAATTGGGATTTAACAAGTTCTATTCTGGTTATGAAGATTCAAATTACAGGATGGGTGGTCTATATAACAGAACATTCGGGATGTGATTGTTATTGAAGTGTCGACTCTTTGCTTAATTGGCAATGCTAAGCTGAGAGTGTCTTTTGTGGTATCTTGTCCTCATGTTGAGAATGGCTTGTTGACTGGTCTCCTTTGGCAGCCTCATGAAGTATCAAACTCCCAACAACTTGGGCGAAAAAGAGGGAGTTGGCAAACAAGCAGGTAACATTTGAACTATTTCAAGTTAATTATTACTTGTAGGTATTTCCTGCATGCTTCAAAAGTTCATATCTTGTGGTTAATATAGATTGGATTATTTTCTCCTATGAAATGCAGCAGGTGAAATGAGCTTCTGCCATGGCTATTTCGGATATAATTTGATTGCTCCACAGAGTGCTTTCCGTTTACAATCATCTCAACGAATTGGCTGGTTGGTCTTCTCCGTATGCTGATAGTTATGCTCTTAATTTCCCATTACCCACGCCTAAAGGAAAATATGGTGGTTGCTCCTGCTCTGGAAACTAAATACATCTCAACTGGAATCCATTTTCACTTTCTTGTTCAGATATCAATGAAACTAATGGTGTAAACTGTAAAGAGTCGGTATATTGTGTTTTAGAGATGGGATTTACAGTGGTCTATTAGCTGGCCCCCATGAATACAAGAATTAGATTGATTTCTATCTTACCTCAGTTTTCCACTCTGTTTCAAGGCATTAGGCATATTTGCACTAATAGCAATGAAATAACAATTTGAATAATAAAGTTGTTTTCCTCTTCTTTTTCCCTATCTATAAATGTTGGGGTTGAGTTTTTAGAGTCGAATTGAGTTTTGCACACTCCTATATTACATATTCCTTTGCTGTTTTGTTTACAAGAAATATACAATATTGTGTTTGGAGTTAAAACTTGTACATAAGTTTTTCAGAATGTGATCTTCTTATGTATACTGCAAATCCATAGTTCATGCATGTATTTTAAAATGTTACTAATATATAGTGTTAATTAACTTGAAATAGTACAAATGTTATCTACAGCTTAGCATTGCCAATTAATTTGGGTTATTTGCCAGATTAGTTTCGGGTTTGGGTTCGGGTTCGTTTTAGTCGGGCGCATGTCGAGTTTCGGGTCCACAATAACAGGTTTAATTCGGGTTCGGGATGTTTTCGGTAGGATGCAGGTCGGGTTCGGTTACTACAGTAACAAGTCCAATTCGGGTTCGGATCAACAACAGTTGGTTATAGATCAGTTTCGGGTCATCGCATCCTCGGGTCAAGCCAGGTTCTGACTCAAGCAGGTTTCAGTCGAGTTTTCGGGTCGGGTCAGATTATGTTTTTTTATATTAAAGAGATTTTGAAATATTTAATTTTAATATATTAATTAAAAATACTATAAAGAAATATAAACGGTTTATTAAATTTAATTTTTAATTTTCTTTTAAGATAATTTTAATTACAAGTCTAATTCTTAAGATTTTTAATATTTATTAAAAAATTAATGGTGTTCAACGGTGTTCAGCGTTATTGATATTCAGCTGTGTATTGATAAATTAAAATTTACAAAGTTATAGCTTAAAGAAATATGTGAAAAAATAAATATATTTAATTTTGTGTACAGATAAATTAAAATTAGGCGTAAGGGTGTAAGAAATCATTGATTTTTGAAAAAAGTTTAACTAAATTTTTGAACTTCTTTTGCACACAATTAAGCTTTTGAAGTGAGAAATTGAATCAATTAAGTTATTAAACTAAAAATTTAAATCAATTAAGCCTTTTGAACTTTTATTTTTCTAATATAAGCACTAGACTGTTAAATCGTAACAATATAATATTGGGGTGGTTTAGTGTTGTGGGTAAACTTTAAGTTGTGTATTCATTTGGCCACTAAATTTTATAATACTTCAATTTAGTTTATGGTTTTTTCCGGTCATCGGCGATAATAACTATTCTTTTATGTCTTTTGTGACCACCTTAGTAATCGGTAAACTCCTCTCATCATCTTCTGCCATTTTATTAGTTAGAGATTTTCCAAACTCGCAAAATTAAAAACAAAAGTTTTTTTTTTTTTTAGAGTTTGAGGCATTTGGCTTTATTTTGAATAGACGAACTACATACCTTGAAATTAGCCTTGTCAAACGGTCTTTAGACAAGATCAGAACATTAAAATTGATCATAGTGACATTTTAAACGTTTTTATGTAGAAAATAAGAAGAATAGCCACAAAACTCGTAAAGTGGTCCCAATGGTAAAATATGATGTATTTCATTTAAGTGACTCGAGTTCGAGCATCATGTGTGTACGGTGTGTGTGCGTATTAAAGAACTTAGAAAATTAGTTAAGCAAAACAAAAGAAAAACAGTATTAAAATAGAAACATTTTAAAGCTCAATGATAAAATTCATACTAAACTTGAACTAAATGACATCCGGGTAGTTTACCCAATACAATAAGGAGCCGGAAATGAAAACTGTGTTCTTCCGCATATCAAAGGACAAAGATCAGCTGCGATGACCGTCCCGCTCTCGGATCACTGTGAGACAATCAAAATACGCCACGTTAGCAAATCGGCGATTATTAAAAAAACAAGAAACCGACAAAAACGAGTGCACGGTTGCTTGCACATGATTTGACCAAAAACACCCTACTATAAGTGGCGTGGCCAACTCTTGTGAGTTTACCTGAGTCGCGTTTCTCCTGAATACTACCTAAATTCTGTTAGTGTATAAATTGTTAATAAATCCATAAACTCTATAAACCATTTCTGTTATATTTTCGTTTTCTTTGCTTTCTCTGTGCAGTTGAGAAAGTGAAAGAAAAAAGAGAGAAGAAAGTGAAAGAAGAAGGGAGAGATTATCAGGAGGGAAAAGAAGTAGTTGTACTTTAATTCTTTTTAGCGAGCATGGATTGGTTTTGTAACTTTTGTTGGCCATGGAGTTCAAGCAAAAGATCAGAGGAGGCAACCGACGAGAATATTAACGAGAGTGGCAGCAGAAGTAATCCCCATTCTCAAACACAAGCCAGTTCAGGTATTGGAATTAGTTGTCAAATTCTGTCATCTTCTTTCTTTCTTTCTTGCATGAAAAAGAATTGCATTGTGTTTGATCATGGTTGATTCTATGTAAATGTTTATTTTCCGTTGCTTTGTTCTTGTGGAAAAAAGGGTTTTAGAATCAAAATGGTTTCTTTCCTTTGATTGCCAAACTTAATAACTTCGGGATTTAAGTTCTGAACATTGCAAAATGGGTTTTAAGCACTTCTTTTTGATACGTTAATATTTGATTGAATGCTTGAGTGAAATTGTATACCGTGTTTACTTAAACATGTTACCAATATGTAGTTTTGTTTGTTTGCGTGATTCCATTGAAAGATGCATTATATAGTTAGAAAATCCGTACAGGGTGTTTCCATTTGTCCTTGTTTGCTCTTTAAATATTGATGATTGTGGTGGCCAATCTTTAACTCTCATTGGCTTTTCCTTTTCATGGGGCCTTATATTTTCTGGTGATCTTTTTTGGTCCACTTGTTAAAAGATGAGTTGGAAGTCAGTGCACCTGAGACTGTAAGAAAGGAAGAGTCATCTAATCATAACCAGTTATCCGAAGATGCAAAGAAATTCAATTTGGATAGTGAGATTTCCGGGGATGCTGAATCTAGCAAACGGGCACTGTCATTTACGCTTGAGGAACTCACAATTGCAACAGGCAACTTCCAGTCCCCTTGGGTCTTGGGTTCAGGAGGATTCGGCAAAGTCTATAAGGGAGTATTGGAGAATACCAACCAAGTTAGTAAAGTTTTATATCATTTTGTTGTCAATGTTGTTAAAAGATTACGAATATTGTCTGGCATTGCACATTGTGTTCTTTGACGAACTTGGTGGTTACTTTCCCGGGTTTGTTTTCGTGACGCAGGTTGTCGCTATCAAGAAACTTCGTCAAAACAGCGATGAGGGCATTAAGGAATTTGTTATGGAGGTATTGACACTAAGCATGGTGGAGCACCCGAATCTTGTTAAATTGATAGGGTTTTGTGCCCAGGGTGATCAAAGACTACTGGTTTACGAGTACATGCCATTAGGGTCTTTGGAAAAGCATTTACATCGTAAGGGTGGCCAAACACCACTTGATTGGACCACTAGGATGAAAATAGCAGCTGGTGTAGCCAAGGGCTTAGAGTATTTGCATGTACAATCGGTGCCGCCTATCATATACCGGGACCTTAAATGCTCCAATATTTTGCTCGGTGAGGATATCATCCCAAGCTATCCGATTTTGGTCTGGCGAAAGTTGGTCCCACTGGTGATCGGACTCATGTTTCTACTAGGCCTATGGGCACATATGGCTATTGTGCACCGGAGTATGTCAAGACCGGACATCTGACATTTAAATCAGATATTTTCAGCTTCGGAGTTGTCCTCTTGGAACTAGTTACCGGCAGGAAAGCAATTGACCATTTAAGAGAAAGCGATGAAGTAAATCTTGTTGAGTGGGTAAGATAAAGCTTATTCCACACTACTTATAGTTGTCTGTTATTATATCAGGATTGTGGATTTATTATATAGCTGTGATGAATATGAATATGCCCTGGATCCAAAAAGTTAATAGCAACCCTGATTTTGGTTGTGTCTTTGTAGCTACTATTGTTAATGTCATAGTTAAGGAAGTGTTCGCTTCGGTCGGTTTTACAAATGCTTATCGGTTTATTTGCTTGCAGGCGACTCCTTGTTGAAAGACGAAAACAACTTTCCAGACATGGCTGACCCTCGACTGCAAGGTCAATATCCCGTCCAAGGCCTCCATCGAGCGCTTTCCCTTGCTGCAAATTGTGTTCAGGATCATGCTAAGATGCGTCCGGATGTATCTGAGGTGGTTACGGCTCTGAATTTTCTAGCCACCCAAAAATACGACCCCAGCTCCCAAGAGAGCATGCCATCATCGTCAAAGAATATGGGTGATGAAATACAGCCAGCGGATGACGATCCGGAACACTAACTCAATAGTTTGCTTAGCTTGGAGAGGAAAAAACGGAAAAACATACAAGTAAATAGAGGTTACTGCAATGTTAATAGGGGACCTGGTTGTCGAATTTTGGATTGAGGAGGACAACCGGCATACTTCCAACCAGTGAAATCATCACCTCATTTGCCTGTGTGCATGTGAGTTGGGCTTTCACTGTAGGAACCATTTTTTACATGATAATAGATTTAGCCATCGTATACCAGTTAATGTAAGCAAACTTCTTACATCAGCTATTAGATTTGTCCAAAAAATATACTTTTTGAGCTGGTACAATGACAAGTATAATCGATTAGTTTGTTTCACTGGTGTGAGTTTGGATAGTGTTTAAAAGACTAGATATATTATGTGTTAGATTATCTTTAGCTATAGTGCAGTTTAAATTTAAGTGTTTTAATATTAAAAATTTTCGACTTGAACTTGAAATGAGTTAAATTTAATACAAAGTTTTATTAAACATAGTCGAATGAGTTTAAATAAATTAATATTTGTTTAAAATTAAACTTGAAATTAGAAAACAAATTGATTAAATTCAAGCTTTTCACAAATTGAGTTTACTTAATTTGACTATAAACATTTTTTGGGTTAAGAGTTGCAATTACTTCAAATACGATACTCCTATTAAGGATTATTATTATTATTATTATTTTTTTTTATAAAAAAAGCAATACAAATCAGGACCTACATTTATAATGGTCCAGTAATCATGGCGCGATAGATTTGGCACCAAAAATGGTTCCCGCCCGAGTTTTTTTCAAGTCAGAGAAGAAACACAAAATAACCGCTAAATGTAACCACGTCATCGATCTCAACTCTTTTATCGACGGCCGAAATTTATCGCTAAACATTTCACACGGATAACTCCCCCAACTCAACTTCCCATAAATAAATCCCACCATTTAATTTCTCACTGTATTGAATTCACTAAATCATCAAAGTCTCTTCTTCCTAGCTCGATTCCGAAAGATGTCAGGGAGAGGAAAGGGAGGCAAGGGACTGGGCAAGGGAGGAGCTAAGCGCCACCGTAAGGTCCTCCGCGACAACATCCAGGGAATCACAAAACCGGCGATTCGTCGTCTTGCTCGTAGGGGAGGAGTGAAGCGTATCAGCGGCCTAATCTACGAGGAAACTCGTGGAGTGTTGAAGATTTTCTTGGAGAACGTGATTCGCGATGCCGTGACCTATACCGAGCATGCTAGGAGAAAGACTGTGACTGCCATGGACGTTGTTTACGCGCTGAAGAGGCAGGGAAGGACTTTGTATGGATTCGGTGGTTAGATGGTTTTAGATTTTAGGGATGGCGGGGATTTGAAGTCTTGCGGTCAAGAATGTTTGAGCTTTAGTTTTATAGGTAGGGCTTGTAATTAGCGACTTTGTATGGGATTTTCATTTCTGATATGTAAATCCCTGTATTTGATTGCATATTCTAGTGAAATTTGAAGTCGAATTGTTTTGGTTTTAATCCTCTTTTTTTCCCAAAGACGTTTGCTATTCGTCTTATGAATGGTTTTGGATCTAGTATAATTTGGGAAGAAGACGGCAGCTAATTATTGAGATCTATTAACTAGTTTAGTGGTTAAGGAGATCTATTTAATAAAAAAATAATGGTGTAGCCAAATAGCCAATTTGAGTTGTACTCAATATCTACCATTCTTTTTAACTTGCAACTCCGTAGGTTTAGTTATTCTAAATTCTAATATGACATATAAGATAAAGTCGGACGTCTTTTTCAGTTTACAATGAAATTTAATGAATTTTTAGTTTATGAGAATGGCACGTTTTTCGAACTCGTTTGAGAAATTCTCATCTCTCTATTTCTATAATATATATATTTTTGGCCAACAACAACAAAACGTTTTACATAAAAGTGAACAATTACAAAAGGTTTCAATAGATCAGAAGGGGATCCGAAAACCACTTTGAGGGATCAATGATTTCGCCACCCAATCCGCTGCTTGATTACATGAACAGTTAGCATACACAAAGAAAATCTTCAAAGCAAGAGCCCGACAAGAATGAGTTTGCCTGCTCAAACGACCAATCAAACTTTCGTTGTCAGACTCAATAATCAGTTTATTGAATTCCCGTACGACAGCAAAGAGAACACCTATTCGGATTGCCAAAGCCTCGGCCAAGCAAGCCGAACCAGAAAAATAACGAGAAGAAGATCCACCAATAAAAGAACCTTCATAATCACGAAAAATAGCAGCAAGCCCAGAATGATATGAACCTGAATCTCGATAAGCATCACAGTTTAACTTTGATCCACCCTTGAAGAGGAGGATTCCAAGTTTCGGTGCGAAAAATGGTGATCGGAGATCGGGGAGTCGCAGAAGCAAGGACCGAGACAAACTCAACGTAAGCTCTTTCAGCTCTTTTCTATAACTCAATAGGACAAGAATGTGAATTAGAGAAGGAGAATTCATTTCTTGCTTTCCATAAAAACCAGCACATGAAAGCAATAAAACTGAGAGTCTTATTACAGTCCTCTCGATTGCCTAACCTTGGTAGGGAAGACCACCATCTCGTGAAGCCGTGGAAGCCATCTTTTTGGGGAGTGTAGCTAAACCCCGAGGCCCTCCAAACTGCTTGAGCAAAAGGGCAAAAAAAAAACCAGAATATGTTCGAAATTTTCCTCTTCCGAGCAGCATCGAGTACATAAGGGAGAAATGGGCACAATTTTTTTAACCAGATTTCCTTTCGTCGGAACAATATTTTTACATGCTTTCTAGACGAAGGTTCTGATTTTAGGGGGCACATTTAATTTCCAGATCGACTTCCAGAGAAAAGAATCCTTACTTGAATCGTAACTTGGGCCAGGGATGGGCTCATACTTTTTGCTGTCCATAATAGCGCGATATCCCGACTTCACAGTATAGTCTCCATCCTCACAGTGCATCCAGATAAAATCATCTTCGATCTGGGGACCTCCAATTGGAATAGATATGATTTTATCCACCTCCCGACTTGAAAAAATCTGATGCAATTTAGAAACATTCCACTTTCTTTCGGTTGCAAAAATGAGATGGGCAACAAGAGAATCAGTGTACGAAACAGGTCTGTTGGATTCAATTGAGAAAATTTTCAAACCTGGAATCCACCTTTGCTCCCAAATTGGGATCTTCTTACCATTTCCTATGCTCCAAATAGCTCCCAATTTGATCGTACTAATCCCACTCAGAATAATCTTCCAAGCCCACGAAAGGTTATTTCCCTTTTGAGTATTGAGCAAATCACCAAACGGAAAATAGATGCCCTTGAGGATTCGAGCCAACAAAGAATCTGAATTTTTAATGATTCTCCAGGATTGTTTAGCAATAAGGGCTTTATTAAAGGAGTGAAGGTCTTTAAAGCCCATTCCGCCTTTCTCTTTTGGAATACACATTTTTCCCACTTTAGCCAATGGATTCCACTTCGTGGCTCAATTGAGCTACCCCATCAAAACCAGGCAATGATTGCATTTATGTCATCACAGAAGGAGGCCGGGAAGAGGAAGCATTGCATCACATATGTAAGGATTGCAGTTGCCACTGCTTTAATGAGAACCTCCTTTCCGGCCCGAGAGAGAAGGTGACTTGTCCAACCTTGAAGTTTACATCAAACTCGATCCTCAATAAAATGTAGAGCTTCTTTCTTCCCTTGACCCCAAATAGATGGTAATCCCAAATATTTGCTATCACCTTCCATCATACTGAAACCGAGGATCGAAGCCAAGTTGAGTTTAGCTGAAGTGCTCATATTTGGAGAAAAGAAAACTGAGAACTTTCCACAATTAACAGTTTGTCCGGTTGCCTTCTTGAACAGGCTAATGATCTCTTAACACTCTCACAATTTCCAGCATCAGCCTTTGTGAACAAGATACAATCATCTGCAAACATTAGATGGCTAATAAGAGGACATCTTCTACCCATACGAAACCCATCAAATTTAAGCTCATTTTGTTCTTTCTCAATAATCCATGAGAAGATGTTTGAGATCAGAAGAAATAAGTATGGGGAAAGCGGATCCCCCTACCCGGAACAAACTCACTCCTCCTTTCCCCGTAAATCACAAGAGAAAAAAGGGCTGTTGATGCATTCCATAATTCTGAGCACCCACCAATCATCAAACCCCATTTTAATCACCAAGCTTCAAAGGACTTCCCATTCAACTTTGTCGTGGGCTTTTTCGAGATCCAGCTTAAGAGCCATGCATCGACTCGATCCTTTCCTTTTTTAATAGTATGGAAAAATTGTGGGCAATTAAGACATTATCATGTATTTGTCTCCCAGGGATGAAAGCAGCTTGCAGAGGTGAGTAATCTGTGGCAGGGTCACCTTGAGGCGAGAAGCTAAAACTTTAGAGATCACTTTATATGCGAAATTACAAAGGCTAATAGGTCTATAGTGAATCACCTCCTCGGCGTTTAGATTTTTTGGAATAAGGACGATGTTTGTTTTGTTTATTTCTTTGAACATTCTGCCTTCTCTGAAGAAACTTTTAACCATAAAGATAAGATCGCCTTTTACCTCTTCCCAAAAAGAGTAGAAAAAAGTACCAGGGAAGCCATCAGGTCCTGGTGCTTTGAGAGGGCCCAAACTGAAAACTGTCTCTTTTATCTCCACGTCGTCAACTTTTTTACAGAGCTTTTGATTCATTTTCTGAAATTGTCCTAGGAACATAATCCTCCACCACCGCAGAATTGAACTCAGGGTCCTTTGAAAAGAGCTTAACAAAATGATTCTTGAAGTGGTCTGCTATATGTACCTCATCCTCAATCCAGTTTCCATTTTGGGTTTTAATTTTAAGAATTGCATTTTTCCTGCGAATTTGAATGGTAGTCGCATGAAAAAACTTGAGTTTCTATCACCCAATTTCAACCAGTTTAATCTAGATTTTTGGTGCCAATAAATTTCTTCTCTTTCCCATTCTTTATCCAGCTCCTCTTTTAGTAAGGTTACTTTGAGAGCAGAATCGGTTGTGAGCGGAACTTTCTGTAACTCGTCTATTTCCTTGCATAAATTGTCAACCAGTTTCCTCTTTCCCCCATATTTCACCTTACTCCACTTCTTAAACTCAACCCTTGTTCTCTTTATTTTGGTATAAAACCGAGATTCGCTAGCAAGACCACCATTCTGAGTCCAAACTTCTTTAACAACTTTTTTTGGATAAATATTGTTTTATTTATCCAAGAACCTCAATAAAAACTCCACCAAGTCACCACAAAGATCCAAACCAAACTAACAAAAAGCCTCAGTACATGCCTAAAGTAACATTCATACTACCAAAAATTTGAATCAAAATTTGCAAATCGCAGCATCCCCTGCAACCTCATTCGGATATCATGCCTAATGAGCATTACAGCATCAGCAACCTGGCTCTGCGCCAATCCATGTAGCCATGCATTCCGCTCCTTCCACACGTAGTAGTTTACTGCATTCCACCCGAATCGAATAACCACAGCAGACCTGGATTTCCTTTTTCCAGAGACTAGGATCCAGTCAAAAAAATCCTCCCAACTCGAACAGGATATATCAGCCATATAAGAATGCAACAAAGAATCCCAAATCCCCTGCACAAAATCACAGCTCCAAAACAAATGATTTCTTGTTTCCATTGCCTTCCCACAAAGATCACAAACCACGTCAATATGGCAACCCCATTCCAGCATTCTTCCTTTGGTAGGCAACCTATCCAGTACCACCAACCAAGAGACTAATTCATGCTGGGATCCCTGGACATCCCCAAACAACTGGATACCATGCCACCCTATCATTCTTATGCCGAAGCACAATCCCAAACCACTTTAGCTTTATAGGAATCTTGTACAACCCCAACTCGAACAAAGTCACTCCATAGCTTCAACATTTTCTTCCATGACCAACTATGATGCTGCTTAATAGTAGTCTGCCAAAGAGAGACTCCCTTAAGCAAATATGCTTCGACCCATGCCACCCAAATAGACCCAGACTTGAGAATAATCAACCACAAGCATCGCAACATACAAGCCCTATTCCAAACAGAGATGTCTTTCAACCCCAACCCTCCCTCACTTTTCGGATGACAAACCTTGTCCCAACTAACCCTTGCTCCACGAGCAGAATCCACAGTACCCTTCCAAAGGAAAGCATTGCTTCAAATTTAAAATCCTTCTTTGATCTTAAGTTTGTTCTTAAGAAGTAACAAATCAGTGGGCACTGATCAGACCCAGTGGCTGGATCACAAAGACCAACTGCATTGCAAAATTTGAGACTCCATTCGAAATTATAGAAAATCTTATCAATTCTTTCAAGAATAGCTGCCTCATTTGTTCTCCTGTTTGACCAAGTAAAAGGACCACTCTGAACTGGCATTTCAGTGAGCCCACACCCATCAAGAAAGCTATAAACCCAGCTAGCTTGTGTAGCATCATAAAGATTACCTCGTATTTTTTCTTCCTGGCTTGTAACCACATTCGGATTCCCCAACACAATCCAAGGAGACCTCAAATCAGTTCTTAAAAGAGCCAATTTCTCCCAGAATCTTTTTTCCTGCTCTATTAAGAGGCCCGTAAATGAAGGAACAAAACCATTGTTCGTCATTGTTCATAGAAATGGCAGTATCAATGCAGAAATTATCGGCAGAAAGAATAGTAATTTTAAAATCGTCTTTCCACCACAAAGATAAGCCCCCAGATTTCCCAACATGGTCAACATTGAAGCTATTCGGGAAGAGATTTCGATTCCGAATTCTCTCCATTCTACCATTCTTCTGCTTTGTTTCGCTAAAAAAAATTAAACGAGGGCTATGTTTGGATATAAGATTATTCAAAGCACGAACAACTTCCCTTTCTCCTAGACCTCTAATATTCCAAGCAATGCAAGCCATAACCACATCCAAGAGAAACAAAGACCAGCAAAGGGAGGAGCAAAAGGGGAAACACACCTTGCACCTTGGCCAAGACGATCACTGAGGTAGGAGGAACAAAAATGAACCACACCACCAACAGCCCGGAAATTGAGAACCACGACCGGCAATCAAAAAGAAACTGGCAACAGGCGAGAGCGCGAAAACAACGTTGCTGGAGGTTAACCACCGAAAGAAAATCCAGATCGACCCAGACGACCAAAAGGGCGAGAGGACTGGGATATAATAGGAAACTAGAAATTTAGGAATTAAAATTTTAGAAATTTGAAGTATATATGAAGTTCATATAAATAAATACTCTCAAAAAAAATTGTGTACTTATAAAATAATTATTTTATCGTTAAAAAATTAAAATTTATTTTGTTTAAAAAATTAAAAAATAATATAAAAATTATTTAATAAAAATAATTAAATTATTTAATGCGACGATTTTAAAACATAAAATAAATAAATTTTGTGTGACGTAGAGAGTAAATATTTTGAGGTGATATCGCCTGGTGTTTTAGAGGTAGTTCAGCTAGCCTTTCTGCCGAGCAACCTACTGTCCTTACTTCATGAGGATATGGTCATAGGTGTTGAGCCAAATGGTTAATCATTTGATGTTTTAGGTGGCTAGTTTAGTTTTGCTTTCTTTCTTTTGATGTTTTTATTTTTTATACTATTAATATAGTTAAAAAATTAATTTAATTTAAATTTAAAAAAATCATAAATCTATTTTTATTTTAAATCTTTCCTTAACTATATTTTAAATATAATTAAAATATTTTTATTTTTAATTTAATTATTTGAATTGACTTAGTGATATACGTGTTTTTACACAGTTTATGTGATCCATACTCGATTTTCCTCTTAATATTTTTATTTCTTTTTTCTATAGTATTTACTTAATTATAAGATATATACATATATAGAATGGTGCAGATTATATTATTGAGGAGTATTTGGCGCAGTGGTAAAAATTTGGTTTTTTCCTCTAGAGGTCCATGTTCAAACCCCACCAACCGGTAAAAATTAAGTTTATTTAATTAAATTGAAATTATGACCAAATTGATATAATAGTTCGGTGATTGAATTTTTAGTTTTTATAGTTAAGTGACCGAATTTTCAGTTTTTTGTAATTTGATGGTCAAAATAAATCGAATTCAATAATTAAGTAGTAACCCAAATAGTTCTACTCTTTTATTTTTTTTGATACTATCAATATACTTTTTTTCTTGAGGGTTTTTAATGAGATGTTGATAATATTACTTAAGTAATATTCCCCTTTCGTAAAAAAACAATAGATATTTTGATAAAAGATTAAATTTTTAAATCTAATAGGTTAGAAAAATCAAAGATTTAACATTATTAACAAGCATCTGATATGAACATACAATAATATTACAATTCAGAGTTTTATTTGTACTCATAATTCAAATAACATTATAATTTATTTTTCAAAGATACTGTTTTACTTAAATATTTTTAAAATTTATAATAATTTTGACAAATATTATTCTAATCCTATTTAAAGGAATGATAAAGAGAATCTAGGGAACGAAAGAGATTCTCACAATAGGTCTAAAACCCATGTTATAAGAGAATGTGAATGAACAAAAATAAGTAATATGATTAAGCGACCAAATATACTTACTCTTTTTTAAACCCATAAATAATGTAACTATGTTCATCTTTACGTATCTATTAATTGGTCTAACGCACAAATTAATCAATAATACCAAAATCAAAAAAATTAACTTATCTCGATTTATCAATAAGATGTCTTAATGTGTTACAAATTTGTGCCTTAGATAATAATCCGATGGGATATATTATTATAATTATTGTATTCAGTGTCTTCATAACATTATTTATTATAAATGAAATTTCTAACCTTGTATATTAAGGATCTAATCGCACACTTAAAAGATAGTTTTAAAAGTTGATAGAATATTTAGGGGAAATTTTAAGATGATGTAGCTTAATGTGGGGCTAAAATAAGGCAGAATTTGTGTAACTATATAAATTCTTACTAATTTTGTAAGAATTTGTATAGGAATTGGTAAGAATTTGTGTAACTACATAAATTCTTATCAACTTGGTAAGAATTTATGTAGATTTTGTCTAACGTAAGAATTTGTTTAACTACACAAATGCTTATATTATAACCTAAATTCTTACAATTCTATTAAGAATTTATGTAGAGTGTAAGGATTTGTGTAACTACACAAATCTTTACCAATTTAATAAGAACTTGTGTAAATCTGTCTCATTTTAGCCTCACTCTAAGGGTGCATCACCATAAAATCACCCAATATTTAGATATCTAATTTATATTGTCTCTTTCTAATTGATTATAATATAAAGAGAAAATATCTCACGCACTTACGGTAGAAACGAAATGTTTCTACAAGTGTCTTAGTTTTAGGGTTTAGAAATCTGATTTACGGATAGTATTTAAGAGTTTAAGTGTATGTGTTTATAATTTAGGGCTTAGGTTTAGAATTTAGAGTTTAGCTGTTAGGGTTTAGGTTTAGGGAATTTTGGTTAGAGATTTAGGTTTTAACCTATGGATCCTAAATTTTAACCATAAACCCTATTTTTAACCATATCCTCTAAATTCAAACTCATATACTTAAACCCTAAAATTAGGGCACTTCTACATGAACAATTACCTTAATATAAAAATATATTTTATTTAATGCACTCTCACGATGTTAAATAAAAATATTATTTTAATTTAATGTCACTATCACATTTAATAATAGTAAAAAAATTCAACAAGCATACATAATTTATTTAAAAATTAAAATTGAAATATTTAATCTTAAAAATCAAACCTTAGCTCATAAACTTTAAACCTTAAATTTTATTTATAAATCCTAAATTATAAACTCAAAAACCTAAACCGCTAAACTAAACATTTGAACAGTAATTTAAATTTGTTTGTAAAAATACTTTTTTTCCGATCTCCCATACATGAAATATTTTATTTTTAATAAATAAATAATATTGAGAGGTATTGCTAAATGATCTAAAAAATGTACATTTGGGCAAAGTAGCCATTTTCCTCCCATCTTATTCGATTTAGGGCAAATCAAATTTAAGAACATACCCTTACAAAAAGACAACTACTCGCTATGACTAGGGATGTAAAAACAGGTAATCGAATGGGTTTCAGGTCGGGTCCTGTCAAATCGGATACAGTTCATTTTAGGTTGATTTAATATTTTGACTCAATTCGGGTCAGGTGAGGGTCAGTTTTAGGTCAAGTTCATTTCAGGTCGGGTTCATTTCATATCGGGTTCATTTCTGGTCGGGTTCATTTCAGGTCGGGTTAAAACGGTTCGGGTTTGAATCAGTTAATTAACAAGTTAATTCGGATTCGGATGGACTTCAGGTTGGGTTTATTTTGGGTCGGGTTCATTTCAGGTCGGGTTAATTCGGGTTCCGAATTCGTATTAAGTTTGAGTTTGGTACAAATAGTTGATAGACTTTGGGTAGGGTCATTACGAGTGAATTATTTAACGCATTTCGACTTTCATGAACACGAATCACATTAAAAATAAATATTAGGCATTAGAATGAACAAAAATATCATCATATGATTCATATCTAAAATATTGGAGTAGATTACTGTTACCTCCTCAAAAGTATTGTTTCTCATGCCTATCTTGTTATGCTTTTTGCTTGTTTTTAAGTATATTTAGTTGCATTAGTTTGTTAGAGTCATGCATTTATATAAGGAGTTTAGTAGGTTGTCCATGCTAGTGTGATGGGTTGTTTTAGTGGCTATTTTGCAGGTTTGGCAGAGGAATGGACACATGAGAGGAACACAGTTAGGAATGCCAAGGCGAATGCCAAGTGCGGCGAGCACAGGAGTGCCAAGCATTTGTTGGCAGAGAGATGCACTTGATGCCATGCCAATAGGTGATGAACCCCCAGAAAAATAGGATACAATCAGGCTTCTTAAAGATCGCAAATGGATCAATCTCTGATAAAATAGCGGATGAGGTGATGTCAAGCTATGTTGGCGAAGATATGCCAAGCTCGTGTGCCAAGGCAACACTGGCAAGATGATGTCAGCCCTAGTGTTGCGCGTAATAAGTGCTTCGCAATTGGTGCAAGTGTACACGTCGCTAGTTATAGTATAGAATAGATATCGTCTCCACAGGGATTGATGCTACTTCAGGAATCTAATTTCTCGCACTGAATAGAAAAACACAAATTGGTGATTGTAGGAGTTCTCACTAATGAGTAAGATAAAATAACAATGAAATAAAAGAAAGATGTAATTAAATGTAAGAGAGTAGGCCGGGTTATCGTGAGTTGTGGAGTGATAGTTGAATGGAATGTCGTGGTAATTGAGTGCTAGAGTAGCTCATTTGTTTCGTCAATTGGATCTAGTCGGACTGCCTGGGCAATTTTGCGATTGCCTGGGCAATTGGGAATGGAACGATTGCCTGGGCAATTGGGCGACAACCTTCAAAGTTCAGCGAAGCATTCTTTAATGGTTTCTCGTTGTCCTTAACTCAAAACACTGTTAATTATGCATGCCTTGATAATACATCCCTGTGTGAACCAAGGGTGGAAAACAACTGATCTTGCGCTCATTTTAGCCGTTGAAATTAGCAACTTATCCCTTAGTCAAATTAGTCTTCACCATCGATTGATTGAATAAAGACCATGCTCATTTGTTTCTTGAATCTAACTCTCTCGATATTAGATAAATGGATGAATTTACGAAATCCTCTCCCAATTCACTCGCAAACGAAATTAAGAACCAAGAATGAACAAACTTTGAATTAAAATTGCAAACTCAAATACCTAAACAAATCCAATCGTTCTCACAACCACAAAAACACAATAACCCAAGCCAAATAAAATTAGTTCATGGCCGGGTGTAAAAAGAATACAAAATAAAATCTCCCTAGCATGAATCTAATCGAACAAAGAGGAGGAGGAAGAAGAATTCGAACATCTCTATATTTTTCTCTC
The DNA here is from genome assembly GCA_019671005.1 of Hibiscus mutabilis. Lineage (NCBI taxonomy): Eukaryota > Viridiplantae > Streptophyta > Magnoliopsida > Malvales > Malvaceae > Hibiscus > Hibiscus mutabilis. The sequence continues at coordinate 84,201,926 of CM033715.1, forward strand.
CCAAATCACACATGCCCTTGAAGTAGGCGGCTAGGTCTTCTATTTATAGGAGATGTACAGGTCGACGTCTTTCTTGAGGAGGAAGTTAAGTTAGAATTAAATAGAATAAAAGAAATAAATTTCTTTTATTATTATATTTTTATTCCTCCAAAAACTCCTCATAAAACTCTTAGAATTTAATCTCCTTTTGATCTCTACATGGAACTCCAACTCCTTTGCTTCACACCATTTATCTCGAACATGTTGGATTTATCCAGTCATCAAATCGGCTGCCACTTCATCTTATCCTCAATTGCCTTGGCAATTAGTTCCTGCACACAAAAGCACACCAAAGCAACATCTTTTTCCACAAAAACCACCAAACTATGTAATCAAGCTTAAGAGTGAAAATAAACATGAATTAATGTATGAATGAATAATTATGCAGCTAATATGAGCCTAAGTCTAACAATAATATGAGTAAAAAGGGTAATAGAAATAGTACTTTTGAACACTTAACACACCCCAAACTCGAACTATTGCTTGTCCTCAAGCAATGCAAACTAACAAATACCTGCCAAGACTTTAATTATCAAAGACATGCTTCAAACTTGAATTCAAACCTCAGAACCGTGGCACAAAGTATGACCACCTTTTAATTTTTCGGATAGCACAAAAATTACCCGGAATCAAACTATAATGCTCGTGAGTGTGTGAGGAGTTGTGTACAAGTTGATTTTTTGGATCCCATGTGAACAATAGGCTTTCAAATTAATTCATTGGGTTTTTTTATTATGTTTTTACTAGAGCTAGTTTCGGGCACCTCTAGCATGGTATTTAATTTCTTATCTTGTTTTTTAGTCGATTAGAGCCAATTTTCTTATCTTGTTTTTACTAGAGCCAATTTCGGGCACCTCTAGCGATCATTTTTAAGCACAATACTAGAGCCGGTTTCGGGCACCTCTAGTTTTCAATTTTTCCTTTTTTATTTACCCAATTTTTAAAAATTAACCTAAGTTCACTAAGTCTCCTTCAATCAATCAATCAAGCCACAACTGTGTAAAAAAATTTCAGCATCAGAGTAAAATTCTATGTTCTTTTCATGCAATCCTAAAATTAAAGGTTCTTTCAATTAAGTGCAGTGGCAAAAAATTATCATTGGGTATTCAACAAATATTAAGCAATTAAATCCAATCAAAGGCATGGCAAGTAACATATGCAACCTATATGTGATTACTAAAGATGAATGCAACTAATCATGAAACTAACTAGAAACAAACACCCCCAAACTCGAGAGAAGCATTTTCCTTAATGCATGCAATTATAGAAAAGTAAAAAAATGAACTAAAATGCAAATGGGTTAGTTGGAAAGGTCGTCACCTTGAATGATGAGTTTCTTTCGGGCTGTTTGCTTGATTCTTTTTCCAGAGCGCGGTGGTTGGATGCGGGTGGCTGGTGGTGTGGCTGGATTCTTTTCAACTTCATCGCGTGCATCACTTTCTTCATCGGTCCCTTTAGCATGTGCGACAGTTGTCGAGGCATCTTCGGTTACCGAGTCATCTTCGGGTGCAATGGATTGTTTTGATGTTTTTGGTCATGGATGATCTTGTGGTTGTGGTTAGAAATAAAAACAAAAATAAAAGAATCCTAAAATTGAAAATAATAAATAAAAAATTTTCTGAATTAAAAATAAAATAAAAATGGGAAATAATAATAAATTACTAAAGGAGAGCATATTTATGCATATCCTAAAGTGACCACTTCTTTGTCACGTTCAACATGGGTGCCGGTGTAGTGCTTTAATCTTTGTCCATTAACTTTGAACTCATGTCTGTCGATGGTGGACTTGATTATCACGACACCATGGGAGAAATGTTTTACGACTTTGAAGGGCCTAGACCATCTCGATCTCAATTTTCCCGGGAAGAGTTTCAGCCGAGAGTTGAAGAGGAGTACTAATTGCCCGGGCAAGTATTGCCTCGATAATAGCTTCTTGTCATGCCAAAGATTCGTTTTCTCCTTGTATATTCTTGCATTTTCGTAAGCTAAGGCACAAAATTCCTCTATGTTGTTAAGGTCCAGTAGACGCTTTTGTCCAGCATTCTCCCAGTCCAAGTTCACGGTTTTGATAGCGCAATATGCTTTGTGCTCGATTTCCACTGGTAAGTGGCAAGTTTTGCCATAGACAAGTCAGAAAGGAGACATACCTAGGGGTGTTTTGAATGCAGTTTGGTAGGCCCAAAGTGTATCGTCTAACCTCAATGACCAATCCTTTCGAGAGGGATTGACAACCTTTCCAAGGATACCTTTTAATTCTCGGTTAGAGATTTCAGCTTGCCCGTTTGTTTGTGGGTGATATGCCGTGGCAATTTTGTGTGACACCCCAAAATGTTGCAAGATTTTGGCAATAGGTTTGTTGTCAAAGTGCTTGCCTTCATCACTGATGATTGCCCTTGGTATTCCAAACCATGTGTATATATTTTTCTGTAAGAATCTCTGCACGGTTTTGGAGTCGTTTCTGGGAGTTGCGACTTCTTCGACCCATTTGGACACATAATCGATGGCTAGAAGGATGTATAGATTTCCACATGAAGAAGGGAAAGGTCCTATGAAATTGATCCCCCATACATTGAATAGCTCTACTTCGAGGATGTTTTGAAGTGGCATCTCATATCGCCTAGAGATATTGCCCGTTCTTTGACAACGATCGCACTACTTATAAAATTCTTGGGTATATTTGTAGAGTGTGGGCCAGTATAAACCGGATTGCAAGAATTTTTCCGCAGTGCGAGTACCTCCAAAATGGCCTCCGTATGGTGAAGCATGGCATTGCCGGAGCACATTTTGCTGCTCTTCCTCGGGGGTACATCGTCTTATAACCTGATCTGCATATTGTTTAAATAAAAGAGGCTCATTCCAATAATAATGCTTAGCATCATGTTGGAACTGCTTCTTTCCTGGTGAGTAAGGCCATAAGGTAAAATGCCACTAACAAGGAAATTAACTAAATCTACATACCATGGTATTACCGAGGTAACTAACATTTGCGTCCTCATTGCCGAATTCTAGGCGTGACAGATGATCGACAACTTGATTCTCTGTTTCTTTCTTGTCCTTAATTTCAATGTCAAACTCTTATAAAAGTAAAATCTAACGAATCAAACGAGGTTTGGCATATTTCTTAGCAAAAATGTACTTAATTACCGAGTGGTCAGTATGAATAATTATCTTGGTTCCGATCCAGTAGGAGCGAAATTTGTCAAAAGCAAAAACCACGGCTAGTAACTCTTTTTCTGTAGTGGTGTAGTTCACTTGAGAACTATTAAGAGTGTTACTAGCGTAGTATATCACATGGAAAATTTTACCTGTTCGTTGACCGAGAACTGCTCCTATTGCAAAGTCACTTGCATCGCACATAAGCTCAAAAGGTAAGGTCCAATCGGGTGGAACGACAATAGGTGTCGAGGTAAGTTTTTTCTTCAAGGTTTCAAAGGCTTGGGTGCATGAGTCATCAAATTTGAAGACCTTTTCCTGTTCAAGCAAGTTACACAAGGGTTTAGTAATTTTAGAAAAATTATGAATAAACCTTCTGTAAAAACCTGCATGCCCAAGAAAGCTTCGAATCCCCTTGACTGAAGTTGGTGGGGGTAATTTCTCGATCACGTCCACCTTTTCTTTTTCCACTTTGATCCCCTTAGATGAAATCTTATGGCCAAGCACGATTCCTTTATCCACCATAAAATGGCATTTTCCCAGTTTAGCACGAGATCAGATTCTTCGCATCTTGCTAGCACATTTTCCAAATTAACGAGGCAATTGTCGAAGTCATCTCCAAAGATCGAGAAATCATCCATAAAGATACCATGTCAGAAAAAATTGCCATCATGCATCTTTGAAAGGTTGATGGGGCATTGCATAATCCGAACGACATCCGTTGAAACGTATAGGTACTATAAGGGCATGTAAAGGTGGTCTTTTCCTGATCATCTGGTGCTATGGCAATTTGATTGTAACCTGAGTAACCATCAAGAAAAAAACAAAAGGGTTTTCCTGCAAGACGGTCGAGCATTTGGTCAATAAAGGGTAAAGGAAAATGATCTTTCCTAGTAGCTTTATTCAACTTACGATAGTCCATGCTAACCCTCCAACCGATAACCGTCCTAGTCGAAATAAGTTCATTATTTTCGTTACTTACCACAATCATACCTCTCATTTTCGGCACACATTATACCAGACTTACCCATGTACTGCCGGAGATGGGGTATATAATGCCGGCGTTAAGCCATTTGATGATTTCCTTCATCACGACCCCCTTCATGTTTGGATTGAGTCTTCTTTGTGCTTCAATGAAGGGTTTGTGGTCATCCTCCAATAAGATCTTATGCATGCACACTGCTGTACTAATTCCCTTCAAGTCTGCGATGGTCCATCCTATTGCATTTTTTGCAGCATCAACATGTCAATCAACTTCTTTTCCTGTTTAGGCTGTAACTTAGACGAAATAATTACGAGCAATGTATTATTGATTCCTAATTATGCATATTTTAATTGCCATGGCAATAGTTTCAACTCAAGAATGAGAGGTTGTTCAATTGAGGGTTTCTCGAGTTTACCTTATTTACCCGTGTAATCCGATGGTTCGAAGTGTGTACCTGGTCAATTTACTATCCAGTTTGATTCTTCTTAGTCTTTTTTGTTCGGATCATCATCGATCGTCTCCTCAAACTCCTCAGGTTCTTTTTGTTCAGTAATGAAATTGCTGAGGCAATTCTCTTTCACATCAAAATCGAATTCGGTTGTAGTGTGGATGAATTGGCATTCTTTTGGATCGTCGATATATTTTAGGGTTTGAAACACGTTCAGCTTGACTTGCTGTTCTTTCACCCTCATTTTGAGTTTTCCCTTTTCGACATCAATCAATGTTCTTCCTGTAGCTAGGAAGGGTCTCCCAAGGATAATAGGTGCGAACTCATCTGCTTCACAATCCAGAACAATAAAACCAGTGGGAAAAATAAATTTATCAACTCTTACCAATATATCATTGATTTTTCCCTCTGGATGCATATAGGATTTGTCAGCAAGCTGTAGCATAACTATTGTAGGCATTGCCTTCCCAATTCCCAATTTCTGGAAAACTAATTTGGGCAACAAATTTATGCTTGCTCCAAGATCCCACAATGCTTTCCCGACATAGTGGTTTCCAATTGAACATGTATTGTGAAACTTCCTGGATCTTTAAGCTTGGGTGGTATACGATTATGTAGCATGTCCATGCATCATTCTGTCACAGCAACTGTTTCAAATTCTCCTAGCCTAGTCCTCTTAGAGACGATGTCTTTAAGGAACTTAGCATAGTTCGACATTTGTTCTATTTCTTCAACCAATGGCAAGTTGATGTGGACTTGCTTCAAGATGTCAAAGAACTTCTTGAACTGGTATTCTTGCTTTTTTCGTTTCAACCTCTGTGGGAATGGTGGTGGAAGTTGGATGTCTTTAATCTTTTCATTGGTTTGGAACTTGATAGAAGGAGTTGCTGAGGCATCAGGACTTGCTGAAGCATGTAAAGTTGCTGAGGTATGTGGAATTGCCATGGCTTTCTCTAATTCATCAGTTTTGGTAGAGGTTTTGTTGCTGGACTCGTCTTTTTAGACAAGGGGCTGCTCCTTTGGTTGAGTGTTCTTTGTTGAGTGACCTTGGGTTTCCTTAAGTTTTCGGCCACTCCGAGTGGTGATTTCTTTGCACTGCTCATGGTTTGCTCCTTTTGCAACTTCAGTATCGCTAGGTAAACTGCCCATTGGTCTTGTGTTCAAGTTCTGAGCAAATTGCCCGACTTGTGTCTCCAATGACTTTAGGGACGCCTCTTGGTTTTGCAATCTCATCTCAGTCCTATTGATAAAAGCATCAGTACTTTTCATGAAATTACTATTTTCAGCCATATAAGATTCAGTTTTTATCATGAAAGCATTGAGAGAATTTTCCAAAGAACTGGATGACGTCGATTATTGCTACAACATCTATTGCTGTGGCAAGTTCTGTTGGAATCCCGATGCTTGTGTATTCTGACTGTTCTGATTAATGGCCTTGTTTGGGTTGCTCCATGAGAAATTAGGGTGATTCCTCCAGGCTGGATTGTATGTGTTGGACATCACATTGCTGTTCCGGTTCTAGTTTCCAACGTAAAAGCTAGATTCTGGGTTCTGTGGACACTCAGAAGAATCATGGTTACCATTACATAAATCACAATTTGAATTTACTACCTTGATCTCCTGTGTGTTGCTAGGTCACTGCATATTTTTAACCATATTGGTTAAAGCGTTCAATTGTGCAGAAATAGATCTCGATGAATCAAGTTCATTTATCGTGGCGTTCTGTCTGATTATCCCCCTTCGGGTGGTTGGGAACTGATAATCGTTCTTGGCAAGACGGTTTAGAATCTCTATTGCTTCCTTAGGTGACTTGTCAAGGAGTATGCCATTTGCCGAGGCATCTAGCATCATCCTTGTCGGCGTGTTTACTAAGTTGTAGAACATCATCACTTGTGCCCATAATGGAAATCCGTGCATGGGACATTTGTGTAAAAACTCTCTGTATCGCTCCCAAGCCTCGTATATGGATTCATCATCTGCCTACCGAAAAAGAAGTAATATCATTACGCAACTTATCAGTCATATTTGTAGAACTAAATCTAGCAATGAAGTCACGACATAAATCCGTCCAAGATCCTATAGATCCAGATGGAATACTATTTAACCACGTTTTTGCCCTATCCCGTAGTGAATAGGGAAATAATTTTAGCCTTAGGATATCTTCATGGACTCCGTGTAGCTTGAATGAATTGCAAATCTTCAGGAATGATTTGCGATGTTGTCTGGCATCTTCAGTTGCTGAGCCACCAAATTGAACATTTGTGTTGATCATATTGAACATCATATGTTTTAATTCAAAGTGGGCGGCTTCTATCTCAGGTGGGACAACTCATGGATTGAGACCGTTGAGATCTTCCTCTAAGTAGTCTCGGGTAGGTTTATTCCTGACACGAACAGGTTGTACGAATTGATCTCTTCCTCCTATTGCTACGATGTTCTGGTTACCATTGGCATTCAGATATCCAACTAGATTATCAGGTTGTTCTGCCATTGCTGCTCGTTGTTCTCGTCTTCTTCTATGAAGAACTCGGTCTATCTTAGGTTCAAGTGGGTAATCTTGTGCTGTTGGTCTCGCCCTGGTCATACACAGATGCAAAACCAAAGTTGTAAGTCCCTTGAAACCGATTATAAATAAATCAAAAATAAAAAGAAACAAGGGTGCAAGAAATTAAAAATAAAGTCGCTATTGCCAATCGCCGGCAACGACGCCAAAACATGTTACACGTAATAAGTGCTTCGCAATTGGTGCAAGTGTACACGTCGCAAGTTATAGTATAAAATAGATATCGTATCCACATGGATTGGTGCTACTTCAGCAATCTAATTTCTCGCACTGAAAAGAAAAACACAAATTGGTGATTGTATAAGTTCTAACTAACGAGTAAGATAAAAGAGCAATGAAATAAAAGAAAGATGTAATCAAATAAGAGAGAGTAGGCCGGGTTATCGTAAGTTGTGGAGTGATAGTTCAATGGACCATCTTTGTAATTGGGTGCTAGAGTAGCTCAATTGTTTTGTAAATTGGATACAGTCAGATTGCCTGGCCAATTCTGCAATTGCCTGGGCAATTGGGCGACGACCTTCAAAGTTCGGTGAAGTGTTCTTCAATGGTTTCTCGTTATCCCTAACTGAAACATTACTAATTGTGCATTCCTTGATAATACATCCAGGCATGAACCAAGGGTGGACAATAACCGATCTTGCGCTTCTTTTAGCCGTTGAAATTCGCAACTAAACCTTAAGTCGAATTAGTCTTCACCATCGATTGATTGAATAAAGGCCATGTTTATTCGTTTCTTGAATCTAATTCTCCCGATATTAGATAAATTGATGAATTTACGAGATCATCTCCCAATTCACGCGCAAACAAAATTAAGAACCAAGAATGAACAAACTTTGAATTTAAATTGAAAACTCAAATACCTAAACAAATCCAATCGTTCTCACAACCACAAAAACAGAATAACACAAGCCAAATAAAATTAGTTCATGGCCGGGTGCAAAAAGAATACAAAATAAAATCTCCCTAGCATGAATCTAATCGAACAAAGAGGAAGAAGAAGGAGAATTCGAACAGCCCTTTGGTTTTTCTCTCTCAATCGAATATGCCCTTGAAATAGGCGGCTAGATCTTCTATTTATAGGAGATGGATAGGTCAAAGTCTTTCTTGAGGAGGAAGTTAAGTTGGATTTATATTTCTTTTATTATTATATTTTTATTCCTCCAAAAACTCATCATAAAACTCTTAAAATTTAATCTCCTTTTGATCTTTGCATGGAACTCCAACTCCTTTGCTTCACGCCATTTATCTCGAACATGTTGGATTTATCCAGTCATCAAATCGACTGCCACTTCATCTTTTCCTCAATTGCCTCGACAATTTCCCGATTGCTTGGGCAATTAGTTCCCGAGCATAAAAACACACCAAAACAATATCTTTTCCACAAAAACCACCAAACTACGTAATCAAGCTTAACGGTGAAAAGAAACATGAATTAATGTATGAATGACTAATTATGCAGCTAATATGAGCCTAAGTCTAACAATAATATGAGTAAAACGGGTAATAACAATAGTACTTTTGAACACTTAACACCTAGCTTGGTAAGCTATCACCCCGATCGGATGAGGCTTATCTTTTATCCTTGGAGTATTTTGAAATTCAAATGAGGAAATTATCCTATCCCCTTCCCTTGCATGCCTACATATACACCAACCGATCAAGTATTTGGAGACTACAGTGAAGCCTTGAAGTGATCGGAGCAAGGTGTTGGAGTGAGCGGCGAGTGACAGTTGACTGCACCAAGTAAGGGTGGTTCAACCACTTGGCCGAGAGCCTAAATTTGAGGGCTGCATCGAGAGACCCCTTTAGCTTATTCCCTTGGCTTTAAGTTGTTTATATTTAGTTTAATGATGATGTTTTTGTAGATGATTATGGTTGTGTTGGTTAACCCCCCTCACCATGAACTAAATTTCATATTTGGTGGGGGATGTTTGGTTTAAACGTTGGCTTTATGCCTTAGTTCCTTTTATAATAAATCTATTTCGGCAAAGTTTTTCTATTTGGCATACTTTAATTTTTCCTAAGTACCATGCCAAGCGAGAGCTAGCATAGTTAGCGTATTGCTTCCCAATATCTTAACAGACTTGGGTTGGCAACGATTGAGTTGTTTGATACTTGGGAGAGAAGCTTCGAGAGAAGTCATTAAAGTAGATAAACTTAATTTAGAAGTGAAATCTACCCCTTGGAGTATAGATTGGTTTTTAATCAAATTGGTTTATGAAAAGAATGCACTATAGAGATATAGAGGTTTTTACATGGCCAATTTAGGTCAATGAAAATCGAGAGAGGCTTTGCTAACGTTGAATCTACTTGACAAACAATGCCAAGAAATTTTTGCCAACAAAGGCTGTCATGAACCATGTTGAAGCCAGTCATTCCTTGCCAACATTCATCATTCATTAAAGACACCTTCCTTGCCAATGTTTTACTTCATTTTCGTTTTCTTTTCTTTAGTTTTACAAACATTCTTCAAAACAACATATTTTCCTCCAAAGAAAGTAACAATCAAACAATTGAATTCAAGTCAATCTTTGTGGGATGGATAACTCAACCTAACTGTTGTATTACTTGCAGACTGTGTATACTTGCATGCAAAAGACTTTTGGCACAGTTTTAACTTGCCCAATTCATATAATTTGCCCTTTTTGCCATCATCTACTTTACACATCTCCCAAAAAGTCTACAAGTTTTTGGCATCATTGCCGGGGATTGCAATGGATTTGATTGTTTTCAAATTTTTACTTGTTTTGTTTTGTTTTTATTTTATATTTGTTTTTATCGGTGTATGACCAAAAACCATCATGTGGTGGATATGTGGCCATACAATCCGAAAATTGAGAAAACATTGCGGAGGTTAAAAATACAATACCGAGAGATGAATCAAGGTAATCAAAGGAATGGTGTGGTGAACAATAATCCACCTAATAACAATGCACCACCACCTCCTAATGCCCCAAATGTTAATGAAGAGGAAGAGAGGCCAATCCGAGAACATTCAGCACCTGACATTGTAATTTTAATGCTAGGACTTGTTGGCACTGAGGCCGATGAGCCAAATTTTGAACTTAAAACCGTAATGATTCAAACTCTTTTGAATGTAGGCTAATTCGATAGAGCACTTACTAGAGACCCGAGCAACATCTTAAGCAATTCATGGAGACATGCCACTATTTCAGCAAACTAGAGTATCCGGAGATACCGTGAAGCTGAAGTTATTCACTTTTTCTTTGAGAGACAGAGCCAAGGCATGGATCAATTCTTTGCCACCAGGTTCAGTTACTTCTTGGGCAGACTTATGCCAGAAGTTCCTGACACGAATTCAGCCACCAACACTCACTGCCAAGTTGCGCAGTGAGATCATTACATTTAAGCAGGCTGATGATGAAACTCTCTATGAAGCCTGGGAAAGATTTAAGGATCTGTTGAGAAGGTGTCCAATGCATGGATTCCCAAATTAATACAAACCTTATACAACAGACTGAATGCACAAATAAGGACTGTTGTTGATGCTTCAACAGCCGGATCGTTGCTAGACAAGAAGTACACAGAGGCTGTTGATATCCTTGAGAGGATCTCGATCAATGAATTTGAATATCCTGTTTCTAGACTTGGGACTAGAACTAAAGCCAATGGGAAATTGAATGTTGATGAACTTACGTCTATTCATGCCGAAGTTTCCAACCTCACTAGCATGGTGAAAACGTTGCAAAAGAACAATGAGGCCCAAGAAGTCAAAGCACTAGATCCATATTGCACCAATTGTGGAGAAAACCACCATGTGGATGAATGCCCTGTCAACCCTGAGTCGATAAATTTTGTTGGCAGTGCTGGTTGTTTTTATAATGCTAACTCCAATACTTATAATGCAAGTTGGAGATAGCACCCTAACTTAGCTTGGGGAAATCAAGGAGGCAACTAATACAATGCCCCACGCTAAAATGCACAAAGTCAGAATAACAATGCCATGCCAGCATTCTATCAAAATGCTATGTCACAAAAAGCTTAAAACAATTTCCTGCAAGGGCAAGGACTCAACCAAAGAGGCAATCTCACATAATACATGGAGAGGAATGAAGTAACAATCTAAAGTTTGGCAGCATCAATAAGGAACTTGGAAATACAAGTTGAGCAGATTGCCAATGTACTTAGCAATCGACCCCAAGGTGCTTTGCCAAGTGAAACTGAAGATGCTCGACACAAGGAAAATGAGCAATGCAAGGCAATAACTCTTCGGAGTGGTAAGCAGTGCGAAGCTGAGATGGCTGCCAAGCAGCCAGATAATAACCATGGTGCTAAGGTAGTGCCAGCAGACAAGCCCAGGGAAGCGGAGAATGAGAAAGCTAAAAAGTATGATTCCAGTGGTCTTGTCAACAATGATGCCAACGATCATGCCAGTACCAGTGCCAAACATGATGCCATTTTTAGTGCCAAAGATGATGCTAACAAGGATGACAAGCAGATTGAGGCCAAAAAGAATGTTGATGCCAAAACTGATGCCAACACTACCTTGGCAAAGCCGACAGTGCTAGCATATGTGTATCCACCACCACTATTTCCAGCAAGACTTCAAAAGCACAAGTAGGACTAACAATTTAAGCGCTTCTTGGAAGTGCTTAAACAGTTGCAAATTAACATTCCATTGGTAGAAGCCCTTGAGCAAATGCCTACCATGTAAAATTCATGAAGGACATCTTGTCCCAAAAGAGAAAGTTGGGAGAGTTTGAAACTGTTGCTCTGACTGAGGGATGCAGTGCCATGATCCTAAACCGATGCCACCCAAGCCGAAAGATCCAGGGAGTTTTACTATCCCTTGTACAATTGGCAACAAGTTCATGGGGAATACACTGTGTGATCTTGGAGCCAACATCAACTTGATGCCACTATTAGTTTTCAAGAAGCTTGGCATAGGTGCAAGACCTACCATGGTGACACTTCAATTGGCAGACCGATCCTATGTACATCCCAAGGGTAAGATTGAGGATGTGTTGGTAAAGGTAGACAAATTTATATTTCCAGCTGATTTTTTCATTTTGGATTATGAAGCCGATACTAATGTGCCAATTATTTTGGGTAGGCCATTTCTTCCCACGGGCAGGGCTCTTATTGATGTTCATAAAGGGGAACTAACTATGCGAATGAGTAACCAACATGTTACTTTTAGCATGTTTCAAGCTTTGAAATTTACAGATGAACATGATGAATGTCAAGCCGAGAAAATGATGAAGTCCATCTTTACTTTGGACATGGCACCGTTGTGCCAGGATACAGAATTTGATGCCAGCATGCTCAATGGCATAGCTAAACTGTTTGAGGATCCTGAGGAATCAGCCTTAGAGGCTGAAGATGTAAGTTATTTTGAGCCACTCCAGTTGGCCGGATGAGAGATAAAGAAACCGAAACCATCAATTGAGGAGCCACCAGAGTTGAAGCTTAAGCCATTGCCAGAGCACTTGAAGTATGCCTATACATCTTCTACTCAACTCTGCTAGTGATTATTGCCACTGGTCTCACTAATGATTAGGAGGCAAGATTGCTGGTAATATTAAGGGATTATAAGCAAGCGTTGGGTTGGACTTTGGCAGCAGGGATGTAAAAAGCTGACCCGACCTGCAAAACTGACTGAAACTGACTTGAGTCAGAACTGCTTGTGATCCGGGGTGGTGGTGATCTGAAATCGATTCGAGTCTGAATTTGTGTTGACCTGAACCCGAGTTAGACTTGGAACTTTTAGATTTGAACCCGACCTACACCTGATCTGGGAACGACCTGAACCCGAATTCAACCTGATAATGTGATAACCGAACCCAACATGCATCCGACCTGATATGAACTTTAACCCGAGATTAACCTGGTAAATAACTGATATTACCCGACCTAATATCAACTTGACCTGTTATGAACCTGATCTGTAATTGACTCAACTTGTAAATGACCTGACTTGTTATTGAACTGATATGATATTTACCCGACTTGGTATTTATCTGACTTGTAATAACTAATAAGTTACGATTGATGAATTTGTGAGATTATAAATTTATTATATTATAGCGTGACAAAATACATCTTCACAATTTAAAGTACATGATTAACTATGATCATTAAATTAATATGTTTACTTTTTTATATTTATAAATTATAGTATATAAAAATATTTAAAAGTTTTATTAAATATCTAAATGTTGTCAACATAATTCCTTAAGCTTTATGATTTATGGTTTACTATTAACAGTTTAGTGTTATTGGTTTATGAGAATAATTCTGGTTCTTTAAGATTTATGGTTTAGTTTAGTGTTTAGTTTAGGGTTATTGGTTTATGTGATTAATTTGGATTCTTTAAAGTTTAGGGTTTAGTACCAATGGTTTATGATTTAGCTTATGGTTATTGATTTATGAGATTAATTTTGATTCCTTAAGGTTTATGGTTTTGGGTTTAGCATTAATAGCTTATGGTTTAGTATAAAGTTATCGATTTACGAGATTAATTCTGATTCAACTTGCTAATTTATGCATTTGAATTTGATTAAATATTTAAATCAAAGCTTCATGTGTACAATTGAACTAAATTAAAGTTTCAACTTTCATGTGTACAATTGAATATTTACATCCAAATCAAAAATTTGTGTATAATTATATTAAATCAAAATTTATATTGTATAATAATAATGTTCAAATTGAATTAACTTATTAAACTTAGGATCTAATTGAGCTAAATTAAAACTTAGAAGCATAAATCACGGACATAATTAAAAGAATTCTAAAACTAAATGTGAAATTTCAATTAAATTAAATTAAAACCTAAAAGTAAAAATTTGGGACTTAAATGAAAAAACATCTAAAGTTGAAAGAGCTAAAAAATAATTTATCCTAAGCTAAAAACCCACGCAGGTGGGAAACATTCCCTCCCACCGTTTCACTTTAATTAAAATCATGAAAAAAATAATTGGTGGAGGGGGGACAAAAATTTGGAGGGAATTAAGCCCCCTAATTTTTAGGTTCTTTTCCTCCAAAATTCAAATGGAATCTTTTTAAATTTAATTCAATAATTAATTGCCCATTTGACATTTGCCTCCTAATTTTTTTGTTTAGTGATTAATTACTTTTTAGTCTTAACATTCATTTTTAAATTTTAGTTTAATTTAACTTAGTCATAATTTTATATATTTTTTAAATTGTAAAATATTTCGGCATCTTAAGGGATATTTTGGTTCATATTAATCCCAAAAATTTTATTTTTATCTGAAATTTACCCACAATTACCATACCGAAGTCTATTTGTACAATGTAAGATCTAACTTAAACTTTAACCGAAATCGATATTCCCCGACCTGAATTTTATCCGTCAACGACGTGACGCGACCTAAACGTGGCCCGACCTTAAGTCCATCCGAACCTGAATTAACCCGTTAATTAACTGATTCGGACCCGAACCATTTTGGACTAAATTGAAACTTACCCGACCTGAAATTAACCTAACCCGAACTCAATCTGATATGAAATCAACCTGATAATGGCCTGAATCTGAGTCGACCTAAACCTGACATGATCCGAGTCGAACCATTAAATCGACCTGACATAACCCGTATCTGATTTGATCTGACCTGACTTGACCTGAAACCTGAACGATTACCTGATTTCACATCCCTATTTGGCAGACATCCAAGGTATTAGCCCAACCATTTGCATGCAGAAGATCATTCTAGAGGAATACAATGGTAGGACCATTGAAGGTTAGGGACGGCTAAACCCGAGCATGAACGAGGTTGTTGAGAATGAGATCATAAAATGACTTGATGCTGGGATTATTTATTCCATTTCTGATAGCTCTTGGATTAGCTCGGTGCAGTGTGTGCCAAAGAAAGGTTTCATGACTATGGTATAAAACAATGAAGCCGAATTGATTCCCTCTAGGACCATCACTAGATGGAGAGTGTGCATGGATTATAGAAGGTTGAATAAGGCTACAAGGAAGGATCACTTCCCATTGCCTTTCATTGACCAGATGTTAGACAGGTAAAGCTTTTTACTATTTCTTGGATGGTTATTCGGGTTATAATCAGATTGTCATCGCCCTTGATGATCAAGAGAAGACCATGTTTACGTGTCCATATAGGACATTTGCCTTCAGAAGGATGTTATTCAGTCTATGTAATGCGCCAACAACATTCCAACGTTGCATGATGGCCATTTTTTTGATATGATCGAACAGAACATGGAGGTATTCATGGATGATTTCTCAGTGGTTGGTATAACATTTGAGGAATGTATCCATAGCTTGGAACAACTCTTAAAGAGATTCATCGAGACGAGCCTAGTTTTAAACTGGAAAAAATGCCACTTCATGGTGAAGGAGGGCATTGTGCTCGGTCACAAGGTAACAAAGAGAAGACTAGAAGTTGATCAAGCCAAAGTGGAGGTAATCAAACAATTGCCACCTCCAACAAGTGTTAAAAGTATAAGGAGTTTTCTAGTTCATGTCGGTTTTTATCGGCGGTTTATTAAAGATTTTTCAAAAATTGCTAAACCTTTATGTTTATTGTTGGAACATAATGCCACTTTTGCATTTGACGATTCTTGTTTGAGAGCATTTCAGGAACTTAAAAAGAGATTGATTAATGCCCCTATAGTCGTCGCACCAAATTGGAATGAGCTTTTTAAGCTCATGTGTGATGCCAGTGACTATGCCGTTAGAGTAGTTATGGGAAAACGACATGGCAAGGTTTTCCATGCCATCTATTATGCCAGCAGAACTTTGAATGAAGCACAACTAAATTCCTCTACAACTGAGAAAGAGTTTCTTGCGGTTGTATTTGCTTTTGATAAATTTAGATCTTAACTAATTGGTTACAAGGTTATGGTTTGTATAGATCGTTCGACATTGAAGTATCTTTTGGCAAAGAAGGATGCCAAGCCCAGACTAATCTGATGGACACTCTTACTTCAAGAATTTGACTTAGAGACCAGAGACAAGAAAGGTAGCGAAAACTTAGTAGCTAACCACCTATCTCAATTGGAGAATTACATTGAGGATGGTAAGACCACTACCATCAGAGATGAGTTTCCTGACGAGTATTTGCTTGTAGTTAATGCCATGGCATATTATGTTGACATAGTTAATTACCTGGTAAGCAATATTCTACCACCAGACTTGGCATACAATGCCAAGAAAAGATTTCTAAAAGAGGTGAAGAAATACTATTGGGATGAGCCAATGTTATTCAAGCAGTGTGCCAACCAAGTGATTTGTCAGTGTGTGCCAGAGGACGAAAAACAAAATATATTGCATTCATGCCATGCCGCGCCATATAGAGGTCACTTTGTTGGGATGAAGACTGCTGCCAAGGTGTTGCAGTCAGGATTCTTTTGGCCCACGCTGTACAAGGATGCCCATGAGTATGCCAAGGCATGCGATCGATGCTAACAAATAGGGAACATCTCTGGCAGACACCAACTGCCGCTCTAGAACATTATGTCTGTGGATTTTATTTGATGTGTGGGGAAATGACTTTATGGGTCCTTCTCCACCATCATTTGGTAATGTGTATATTCTTGTGGCTGTTGACTATGTATCAAAGTGGGTAGAGGCTGTTGCCTTGCAAACAAATGATGCCAAGGCTGTTGTTAAGTTTTTACACAAGCACATTTTTACTCGATTTGGTGCCCCTAGAGTGATTATTCACGATGAAGGCACTCATTTCAAATGTAATCTAATTTCTAAAGCATTGTGCAGGTATAAGATTCAGCAGTGAATTGCCACAACATATCACCCACAGACGAACGGGCAAGCCGAGATATTAAACAAGGAGTTTAAGAACATTTTAGAAAAGACTGTGAATCCAACAAGGAAAGACTGTTACTTGAGATTGGATAAGTCCTTGTAGGCTTACAGGATTGCATTTAAAACTCCTTTGGGTACTTCACCGTTTAGACTTGTTTTTGGAAAACCATGCTATCTGCCAGTGGAGCTTGAACATAAGGCCTATTGGGCCATCCGGAAACTTGACATGGCATGGTGAGTGGCTGGAGAAAAGAGATTACTTGACCTCAATGAGTTGGAGGAGTTTAGGACGTATGCATATGAGAATGCTAGGATATACAAGGAGAAGGCAAAACGTTGGCATGATAGTAGAATCATGCCAAGACAATTCGAAGTAGGTCAGCTTGTTCTATTGTTTAACTCTTGACTTAAGCTTTTTCCAGGTAAACTCAAGTCAAGATGGACGGGTCCTTATGAAGTTGTTAAGCCATACACTTATGGGGCTGTAGATATTAAGAGCCTATGAACAGGAGAAAATTTTAAGGTAAATGGCCAATGATTAAAGAATTACTTAGACGGTAAGCAAAGCAATGCCAATGAGGTGATCCTCTTGGCAAAATTAAAATGAGACATCTGCATGTTTGAAATTATTTTTAAATATTAGGATAGTTGTTTTTGTTTTCTTTTAGGATTCAAAATTTTGTTTTTGTTTTTTTTATTTTCTTCGAATTTTATTCCCTTGTTGTGTTGCACGGTTTTTCATTAAGTGTGTGCAGGAATATTTCCAGGAGGACTGTTAGCCAGTGTACTTTCCGAAGACAATGCCATCCCCCATGCCAATGCTATTGGGCATGCGTCGATTTCTATGCTGTAGAAGAAATAGAAAACCTAGCTTGATTAAGATGAGAGAGATAAATCTTTGAGATTATCCTTTGCCGCCCATTTTAAGTGATAATTAAATTTATCATGATTACCCAATCACTTCAAATCTTTACCTTATCCTTATCACTTCACCTTCAAAATTTAAAACCTCCCCAATTAAAACTCTTTAATTTCCATCATTATCATCACCTTTTTTGGCTACCATCATTAAACCCCATTAAACGCTCCATCTTTTTCTCTCCCTTACCATAAACCGATTTCTCAAAGACTTTTTTTCTCATTCTTAATCTTTCTCAAATCAAGAATCAAGAACCATTCATATTCTCTTCCAAGTCGATTTTTACTTTTCATCTCTATAGCTTCTTCTTCTACTCCTTTCAAACAATATTTCAATGAAGAGATCCGCAAGAAATTTGAGACGAGTTTCTCCTCAAGATCTTTCCTTTACGAGAAGCACTTCGACTTCCAAATTGATTCCACCGTTGGATTCCCACCGAGTTCATGGTCGTGGTTGACACGCATAAATGAAGTGCTTTCTGCCAGCAGAAATGAGAATTCTATGCCACCATCGTGCAAGAGTTCTATGCGCATCTTGTGATAAAAGATTCCCTATTCTTGATGATTAGGGGTAAGTGTGTCAATTTTGATGAAGGATATATTAACTCCTCTTTTTTTTTCTAGTGAAAGATATGAATATTTTGACTACACCGACACCATGAAGGCTGCCAAGTACAAAAAGCTGCTGGAAGACTTGTGCGAACCTGGCACGACTTGGGCTGTTTCATCCACGGGCCACCGAATTGTCAAAGATATTGGCATTAAAGCCCCAAATGCGAGGTTGGAACCATTTTATCAAAGCCAATATGTTGCCCACATCGTATAAAGAGACCATCTCGGAGGACCGGCTGATCTTGTTACACTACATTGTTAAGGGGCACAAAATCAATGTTGGCAAAATCATCATAGAAGAAACTTAAAAATGTGTTGCTAAGGGTAAGAGAAGTTTGTTTTTCCCTTTGTTAATTTCTAATGTTTGTGTGCGCCATGAAGTGACATGGTTGATGAGGACCGCGACCAAATCATTAGAGACACAACCATCAATGCCCCTATCTAGAAAAATCTCACGGCCGTAGAGCCAAAGGAGAAGGGAAAAGGGAAGGCAAAACTGCCATGCCAAAACCAAAGCCAAAGGCTAATCCCAGCAGTGTGCCAAAAACCATGCCAATAAGCTCATTGGCAGTGTTGTCTCAAGTCTACACCCACCAGGAGATTATTTTCCAAAACTGGAAATAGCCGAGGAGCTCAATGCCAAAATAAGGCACTATACTAGGAGAGGGATGCCATCATTTAGGAGGTCCTTTTTAAACTTTCTCCCAACATGGTACCAATGTTCCCACCTTTCCATGTCAAGCCCTCTAATAGTGATGCCATGCCAACAAGTCCAGTCATGCTAGCAAGTCCAGTCAAGCTAGACAGTTCAGTCAAGCTAGACAGTCCAGCTAGTCCACCAAGTCCAGCCAATCCAGTTAGCTTTCTTAGTTTCGAGTCCAATGCCACAGTTCCCATGTCCCCAATGCAAGTTGAATTTGCCATCACCGATTCTTCCTATGAATCAGAGGAAATTCATGCTAAGAAACCAAAAACTACGTCAGTCACACCGCTTGTTGAACCTGCCAAGAACCAAGAGGATGTTGGAGCCTCCATGCTGCCAAGCCACCAATGACCATGATTAAATGCAAAGCTCCAGATCATGGAAGCTTTATCAAGAGGAAAACAAGTGTCACACTCGAGAGGAGGTCTCCGAAGGGGAGACTTCTTCTATTTAACTCTTTTGCATTTCATTCTTTGAATCTTCATGTTCATGCATATTAATTTTTTTTCTTCTGTTTTTCTTGTATATATGTGTTATTTTTATGCATTGAGGACAATGCACATCTTGGTTTGAAGGTGTGCATTTTCTCACATTATGTCTGCTATACATTTCACGTTTAAATTTTTTTGTTTGCCATGTGGTTCATGTAGAATAGTTGTATATCGAATCATAAAAAAAGTGAAAAAGAAAATTTAGTCTCGGTCGAAATTTGAAGTTTGTTAACAATTGATTAGGCAAGCTTATTTTGATCTAGTTGTCTGCCCAATGATGAGACTTTAATTTTCAGTCTTGCTATGCCAGTAGAGTAATATGCCATGTTTTCTTGACAATTGATCTCTAGTTTAGGAAATTGATTTTGCACTTAACACGTGGTATTATCTAGTTCTTTAGCAAACTTAGACTATTTGAAACTATGCTCAGATTTGGAAAAAAAGGGAAAAAGAAAAAGAGAATGATGCCAGGGTAAATTAATAAGGCAGAAATGTTTTGCAAAGGCAAATAAAGAATGAACTCTCCTCTACCTAGGGATAATAAGTACTTAGTGCTTCGTGGTCTGCTCCCTCTTAGTTCTTAAGTCCAAAACCTTAGAGTATGAGTTGAAGAGAAAGCTTAGTGGTAACTGGATTAAGGTGGGGATTCGTGGTATGCTCCCCCTTATCACTCACGCTAAACAGTGTCATGAAGCAAGCTTAAGTTAATGCTAACAAACCTCGGCAAGAAAAGAAAAAAATATATATCTGAGTATAGGAAGTAAAATTGGCTAAGGGAGTGAAAGGACACTTGATGCATACTTCCCACACTTTGCGCACAAATAATGCACTTAGACTAGAGTTATATTGTTGCACTTGAATTACTACCTGCTTGGCACTATGCACTGAGATTTCTGAGGGTAGCATTAGAATCAAACTCTGCTTGCCTGCACTTGTTGGCATTCCAACCAAACTTTTGTCGAGGTATTATTTTCATAGTTTTTTTTCTCTTGCATTACTCAAGGACAAGAAATGAGCTGAGTTTGGGGGTGTGTTACCTCCTCAAAATTATTATTTTTCATGCCTATCTTCTTATGCTTTTTGTTTGTTTTTAAGTACATTTAGTTGCATTAGCTTGTTAGAACCATGCATTTACATAAGGAGTTTAGTAGGCTGCCCATGCCAGTGTGATGGGTTGTTTTAGTGGCTATTTTGCAGGTTTGGCAGAGGAATGGACACATGAGAGGAACACAATTAGGAATGCCAAGGCGAATGCCAAGGGCGATGGGAACAGAAGGATAAGAGGAGTGCCAAGCATTTGTTGCCAGAGAGATGCACTTGATGCCATGCCAAGAGGTGATAAACCCGAAAAAATAGGATACAATCAGACTCCTTAAACATCGCAAAAAAAATCAATCTCCAAAAAAATAGCGGATGAGGTGATGCCAAGCTATGTTGGAGAAGACATGCCAAGCTTCGGTGCCAAGGCAACACTGGCAAGATGACGTCAGCCCTAGCTTGATAAGCTATCACCCCGATCGGATGAGGCTTAACTCTTATCCTTGGAGCATTTTGAAATTCAAATGAGGAAGTTATCATATCTCTGTAACACCCCTCCCCGGTTTGGTAAAGAACCGAGTCAGAAAGTGTTATCGGAAGATAGAACCGAAGATCAAAATCAGAATTGGGGGTTAATTTAAAACTTTTTGAACTAAAATGACTAGATTGTAAACGTTACAAATTAGTGGCTCTAATCCAGATTCTTGATTACAAACCTGTAATTAGACTCACTAATTATTAACCTAAGAAGTTTCGTTGGTACCGGATATTTTTAACCTATCCATTTGAGCCATATAATTATTAATGATCAATTTGTAATCTTTTAAAACTGTTTCTCAAGCCTTTTAACAGAATTAAGTGACACCGTACCGATACACTATAGGCCGTATCGGTACGCTAAGTTAAATTTTACACTTTCCAAGTTTAAGGTCAACGACCCTGTACCGATACGTCTATTCCCGTATTGATACACTTTGAATTGGGTTGACTCATTTCGGTATGTCTGAGGTCGTACCGATGCAATTATTTTTCCAGAACTTACTGTCAAGGTCTGTATCGGTATACTCCCTAGTGTATCGATACTTCATGCTTCATCAAGTCCAATTATGTAAGGTCGTATCGGTAGAAACTTCCCCGTATCGATACGTCTGGCCTATAATGATAGATTTTATCTGTTTTTTTTTTTATCTAATTTACCCCCTCAATTGTTGTTCAATCATTACCAAATTTTACCCACAAGTCTAAAATCCATTAATCAAATGTCATACCAAATTTTATAGCATTTTGAATTTGTTTACCTAGTTTTCGTTTTAGGCTCATTTTAGTAAACTAGACATTCCCAAAACATACCATTTCATACATACAACACTAAGTCATTGTAGGACTATTACACAACCATCAAAATGCTCATACAAAACATGTTCGGACCATATGCCACTTGACTAGGAGTTTAAGGAAAAAGATATGCATACATATACTTATGAAGAGGTGGCTTGCAACAGAAGCACACGATCAGAAGCTGAGATTATTTTAATGTCCTGAAAATGCATGAGACACACATGTTAGGCTTACATAACCTAGTGAGGTAGTTATAACAAGTGCAAATAATAGCTAGTGTCATTAATGGCATGGTGATCAATTGGATAACATATTCATGATTTGAAACATATAATCTCATGCTTAATCCACAAATTATACAAATTCATGATCATCAAGTTATACATCATATGCATCAATTATTTCTTGAATTGGTACCATTGGATACACGGATTCCCCTTACACCAATCATATCAGAAAATAGGCCGTAGCCTTAAGCCGTAGCTCCGGAGAAGATCTCTTAAACAATCCATCCTTATTTCCCTCGTATATAGGTTGTAGCCCCGGACCATAGTCCATCCCTTACTTATACGAGCTCAAATAATCCTATAGCATACCAATTGTATCCAATGTCCACATTTACACAAATCACATATTCCATGTTTATCAGATCATAACATATCAAGTATCAAAATCGAGCCTTAGCTCCACATATCACATGTTTAACATATCAAGCATGTCAAATCCAACTTACACATATCAAAACAATACAAGACACTCACCGAAATCGCCAATCGAATCCAACATAGTTGCTCTACATGAGCCCTTAATCAAATGCAAACATATACACCAAAATAATGCAACGGGATGGCACCGAGCCTATCCCTTGACACAACTACACTCACTTTAGAGCACGGAAGCTTTTAGGATTGCCAAATTTCGATTCCTTCGTTCCTAGTCTCAATTGGAGATGATGGATTGCCTTCTTCCATATTTTGAGCTGGGAAAAACACAAGGAATAATCACAACGATAAAACAACATGATTCCAAGAATGGCTTAAGATTTCAATTCGAAGTTAAACTCTAATCCTACATGGAATTTGACAATAGATAGAGGGCTTTTCTTTACCCGAGTGATGGCTTCGCTATGATGTCATCAAATTGAAGAGGAGTTGAACCTAGGATGAGCAAGAAGGGAGGTGTGTGCTTAAGTTCAAGGTAGGGGTTAACAATGGAGATGTTAGATTGTTTGGAAGACAAAGCTTGAGTTTATTTACCGATGTAACTTATAACGAATTGTCATTCTTGGGAATATGCGTGAAGATGGTTGCTGTTAATTTTGGAGATTTCATCTAGATCATGTTTTGATAACTCCTCAAGGATTCTTCCTACAATAGACCACATAGATTTTTTTGGTGCAAAGAAAAAGTGTCTAATCTGACTGGTGCAACGCTTATCTTTTATTTTTAGATTTATCATTTTCTTTCTTATTGTTTTTTGGTGTTCTAAAAATCTCTAAGCTATGTTATGTTTTTATTTTTGTTTATCAATAAAGCTGCTAAGCTAATGTGTAAAAAATACCTTTGACTTAAAGAGGTATATGTTTAAATTAATTAGATTAAATTTAAGCTAAGCTTTAAGATTAAGAAAAACCCTAGGTCAAATTAATTAATTCGAGTACATGTAGTTGCACTAGTTTGCTAGGATCATGCATATTTTGATAAACAATACTTTCATGCCTATTTTGATATGCTTTTGCTTGTTTTCGAGTACATGTAGTTGCACTAGTTTGCTATGATCATGCATTTTCATTAAGGAGTTAGTATGCTGTCCATGCCAGTGTGATGGGTTGTTTTTAGTGGCCTTTTTGCAGGTTGGCAGGAGGAATGGCAGAAGGAATGGACGCGGGAACGTAGTTAGGAATGCCAATGTAAATGCCAAGTGTTGTGGGCACAGATGGACCAGTGGTGTGCCAAGCATTTTTTGGCAGAAAGATGCACTTGATGCCATGCCAGGAGGTGATGAACCCCCGAAAAAATAGGAAAGGATTAGGTTCATAAAAGATCGTAATTGGATCAACTTCCAAAAAATAGCGGATAAGGTGGTGCCAAGTGATATTGACAAAGTTGTGCCAAGCTTGGATACCAAGGCAACATCAACATGATGACGTCATCCCTAGCCTGATAAGCTATCACACTGAGCTGATAAGATATCAAAATGATCGGATAAAGCTCTATCTCTTATCCCTTGATCATTTCAAATTCAAATGCAAATGCTTATCTCATCATTTCCCTTACACGCCTATATAAAGACCAACCGATCAAGCATTTGGAGCATCAAGAGAGAGTGATCGGGTGAAGACCTAGAGTGATCAGAGTGAGGCATTGCAGTTACCGGCAAGTGACAGTCAATTGCACCGAGGAATGGTGGTTCAACCTCTAGGCCGAGAGCCTGGCGTGGAGGGCTGCATCGAGAGACCCCTCGACCCATTCCCTTGGCTTAAGTTGTTTTCTTTAGTTTTTTTAATGATGATGTATTTGAAAACGGTTATTGGTTTGTTGGTTAATCCCCTCACCATGAACTAATTTCATAGTTGGTAGGGGATGTTTGGTTTAAACATTGGCTTTATGCCTTAGTTCCTTTACAATAATTCTGTTTTTGGCGAAGTTTTTCTATTCGGTAGACTTTAATTTTTCCTAAGTACTTTGCCAAGCGAGACCTGTCAAAGTTAGCCTATTGCTTCCCAATATCTTAAGAGACTTGAGTTGGTAACGATTGAGTTGCTGAATACTTGAGAGAGAAGCTTCGAGAGAAGTCGTTCAAGTAGATGAACTTAATTCGGCAGTGAAATCTGCCCCATCGGAGTATAGATTGGTTTTAATAAAATTGGTTTAAGAAAAGCATACACTATAGAGATGTAGGGGTTTTTACTTGGCCAATTTAGGGCAATGGCCATCGAGAGAGGCTTTGCTAATTTTGAATCTGCTCGGCAAACAATGCCAAGACAGTTTTGCCAACAAGGGCTGGCATGAACCACGTTGAAACCATGCATTCCTTGCCAACATTCATCATTTATTAAAGACACCTTCCTTGCCAACATTTTACTCCATTTTATTTTATTTTCTTTAGTTTTACAAAAACTCTTCAAAACAACAACTTTTCTTCCAAAGCAAGTAACAATCAAACAATCGAATTCAAGGCTATCTATATGGGATCGATAACTTAATTTACCAATCTGTATTACTTGCAGACCGTGTATACTTGCACGCAAAAGACTTATCTTGACACTGTTTTATTACTTTTCCAACACATATCTTATGCCCTTTTTGCCAGCATTCACGTCGAGAGTCTACATTATCCCTTGCTTTTCGATCTTATCTCGAAATCTGGGCAGATTTATCCAGAAATTGCCATAGCAATCTGTCTCGGCAAGGCCTTCAGAAACCAGCTTCAATTGCCACGGCAGACCCTTCAGTATTCTTTCTTAATTGCCACGACAATCCAGTCCTGTACAAAATAACACACACCAATCGCATCTTTTCCACAAAAACCAACCAAAAGGTAATATAAAGCTTATTAATGAAGGAAACTATGAAATCATGCATAAATGTCTAATAATGCAACTAAAATGAGCCTAAGTCTAACAATAATTATGAGAAAAAGGTAGAAAATATAATATTTTTACACACTTAACATATACTTTATATATATATATATATATATATCTAAAGAAACCTGATAGAAGTAGAATCAGATTCTACATATTTAATTATATTCGGATAAATATAATGTATATTTAAAGAATTCAAATTTAATTAGAATTAGAGTTTTAAATGCTATATAAAGGCATGGGGTCTAGCAGCCAAAGAGATGCTTTTCGAAAAACCTCTATAACAGTTAGAGAAGAGAAAATATTGTTCGTTTCATTCGGGTGGACTGCATAGAGGTTAGAACGTGACTGTGACGACTCGGATTCGATTTGGATTCTCCTACACTCAAAGTAACGTTTCATCCCCTTTCATCCCGAATTCGTCCATTGTACATGGATCACTGGTGGATTACGTAGGATAATTTTTCCACTACGTCATGGGGTGTACCACCGTTTCTCAACAGTTATGACATGAAGGATATGGTAATAAATTAGAAAAATGGTTAGGTTGTTAACTTTGTGTTATGTTATGTCCGATAGAGTGCCTTGGAGCCTCTGAATCTTAGATATGGTAATATTATTCGAAGGCGAAACAGAATTGTATAAAGGGGAAATGGAATTCCCTTAATCCTTCTACTCTTGGATGTTTGGTTGGATAAATTTAAAAATTGGGGTGGATTTTTTAACTTTGAGTGGATCCAACTCATTTTTTATTAGGGAAATATACTTAATATAATAGCAGCTCCAGCCCACCTCCACCTCCACCTTAATAAATTAGAAAAATGGCCAGTAATTCAATCTCCCTTCTTCCAAATGCCGTTTCCCGCATCACCTTCTATACAAAGCCAAACCCTAATAATCTCTTTTGGCTGATATTGCTGTAAACATATCAACCCAGATTATCTTACTTCCATTCTCCCACATTGCCTTTTGACATTTGCTTCTGGTTTTGTTGGCGCCAAGAGATAGTGGGAGTCAGCCAAGGTGTTGTATATAGTTGTGGTGGACGAAGATGACAAGGGAGAGGATACATTGTCCTTTTGCTACACGCGCTCCGTTCTTCATAACACTCTATGGGTGGTTCTGTGTATTTGTATGACAACTTAAGAATTAATATGCATTCATCATCGCGGCTGCTTAAGCTGAATAACTTTAGCTTATGATTGTGATAAAGTCCTCCCTTCTAAATTCGTCCTCTGTCTTTTATTAGAAAGTTGGGACATAGTCTTAGCCTTTTACTGCATTTTTGGTGACCTTACTGATACTATGCATCGTTTTTGTTTTTATATTTTTCTCAACAATCTATTATGCAACATGCATTCTTCTTATTCAGGGTTTTAGTTGGCCCGTGGAAAAGTTCCATGCATACAGTTATGTTTCAGTATAGCTCATTTGCATTTAACTGGAGCCGTCTTGGTTGCTTTTCTTTGTAACATCGGAAAGTATTTTTATAAGAAAGCTGTTAATTTCGCATGCCGTTTTGTTAAGCTTTGAAATGCTGGCTTACAGCATAACTAATGTCTTTATTTCAGGCTTCGTAATATTCTTTTGGTTATGATTTAGCCGTATTAGCCTCAAGTGTTACTTCTCAGTATGAACAACCAATGTGGTGATGAGCATGTAAGTTGTGGATACCACTCAAACTTTTCAGGGTTTAAACAATTAGCCTTTCTCTGCAGGATGAAGCCACTGTTATGGGGTTTGAAGTGTCAAGATCACCTGATTCAAGTTATAATAATGTATACCCCGGAAACGAAGATGATGCACGTGACCCACCCATCGTCCCTCCCCACCTTCATCGCGCCTTGCTTAGCTACCCCGCAAGCATAAATTCTTCTGGGAGTCTTCCTTTGCCAGGGAATGTGATTCTAAATCATCTTTACATTGAAAAACGAGAGGTACCTAGATCAGTAATGGTACTTGGATTCACTCAACGGTTCCGTTCAAAATATGTTACTGTTGTGCTCTACAAACCTGTTCCGAGAAGGGGGTACCGGTACTTAAACATACGAAATGATAATGGAGCTTCTTTTTGGGTTGCTCGGTTTGCATTTGCGAGGAATTAGTTGCAATACACTCAAATATAGAATTAACTGAAAGGGTATTTATTGTTTTCACAACAATTGATGACTTAGGGATTGTCCATAGAACCTGAAAGTTCAACATTTGACATGAAACTCAGTTATGTTGAAAGGGTTGAGTTTGCTATACATAAAAAGCATTCGCATTACTGTTCTAACTGCTTGAACCAAAAGGAAGCTTCCATCGGCAACAAGATTACCTTCACTTCACGCCTAACAAACAGGAACAGCCTGTAATGTGGCATAAATTGGCTTGGGTGTAGAATGAGCTTAGAAAGAGATGAATGAGAAAATGAAGCAATTGGAGCAACTTTGAAGCATAGGGCTGCAGTGTCAAACCTAATGGGGTTTGGGCTTTGCTTAAATCTAGGTCTTTGGTAAAATTTGAGTTTTGAACAATGCCCAATACCATTTTGCCAATGTTAATAAATGAAGGAATAAAGATAAACAATGTGGGTTTTATTTTGGAAAAGTCCTCCCTCCCTCCCTTTATTTTATTTTATTTTATCTTATTTTATAAGGAGCAACAACCAAATAAATAATGTGCCTGTGGCTGTTAATGTCCTACACAAATTATTGGATGAGAAATTATTGGTAATTTAAGGGTTTTCCAAAAAGTGAAGAGGGGGGGCATGCTCTTCCTTAGGCTCGACCGCTATTGCCACCTTATCCATATGAGAACCCTCCAAATTCTCCCACTCTTGTACATATCTGTCCTTCAACTATAAAATATAATTTTCCAATTAATCTAAAACGTGTTGCCATTGCCGACATTTATATATACTCATGAGGTGAGGTGAGGTGAGGTGAGGTGAGGCGAGGTGAGGGGAATATTGTTGCTACTTTTTAATGTATAATCGTGACAATAACAAAACTCTAAATTTCTATAATCCAATGCTTCAGCCTTTTTTTCCCTCTTATTTATACCATTCTTGTCATGTGACAAGTAATTAGGAGTTTTTTTTCTTCTTTCAAATCAAGGTTCAATAACCTTTCATTAAAGGATTATATTTCCATGCTTATCTCGAGCAATATGATCGGCGGTGAAGTATTTGAGTGGAGAAATGAATTAAAGATGATATCTAACCCATTACATTATAGCCCAAACGTAACTATCTGAAAAAAGTCTACAAGATTAACTAACTGATCTGCTATTTGCTAAGCTAATTAACAACACATTATTCATTTGTCTAACAAGTGGGACTAGGTCAATCTCTTTGCATCAAACCAGTCCTGCTCCTGCACATGAGATACTGCAGAGTCTGTAATCGCATTCGAAACAAAGTCTTTACCGTGCCAAACATAAAGGCTCCTGTGCTCCACAACAAGTATTAGCCGATCTGCAACAGTAAAAATATAGGCACATGTTCCAGTGTTTCAATTTCACCACCTTGCCAACATTGAAGGGATAAAATACTGCATTTCCAAACAAAATCCTTCACCTTGGGTAAATTACTCAAATCAGAACATTGACATTAACCATACTCTACATACATCATAAACACCAGTACGGCTCAAGTGTCACTTATAGGTATTGAACAAATACGATTCCAACTAATACCATCTTAAATCCTTCATGTCATAGGCAATTAGGTTAGACTGTTAAAGATTACTCAAGTACATAATGAATTATGATTTCTCACATAAGATTGTTAAAGACAGATTCAACAGTAAAAGCTTGGGCCTTGGGGGTGAAAAGGAAGTCCGAACAACATAAAAGTAGGCAGGCAAAAGCGATATATGTTTGGTGTTTATACAACATGAATGGCCTCTAAAAATATCTGATGACAGGTAGAGCACCATCGCCGCCACTTGTCTATCAAATGTTTCTGCGATATTATAACTTGCACTATTTCTAGTTTTACCATCATATCCAGTTAGAGTGACAGTGTGGGTTACATTTACATGGTAAAATCCAATTACCTTGCATTGGATATTTTGTTTCAACACCTTACAACCCTTCAACGTTAGCTAGAAAATTGCTGCACTTTTATCAACTCATCATGCAGCATCGTATACGTAGGGTCTCTTTGTGACCAAACCAATTATCTTAATTTTTCAATCACCTTCACTTGTCATTTGTCAAATCAAGAATCAACGCGTTAATTATTAGTATTAGTGCATGCTTCTTCTTCTTTTAGTATATGTACATAAGGTAGCAAAATATCTAAGACAGATAGACAATTTAGATATTGTTACTGAATGGGTCCATGGATATGAACTTTTGCATTTTTTCCACTCCAGCTCATGCCTATGTAGGGCTCCTATAAAACAAACTTTCAAATCTAATCTGACCAAGTCTTTCAAACAAGTTCATGTGCAAAATCTGTCATTGGACCCTGCCTGCCTCCATTAGCCAAAAGTAGGAGGACCACAGGGTTTCAGAAGATGTATTTGAATCTGCAAAAGAGGGGGAAATTAAAGAGAAAAAAACAGGGTTTTCATGTAGATTGCCTTGAGTCTCGTTCCATCATCAACATACTTCGTTTTGAAGCTCAAGTGGTGGGCTAGCTATTAGCTAAGCTCAAGAGAAGAATGTCGGTTTGTATGTTTTTGGAAGACTAGGGTTTCACTGTGCAAATGCAGATTTTGAAATCTCTAAACCAAGCTAATTATTTTAATGCAAGTGTCACGACCCGCAAATTTGGGTCCAAGACAGATGCGCAACAAGCAACCCAAGAGGTTCTAGGCTTGCTGAGAAGACCACCTGACTTGGTCCGATCATTAGAGACTAAAAGAAAGCCCAAATACATTGAGCCTGGTAAATTAATAGATGACATCTTACCAGGGAATATTCCAAGGGATAAGAATATCTCTCAATGTAAAAACAAACTTAAGGAAAGAATTTCATAGTGATAGAGTTTCCTTAGTTAGTGTAGATTTGGTAGGTGGCTTTCGATCTGAGACGTTAGTGTGATTCGATCTCATCCGTTCATTGTATGAAGATTCAACTATAAATAGAGGCCTCATCACCTCAATTGTATTCATCTATCATTTGAGTAATACACTTGACATTTACTCTAAGAACACTCTGTAGTGTTCTTCGCGTTCTTTCTTTTGTTCTTGTTGCCTTTCTCTTTTGTTCGGTTCCTCTTGGAATGATCTTGTGTTTGCGTGCCTTGGAAGTATTCGATCTTCTGGAGTGAGTATTCGGGCTTACTTAGTCGTTTGTCTAAGAACATCGACTAAGGCCGCACGTTGGGCTAGTTCAGAAGTCTAGCCCCGTGACAGTTGGTATCAGAGCGAGTGTTCGAGCGCAAACACTGATTGGAGATGGCAAAGGAAGGAGGGAATGTTGCAGCACAAAAGGGTGCAGAGACCCAGGCTGACGATGGAAAGCGAGACAGTTCGAGCAACACTGTGCCTACGCTGGAAGAAAGGGTGGAAAAGCTCGAAGGATCCATGAAAGATGCCCGAGAGGAGATTGACGTTGTGAGAGTACGTCTTGACGAGCTGGACTCTTCGGGAGAGGAGCTCGAAAGTAGCGTGCAGGATCTAAAGAACAACGTGCAAGACCTTGACCAGTGTGTCGACAGTGCGGACAGACGGAGCGATGCACTCGAAGCCGAGCTAAAGGCTTTGAAGGCGGAGATGATGGAGGAAATTAAGGGGCTCAAGAGAGAGCTTCAAGTTTACAAAGCTGCCGTGACTGGTATGTTAAACACGACAACAATCAGACCAAAGTTAGACGTGCCAAAGCCGAAGGAGTTTAGTGGAACTAGATCGGCCTAGGACGTGGAGAACTTTGTGTGGAGCATGGAGCAATACTTTCGTGCTACAGGCATCAAGGATGATGCGGATAAGGTAAACATTGCTTCTGTTTACTTAACTGATGTTT
The DNA here is from genome assembly GCA_019671005.1 of Hibiscus mutabilis. Taxonomy (NCBI): domain Eukaryota; kingdom Viridiplantae; phylum Streptophyta; class Magnoliopsida; order Malvales; family Malvaceae; genus Hibiscus; species Hibiscus mutabilis. The sequence continues at coordinate 84,233,536 of CM033715.1, forward strand.
CACTTTTATGGTGGCGATGCAGATGCTCTGAGGAGAAGAGCAAGGATATTCCCATCGGAACTTGGGAAGAGTTTCAGGCTGAGTTCAAAGAACAATTCTACCCAAAGAACGCCCAACAGAAGGCTCGGGAGAAGCTGCACGAACTCAAGCATGAAGGTTCCATCCTGGAGTATGTCAGACGGTTCACTGAACTCAAACTCCAAATCACGGACATCACTGAAGCAGAAAGCCTCTTTGTCTTCAAAAATGGGCTTAAGCGATGGGCCAAAATGGAGCTGAAGAGGATGGGAGTCTAGGAACTCTCCAAGGCTATGGCCGCCGCAGAATCCATAGCCGAGTTTGAGATGTTGGAGTCCCTCAAGCCCCGAGGCAAGGGCTATGGTGGGGGAGTCAAGAATGGGGAAGGTCTTGTGTGCTGCATCTGCGGAGGGAAGCATATGATGAAGGATTGCCCCCAGAATGATCGTCTTAATGCTGTCAAAGGCGATGAGTCCGATGAGTCAGAAGAAGAAGTGGCGAGAATTGGTGCGATTGCGAGTGTCAAAGCGATCAAGCCGAGGGTAGAGAAGCAACTAAAGTGCTACCAATGTAAGGGGCCACACAAGTTGCGAGCATGCCCACATCGAGTCAAGCCATCCAAGGGGGTGGACGAGCCCGAACATAGCGAGGTTGCGAGACTTGGTTCGATGATACTGAGTTCTGCTAAGGTGAGAGTACGCAAGCAGAAATGGTTGATGTTTGTCGACATCAACATCGCGGGACGATCGAGGAGTGCTCTAGTGGACACTAGAGCAACCGATCTATTCATGTCCAAGAAGGCTGCCGACAAACTTGGTCTTAGAGTTGTGGGTTCAACTGGAAAGATCAAGACTGTGAATGCTAAAGAAGTTCCAATTGTTGGAACGACACGGAAGGTTGAGCTGCAGATTGGTGAATGGAAGGGCAAGGAAGACATCAAGGTAATCAATTTAGATGACTTTGATTTTGTTTTGGGACTAAGCTTCCTTGACCGTATAGATGCTCTTATCGTTCCTTGTGCCGACGTCGTCTGTGTTTTGGATCGCGAACAACGTTGCGTTGTACCCACGTACCGAGACAAGGGTAAAGGAACCAAGACGCTGACTGCCATTCAGCTTGCCGAGGATGCTCCAAGCCAAGGAGACATCGCTTTGGGGGCTACTATTGGAGGGACTACTTTAGTGGGGCAAGAGTTGCCCGGGTCAGCTAGCGACATGAGGCCCGTGGAAGAAGCACCTTTGGGCAAGGTGGAAGAAGCATTGAACTTCAAGTGTGAAGAAGGGTCAATGCGGGAAAAGTTACTAATGGGCAACGAGGCACCAAACTTCACGAGGGAAGGGTTGATGCCGGTTAGAGTGAATGCCACGAAAGAGATGCATCTCAAACTTCATCGAGATGTGCGCAATGATGCAGAGCGAGGAAAAGTTACATGGCGGAAGGAACCAAGGCGAGCAGTCTGTATGAGAAGACAACCCAGTCCGAGTCGAGCGCTCCTTATGGGGGGAGCCATTCTTATAGGGGGAACATCATTGCCCGATTCTGAGTTAGGAGCAAGCCAAGGTACCATGGAAGATCCAAGATCAACCAAGTGAAGTCCTTTCTGAGACAGCGATGAGGGCATCGCCAGATTTGATGGGGGAAAATGTCACGGCCCGCACATTTGGGTCCGAGACAGATGCCAACAAGCAACCCAAGAGTTTCTAGGCTTGCTGAGAAGACCACCTGGCTTGGTCTAATCGTTGGAGACTAAAAGAAAGCCCAAATACATTGAGCCTGGTAAATTAATAGATGACATCTTACCAGGGAATATTCCAAGGGATAAGAATATCTCTCAATGTAAACACAAACTTAAGGAAAGAATTTCATAGTGATAGAGTTTCCTTAGTCAGTGTAGATTTGGTAGGTGGCTTTCGATCTGAGCCGTTAGTGTGATTCGATCTCGTCCGTTCATTGTATGGGGATTCAACTATAAATAGAGGCCTCCTCACCTCAATTGTATTCATCCATCATTTGAGTAATACACTTGGCATTTACTCTAAAAATACTCTGTAGTGTTCTTCGCGTTCTTTCTTTTGTTCTTGTTGCTTTTCTCTTTTGTTCGGTTCCTCTTGGAACGATCTTGTGTTTGTGTGCCTTGGAAGTATTCGATCTTCCGGAGTGAGTTTTCAGGCTTACTTAGTCGTTTGTCTAAGAACATCGACTAAGGCCGCACGTTGGGCTGGTTCAGAAGTCTAGCCCCGTGACATAAGCATCCACGTGCAGGCCGTTATGCATAGATACACACTTGCTGCACTGCATTCTCTTCAATCTTAATCATATCACCTTTCTTTCCAACAAATTTTAATTTTAACATCATGTAAATTCTACTTTCAAAAAGTAGAATCATATTAATGTAATCAGTAAATTTCAATATTAGTTCCTCAAGTGTCTAACCAAGAAGTTATGAGTAATTATCAATATGGAAACATCTTCGTTACTATTATTTTTCTCAACAATATGCCACATCGGACAAGCTCTTAAGATATTTCTAAATGTTTATTTTTTCAGAATATCAAAAAAAGGTGTAAATGCTATGTTCGGAATTCTAAACTCTATTGAATATTATAGTTCGATAATAGATTTTTTTATTTAAAAAATATGTGTATTGTCAATCAAGTTTTAATTTGACTAGTATTGAGAGGAAACGTAGGCATTGTAGATTTGTATAAAGTAAATTAAGTTTAGAGTACAAATGCATATATTAAAGATGGCGAGTGCTTGTAACATGTAGTTTGTTAATCAACATATAATGATTTGAAGCAGGATTCTGAATTCCCATTTCATTTATTTGGCCCACGGAGATTAGTAGAAAACATGAATTGGGAAACAAGATGAGGAGGCCAAGCAAAAGTAGCGTGGAAAATTCGTTAAGATATTGAAAGAGGTTTCAGTAGGGAAGGTGAAGGCCAGGTGAGAGTAGCAATGGAGTCGGCTAAAATGCTCTCAAGTGGAGTCGGAGTGCAAGGAATAGTAAGAGCTCCCTTGCGGTCGAATCCATACTCCTCGGCTGCTTGCTCCAACAGCAATAAGAAGCTGGGGTGCGTCAAATAGCTGAGTGGCACCACGAATCTCCTCGGCTCCTCGCCACACCCCGCAACCACAGCGAAATGCCCTCGAGGCACCAAGGCTGAGCTTTGCTCCTGTTTCCATTTCTTCCCCAAGGGAAGAGAGAGACTCTTTTGCAGCATCTTTGCCACAAGCTTGAGCTTCACAATTCCCTTCTTCTTCTCCTTCTCCTTCTCCTTGTTGGTCATCCTAAGCTTGGCCATTGGTGTCAAGTATATTTTGGATAGATGAAGTTTAATTTGTTGGAGGATGTATTTATACAAGCATTGATGGGTTGAGAGATAAAGATTGGAGGGAAAAAAGTGAAAGCTGGAAAACGACTTTGCCTGCTGGAAGACCAAACCATGTGAATCACCCACTTCTTAAACTGTCATTTTCTCTTCTGCCTTCAAATTATTCACAGCTTACTTAGGCATACTCATGACTCATCATCCGAGTCAAGTAACATGATGAGTAAAGGCAATTAAGCTTTTTCCAACACTTGGAATTTTACTAGATATAGAAATTGTGAAGGAGAGAGAGAGTACACACGTATATGTACCTTTGGTTGGAACTGTCTAGTAAAAATGAATTGATGTTGATGCAAACAACTGGCTTTGTATGTTGGTAGAATCATCAACTCACCATGTGATGGGAAAGGTTCCTGTATGGTCATTAAGGGTTTGGTAAATAGATTGAAACAAAAGAGCTGGTTAATTTTAGCAAACCTGCTACTTCAGTTGACATGTATGTATGGTCAGATTCTGAGAACAAAACAACTTCCTTTTTCATTAGGGCAAGATGAGTTTTGTCTGAAATGACGGGGGGATTTGATTCTGTTGCATGGATTCTTGTGATGACGACTAAACGTATTCCCTCTAAAATAATGTCCATGACAAATGGCCTTTTAGGGTTCCAACAACTATACTAAATTCTGATTAGACCCATCAGATCCTTCAACTGTTACTAAAACTGTTCAGATATCTTTTGCTGAAATATACGAAAAATATGTTTCCGGGATCTGAAGAACAGTTCCAACAAGACAGCATATATGATATACCCCCTCAATTATAGACTATATACTTGTCCCCATTGAATTTACTTCATTTTTTACACATGCTTTGTGGATTTGGGAATTATGTCATGACACCCATTACGTTCTAATCTATAGTTGATTGTATCGAAAACTTTTGAAAATATACAATAACAATTCATGATTAAGAATGAAAGATGTAAAAGCTGGTCATGGACAAAAGTTTGAATAGGAAATTCTGACCACAGGCGAAAGCAATAGTCCATATATATGACAAAAGAAAAGCAGCTGGACTAAAGGATAAGAAGACCATAAATATCAATGGACGTTAACACGTAGACAGAGATATTAATTAAATCTTGGCATGTTCATCGCCCTACCTTTTAACTATTGCAATTCGTGTCCTCAAGTTGCTTAAATTATGGTTAAAGAAACCCATGCCCAAGCTGCTCTACTTAAATCTTATTTTGAACATGAAGTTGCTTTCATGATGTACAATTATCCAACTGAAATGTTAATATTTTTTGGGTTTTGTTTTAGCCAAATTGGGTAAAGAGAATAGGTTATTATTTATCAGTGATAAGTGTAGAATATTGCATATTTTTAATGCGTTTTATTCTCTATTTTTATGATATATATACTCCTAAATTATTTCTCTTGGGCTTTATTTTGGTAGGAGCTTTATTGGACTATGTCAGCCCAAAACCAACAATTGAAGGCAGAATCTGAATTTTCACTGGATGTCTTGGCATAAGTTGTGGGCACGACCTGAGGATGATGTAGTCCAAGCCCGAGGAGCAGCAGATTTCGGCGATCCAGTCAGCAACTTCTAGAAGGCAGATCAACATTATCACAAAGTTGAAATTCAGAATTATCTTAAAGATAAATGCCTGAGAGATAAATATGAGATTATCCAGAAGATAAAACAGAATTCAACTAGAGCCACATGTTTCAAATTAATTATCTTTATCTTTTGTGATAAATCATTGATTTAAATGAGGGCCACTAGTTTAAAATATGTATCCCTTATTTTATCTTTGATTTAAGAGATTTATTATTTTATCTCTTTAGAATCCTTGTGTATAAATACCCTCTTAGGCTAGTTTATTCATCATATTTGAATTTTTTATTTCCTTGGTTATTTCTATTAAAGTTCTACTTTTGCCTTTATCTCTTTCCACCTAGCCTAAAGCTTCGTGATGACTCAATTTCAATCGTGAAAATTGAGTTGCGTCACAACTTCAGAAAGTATTCTTCGATTCTCTAGAAACTATGAGTGGCAATCGGCCATTCCTTTAAAAGTTACTGCATTTTCAACTCAAAAAGTCGACGTTAATTTGAAAGGTGTTTTGAATTGCGGTTTGGGAGTCATATCGGTTGGTCGTAATTTGGCTTCCTATGAAAAAACTTAGCTGCATCTGCTAAGGGGAATCAAGATAGAGTTCGATTCTCAGAGAGACACTATAACTCGAGTTGGGTTCTTCTAGAACTTAAAGTTGTTTTGGTGCTAACGACGATAGACGTGGTTAAACCAGCAAGAACCAGATTTCAGAGATTGACTTGGAAATTTTGGTTAACCAGAGAGAAGAGTTGTAACACCCCAAAATTCGGCCTAGTCAGAATTGGGTTCCAGCAACTGAAAACCCTACATCGAAATCGTCCAAATATTGTATTGGCATTGACCGCGAGGTCAATTGCATTAATATTGGACTTTACTTGAGTCAAATTGTTGTTTAAGGACCTTATTGAAAGTATTAAAAATCTGTTTAGTGGCTAAATTATAGAAACTGAAAGTTTAAGGGCAAAAGCATGAGACCAATAAGAGTCGAGGGACTAATCTTGCGATTAGCCCCTCCTCAATATAATTATCCCATACGTGGGATCACCGGGGGAGATTCCTTCAATAGAAGGAAACCTATAGCTATTAAGACACAAATTGAATAGCAAAAGAAGAGAAAACTTACCCGACTTCTAAACCAAGCAAGCACATCCCTCCATCATCTTCAACTAAGCTCACACCTCCATTGGAGCTTGACTTCAAGCTTAGCTTTCCTTTGACTTATTGATATCGAATCGTTGCTATCGAACATGTAAGCTTTATCCCTCCAAAAATTGTTGAAATTCATGGAGGATTTGAGAGTAATCTCAAGCTAGGTCTTTTTTATCCATGGATAATTCATAGATATTGTATATATAGACTTTAGATATTGATTTTGATAATGTTATATCGATTTCGATATCATAGTATCGATTCTAACACAATCCTATTGTTTACCTAGCTCAAGAAATTGATAGAGAGCATCCATCGTCTCCACCGAAAGCTAGGAACAAGGGGATTGCTATCTAAGAGCCGTAAAAGCTTCAGATTGTCAAGGTGAGTATAGTCAAAGTCTCAGGATTAGGCTAGGTGCCTTTCTCGTTTCCACTTTCATCGTATATAGTACTGTTAATATCAGTGTTAAAGAATTATTACATCGAACCACTTGTAGCAACCCTCTTTCGAGTGCCCGACGTATTTAAAAAAACAAAAATAACAACAGAGTCGCCACCAATCTTTTAAAGGTGGAACAATAGGCTTTACGAGTTGGGTGTCTATTCTAGTAAGAAGATGTTATTCTGCTTCAGAGACTGATTGGATCACCTAAAACCAGTTATTTTAAATAAAACATTTTTTTAATTAAAATAACAGTTTTGATCTACGAAAACAAAAAAAATAGGTTCGAGAGTCGGTTACACGTGGGGAAGGGTTAGCACCCCCACAACGCCTAAAAGTTGGTACTTAGCCGATTACAAAATGTTTTAATGTCAAAATTTTCAAGTTCGTATAACATTCAATTTATTATTCATTTATGAATATGATTCTATTTTAACGGTCTTACCATCCGAAGAATTCTTTAACATTCAATGCGGTCTTACCACCGGCCGCCGACGGCAAAAGAAAAAATTCTTTCGGATTCCCCTTTTTATAAGATCTCAAATCGAATCCTTGTTTAACATAACCCCAAAAACGTTCAAATCGGTGGCTCCAAAATCGGGTAAGAACACCATTTTTCTTTTATATAATCAAAATAGAAAAATAAATAAAAAACAGTAAAGAAATAAAATACCTAAAAGTTTGCTTGAATGCCTCTTGTATTCCACTTGAACAATCAGTGCACAATTTGTAATTCTTGTGTGTGTTTCCTCCCTTCTTTTTTGTCCTTTTACAAAGGGATTCAACCCATTTATATAGTTAATTTTCATACCTAAAATAAAAAGAAAAATTAAGGCAAGACAACTCCAAAATTTGGGCAAATTCAGATCTGAAATAAATTGGGAATGGAATCATTCCAACATGGCAAGAATTTCACCCGGTTCTAGGTATGATGTTGCGTGTTTAGAGTGCTTCGCAATTGGTGCAAGTGTACACGTCGCACGTTATAGTATAGATTAGATATCGTCTCCACATGGATTGGTATCATGAGTTGTGGCGTGATAATTGAATGGACCGTCATGGTAATTGATTGCAAGAGTAACTCTGTCACACCCCAAAAACTGGTCTAGTCGGGATTAGGTTCCGGTGATCAAATATTTGGTACCATTTATGTAATTTACTCGATCTTGTACCTAATTTGAAACAATGAAGGTTACTCGTGCTAACTGTAACAGTTATTATTATTATTAAAAATGAAAATGACGTTGAGTGGGGGACCCACGACCAATTCCTTCAAATTGAAGGGATTTACCGTGAATTCCCCACGTTTGGGCAAACATGGCGCAACAATGGGCAAGGTGGCATGTTACCCACCACGTGGCCCAAGAAAAAGAGCCATGCCCCTTAAAAATTTGCCACGGCTCCAGCCTTGGTGGAGCATGGAGAAAATATTTGGGGGGGGCAATTTGAGTATAAATAGGGGGTGTGCGCAAGAAAAATAGGAAAGTCAGGAACAAAGAAACGATTCAGTGATAAGGTGGTAAGCTCGAGTTTTTCAGTTCAATAAATTCGAGTCCTTGCTATCGATTGGCTTAAGAGGTTGATAAAGAACAAACATCATTTCTTTCGAAATATTCTTGTAGGGCTCTGATGATCTCTTTGAGTCAGTCACATTGATCTTCTAGCTTCTTATTCATTCTGGACTTATTAGCTGCCTTATGGAGTTACCGCACCTCAATGCCTTGGTTTTCCCCATGATTTATCCTAGAACCTGCTAGAGTATGAGCTGAGGTTTCTGCCACGTAGGTATGGAACCTCCCATTCGGTGGAAATGCCTCACAAGTCATCCTGGGTTGGGGCGACAAAAGATCAACAACTTCAACCGTCTTTCCTCTTTTTGAGTCTTGGAAACCCAACATAGCCACTATCTGGCTGACAGTGTTTCTTTGGGCTCGTGTAATTTCTTCCTTCAATTCTTTCTCCATTTTATCGAGCTTATCTTGGGTACCCTTGTGGTTCATTTCTAGAGTTGTCAATCTGTCTTCCATGGCCATTGCTCTGGATTGAGAACGAGTACCGTATTTGTGGGAAGTTTTTGCTATTTTGGAAATTCTAAAATGTGATTTATTTAAATTAGTTTCTTATCATGTGTGAATTTATGCATTGATCACAAAATAAATGCAAGCAATAATAAAAAATGCAAATGCATGAATGCAAGCGAAGGGCCATCGATTCCATTAAGGTATTGCTCTAGAAGTAGCCTTCATTGGGTGACAAAGGATATATTCTACGAATACGTCTCAGTCTGAGCACTCAGTTCCTCTATTTCTTCGATCAGACTTTGGAGCCTTGGTCCTACTTCCCCTACCGGTCTGACGTAGGAGCGAAGAAATATAGCTTCTCTGACTATCATCGTCACATGCTTAGCTACGTCTTCAATTTAGGTTATGATACTTTTTTTCGGACTCGTCTCGCTTCTAGGACTTTCTGAAATTGCCCCTAAGTCGAGTAAACAAAAAATATCCCTTCATTGGCATCCTCAAAATCTTCGAAGTAGTTGCATAACGCTTGCACAATAAAGAGCATACCCTGACATTTCCGCCATGTGATCACTTGACAAACCCTCCTTGTCTGCCCCGGGCCGGTGATGTACATCCGTATCGTCTTCCTTTTTCTTTAAGTACCTTCCATCCATGGCGAAATTTTTTTATATTCGAGAAACGAGCTTTAGAATCGACCCTTCTAGATATGAGATGTGAATGCAAGAAAAATTCAAAACAAAATTAAGACAAGAAAAGAAAAGGATTAGTATTCTTAAAAAGCGGAAATAAAGCATAAAAGATCCAAAATAATTTTGTAATCACTAATTTTGTCCGGGATGGACCTTTTATTTTTGTTTTACTATAATGGGCTTATATATATATATTACTACTCTAAATATTGCACTATGGGCTTTGTTTAATTTTAATTATCTATAAATGAATGAGATTACCATTAGAATAAAAAAAATCCAAAAAAGTGTTACATTTTTTATTCATTTATAGTCTTATATTATATGTGTGTGTTGCTATTTGTTAAAGAAAATCCAAAAATATTAGTAGTATATTTTTTTGTGATTACTATCGCATTTTATTATATGATATGTTTTAAAACCCAAAAAACAAAAAATGATACTATTGCTATTACTAAGTGATATACATATGTCTATGTGTTGCATACACATTGTTGTTATAATCTATTGTGCTCTTGCTCTGTAGAGATGTCTGTTTCGCTAAAAACGAGTTTTCGAGGTGTTTGCGATTTTTCGGATATAAAAATATTTATTCCGTGGGGTTTTAAAAACTGCGTTTTATTTAGAAATTGGAGTCGCCACCGGCCACTTAGGTAGGCCGGACACCATAAAACCAGAGATTTGAAAACTGTTGGGTTTGGGAGCCGGTTACGGATGGGGGAGGATTAGCACCCCCACGCCGCCTAAAATTGGTACTTTAATAATTATCGCTTTATTAATATTAAACTTTCCGGATTAAAGTGACGATTAATTTAAATTCGGTTATAATTACGAGTAAATTTTAAAGGCCCCGTTATCCGAGAGTAAACGCCCAACCACTATCACTACGCCTGATACTGGCCCCGTTTACGCTCGGATAAAAGGATACCGCATTGACAGCTTATATATCTTGACATGCAATCTTAATGAAATAATTCAAAATATACATTTATATTCATATGGTAAAGGGCAAAATAAATAATAAAGACATGGATATAACAAAAATTACAAGTACGGCAAAAATGCAAACACGACAGATCGTAATAGTAATAATTATAATGAAGCATGAATAAGACGTAAATAAAGAACCTATACTTCAAGAATACATACGATATAACAAATGCATGGCATGACTGTATTATGATATTAATTTTACCATCAAGATGACGTACTAACAAAGAAACTAATACCTAGCATATGACATCTGACATAATTTACATACGTAAAATAGAAACACGATATTATACATGACAAAGGAAACATGCTAACACATGACCTAAGAGCAAAGAGAGTGTACAATACATGCTAAGATACAAAAACATGTCGTATACGAGCCAACTAAAACATTAATCGAACATGTATGATACGAACGAGCGAACAGGCGTATAAAAATACATAATCATCATAAACTAAACACATATATGAGAATACAAAATATGTACAAGAAACACGTAAGAATGCAAAAGGGCCATATCAACATATACGATCATAATAAATAAACAATGAATATTTAGACCTGGAAAAAGGACTGAAATGAAAAGAAACGAAAATAGGAAACATAAATTAAAAGGTAATAAAGTGTGATTTAGGGATGAAATTTCAAATCAAACAGAACCTAAAAGGACTAAATCTGTAGTTGGACCAAGGGGCAAGCTCGGAATGAAAACTTCAAAAATGCGGTGGGACTGGTGAGGTAATTTCACCATTTAAAAACTGATTCAGTTTAATCCAGGGGTTGGATTGCAAGATTTTGAAATATAAGGAGGACTAGAGTTGTAAATATCCCCTGCGGCGAGACAGAAATGAAAATATAAAAAACGCGGGGGGATTTATTACAGAATTTCACCATTTCACAAAATAAAAATACCTATAAAACCCTTTTTTTCTGGCCCAAACTCAAACTTTTCCTCATTTTCTTTCAAAACGGGTTTTTATAATAACCCAGCTCTATCTTTCTCTCAACGTAACCACCCCGACCCTTAGACGAACCCAGAAATCGGCAACCACCCGCCGTCCTCTCCGCCGTCGGCCGCCGCTAGCCGGCGCCGATGGACCAAAAGAAACACCCAAAACAAACCTCGTTTCAAACCAAACCCAGATCTAAACTTAGATTCACAATAAGACTCCTCTTTTTTCCTAGATCTGAGCAAATACGAAGTGAAAAAAAATGTTTTTTTAACCAAAAGGGACCTCCCTCTCCTTTTAGTTCACCATGTTCAGTTTTGGAAACTGAGGCGGCTTGTCACTGGTGAGGGGGGACCCGTTGACGACGGAGGTAAAAGAACTTCCCCACTCTTCTCCCTTTTTGTTATTTCTAGAGTATGTACATACATGCAACACTAAAGAAAAATGGATACGTTTTTATTTTTCGTGTTCAAAAGATGAACGAAAGATTGAGATCTCTCATTTTTTGTATTTCTGGAAAACTGATTACAACTAAACTTTTTTCTTTGTTCTTACAACCTCTCATACATATATCATGTCTGATCGTATTTGGTAGAAGATATGATACAAAATACATATTTTTCTGATTTTGTCACTGACATATCTGCTTTTTCTTGTGTTTTTGGTGATGCGTCTGATGTGGTGGTTGGTACGATGGCATGGGGAAGAGGCATGGTGGTGATGTTCTCTGCCAGAGGCGTTCTCGACCGTTGGATCATATCTGATCCAACAGTTGGGATGATTCGCTGTATGGACGGCTCAGAGGTGATTTCAGAGGCGGTGAGATTGCATCAGATCGTGACACGTGGAGCTCAGCAGCTGAGGAGTCCAACGTGTGGGAAGCACGCGCACGTGGGAGATCGAGCGGTCCACGCGTGAACCACACGTGATATTTGGCCGGGTTACCTTCCTTTATCTGATAGGGATTGGGGTCTTGGGCTCAAACGGGCTTTGTAAAATTTAACTCTGGGTTGTAATTTTATAATGGACTTGGACAGTTAATTCTTTTTTTTGGGTTTTAATACAATTTGGGTTCTGTTTTATTTAAATTATGTTTTTACACAGCCCAATAATAATGATAATAATACCTACACGTATACACACAAGCACACACATATATAACCTAAGCGTACACATGCACAATACCACCTATAACATACATAATTAATATAACATACTAACTATATATATATATATATATATTGGTTTAATCTTACATACTTAATATGACTATGCACACATTGACATATATACAAACAATACGCACATAGCACACATGCACCACATAAGATACTATGCATGCATTTACATCACATCACACATATATTACGTGCATATTAATAACACACATGCTCGTACGCAATCATGCAATAACAATACTAATTAACTATTATATTAGTATATTAAAATATCAACAAAAAATAAAAATGAGTGATTACAGTTGCCCCTCTTTGCTTGTTCTTGTGAAACGAGAACAAAGCAAAGATCATAAAAACTCATTTTTATCCGACTTCCCTGTTTGGTAGCTTTGGAATCACGTGTTCTTCTAGAACTCTCCACTTTTCCTTGGCTAAATTTTCAGGCTCATAGGCTCTTCCTATATAGAACTTTGTCACCTTCCGATCTTGGAACTATAGGTCCTCCTTATATAGAACCTTTCATTATGAAGTATTGAGCTACGAGTCCCTCCTATATAGAGCTTTTCACTCTGAGACAGTAAAGCTTGGAGTCCTTTCTATATAGAACTCTTCACATTCAATGCTGGTTTCTCCTATATAAAACCTTTTGCGCCACAGATGGATTCTTCCGACTGGGAGTTCCTCCTGTATAGAACTGCTAGTCTTCAAACCCTGGAGCCGCCAGTCCTTCCTATATAGAACTTTTAGCTTCTGAAATCTCGGAGCTACGAGTTCTTCCTATATAAAACCTCTCACTCTAAGACAGTAAAGCTCAGAGCCCTTCATATATAGGACTCTTCGCTTTCAACACAACATGTTTTCCCTATATAAAACCTTGTGTGTCATGAGTGAGTTCCTTCGGCTGGGAGTTCTTCCTATATAGAACTGCTAGTCTTCACCCTGGAGCTGCGAGCCCTTCCTATACAAAACTTTCAGCTCCTGGAGCCCCGAAGCGGCGGATTCTTCCTATATAGAACCTCTCGCTGCAGGCACTTTGAAATATGGGCCCTTCCTATATAGAACCTTCATCTTCACATTTGGGATTCACACCAGGATGGCTACCGATGTTTCTTTGATTCTGTAGATACCTGTCTAGAATAAGACAAAATGCTATGACAAATGAATTAACATGCTCCTAATCCTAGGGATGTCTAACTATTCATGATGCATGAGTGTCAATATCTTAGTGGGCCTGCTTTAGTCCTCCGTCAATCTCGACCTTACGTTGCTTGCTTTCTCTTTTTTTTCTTCTAGCGGTGATACCCTATTTCACTATCAGGTTCAACCATTCCAACCTTTTTTTTTCTGAATTTCTAATTCAGGGTTCTAAAGTGCCATTTCAGGTTTTCGCTTTAGAGGTTTCTTGTTTTTTCTTTCTTTTTCTCTTTCCTTTCCTTCTTTTTTGTTTTTTTATTTTGTTTTGTTTTCGTTTTTTGTTTTTTTTGTTTGTTTTTGAGGTACCCTTCCGAGTTTTCACCTGGGAGATCTCTCTTGTTGTCTCGAATGCTTTCTCTTAAACAAGCAGGGTGTGTGCCATTGGTCATCCTACCCTGGTGCTTGAAGCCTTCTGTTCGCCCTGTCAACAGACGTTATGTAGGCAACTAGAGGGCAAGGTTAACATCATTTTCTAATCACATGCATCCTTAAGATTAGATCACAGTAATGCTAAAAAATCTCTTGTTTATCATAAGCCTATGTTAGCTTATTTGCATGATATTAACAAGAAGGCAAGGAATGGATGCTTAAAAATATGATTTTATTACGATTAAGGGTTTGGAACAACTTTGAGAGAGTCATGACACACATGAGGAAAAGGAAAAGCCAAACATGAAATACAAGATCCCTCAGTATCTTCAGTATGAATGATACATGATCCCGTCAACCGGCGTAGAATCTTTGCCTGAAGTTTCCTCTTCACAGGGTTCATGGGGATGGCCCTTCTCTTCGGATATCCAACCTCTCAATTTATCCGAGCCGCCCTTTACGGGTTTTCGACTTGGACCATTCCTTTGCTTCAAGACGCCCTATTTTGGGTTTTCGCCCTAAGCTCTCCATTTTTTTTTCTTTTTTTTGTTCTTTTTTCTTTTTTCTTTTCAAACGTAGTATTTCTTAATAGCATTAGAATTTACAGGGCCTTTCAGCTCGTTCCCATCCATTTCTGTTAAGATTAAGGCTCCTCCTGAGAAAGCCTTTTTTACCACGTATGGCCCTTCCCAGTTGGGCATCCACTTTCCTCGAGAATCTTTCTGAATCGGGAGGATTTTCTTGAGCACCAGATCCCCCTCTCTGAATTCTCTTGGGCGCACTTTTTTGTTGTATGCCCGCATCATTCGTTTTTGGTACATTTGACCATGGCAAATGGCCTTTAGTCTATTTTCTTCAATGAGATTTAGCTGGTCGAGTCTGGCTTGCACCCATTCGGATTCTTCCAATTTTACTTCATTTAAGACTCGGAGCGACGAAATTTCTACCTCAATGGGGAGTACTGCTTCGGTACCATACACCAAGGAGTAAGGTGTTGCCCCTGTCGATGTGCGAATGGACGTCCTATAGGCGAAAAGGGCAAATGGCAGCTTTTCATGCCAATCCCTGTAGGTATCCGTCGTCTTCGCTATGATCTTCTTTATGTTCTTGTTTGCTGCTTCCACCGCCCCATTCATTTTAGGACGATAGACTGTGGAATTATGGTGTGTTATTTTGAATTGGTTGCGCACGTCCGTCATCATTTTGTTATTCAGATTGGAAGCGTTGTCAGTGTTGCGCGTAATAAGTGCTACGCAATTGTGCAAGTACACACGTTGCAAGTTATAGTATAAAAGATATCGTCTCCACAGGGATTGGCGCCACTTTAAGAATCTAGTCTCTTGCACTGTAAAAAGTAAAAACACAAATAAAGGATTATAGGAGTTTAACTAATAACTAATCTAGAAAGCAATAAAATAAAAGAATAGATGAATTCAAATGAGAGAGATAGGCCAGATTATCGTGAGTTGAGGTGTGATAGCTGATTGGATCGTCTTGGTAAAAGAGTGCACGGGCAACTCAGTTGCCGTGGCAACTTGCACAACGGGGTTGCCTTGGCAACTAATCGATGGTTGCCTGGGCAACTAGTTGGGCAACTACTTGGGCGTCTGGGCAGCAACCTTCAAGGTTCGGCAGAGCGTTCTTCAATGGTTTCTTCTTATCCCTAAGTCGAAACTCTAGGTACTTGTATATGCCTTGATAATACATCCCTGCGTGAATCAAGGGTGAACAACAACCAATCTTGCGCTCCTCTTAGCCATTGAAATCCTTAACTTATTCCTAAGCCGGATTAATCTTCACCATCAATAGATTGAATAAAGATCATATTCATTCGTTTCTTGAATCTAACTCTCCCGATATTAGATAAATAGATGAAGTTACGAGATCCTCTCCCGATTCACTCGCAAACAAGAATAAGAACCAAGAATGAATAAACCTTGAAATAGAAAAGTGCAAACTCTTATTACCTAAACAAAAACCAATAGTTTCTCACAACCACAAAACACAATAACCATAGCCAAATAGATTTAGTTCATGGCTAGGTTCCAAAGAAACACAAGATAATTAATCCCTAGCATGAACCCAATTGAACAAGAAAGAAAAGGATGAAGAAGGAGGCTTGTCGAAATCCTCCTTGCCCTAGATGCTTGTCGAAAATTCTCTCCTCTTGCCCTCCTTGGACTTGTCGAAATTCCCCTCTCTTGCTCTCTATTGATTGTCGAAATCTCCATCTTATTTATAGGGCTAGGTCAAAGTCCTTCTTTGAGGAGGAAGTTAAGTTGGAATTAAATTATCGTTAAAGAATATAATTCTTTATTATAATTGTATTCCTACTAGAACTTCTCCTATCTTCTTGGAATTTAATTCTTCTTTAATCTCTGTATGGCAATCAAATTCCTTTGGGTTTGGGCTTTGCTCCACGTCATCTTGGGCTTGTATAGTCATCAATTTCGACTACCATATCACCTTTGCTCTTGTCGACAATTGCCATGGCAACTGGCTCGGCGTCTCCTTCATGCATTGCCCTGGCAACTGGCTCGGCATATCCTTCATGTATTGCCCTGGAAACTAGCTCGGCATATCCTTCATGTATTGCCCTGGCAACTAGCTCTAGCCTTGCTTTGGCAAGTGATCCTGCACATACACACAAAACACACCAAAGCAGCATCTTTTCCCACAAAAACTACAAAGTTATGTAATCAAGCTCAACGATGGAAGAAAACATGGATTAATGCATGAATGGCTAATTATGCAACTAATATAAGCCTAAGTCTTACAATAATATGAGTAAAAAGGGTAAGAAAAATAGTACTTTTGAACACTTATCACACCCCCAAACTCGAACTATTGCTTGTCCTCAAGCAATGCAAACTCATAATTACCTGCCAAGACTTTAATTTTCACAAACTTAGCTTTGAACTTGATTTCAATTCTCTGAACCGGGGCACAAAGTATGATTGGATTTTTATTTTTCGGAAAACTTAGGAGTTACTCGGAATCAAACTATAATGCTTGTGAGTGTGTCCGGAGTTGTGTGCAAGTTGATTTTTCGGATTCTATGCAAACAATAAGTTTTCAAATTACTTCATTGGGTTCTTTTTAACATGTTTTAACTAGAGCCAGTTTTGGGCACCTCTAGTGTTTTGTTTTTAGTTTTCTTAAGTTAATTTATTCGACTAGAGCCGGTTTCGGGCACCTCTAGCGATCAATTTTTTTTAACACATACTAGAGCCAGTTTCGGGCACCTCTAGTGATAAATTTTTAGCACATGCTAGAGCCAATTTCGGGCACCTCTAGCATTCATCCAATTTTTATTCTAATCCCCCAATTTGTTAATTATCAACCTAAGTTCACTAGAATTTCTTAAATCAATCAAACCACAACAGTGTTTCATCAAATTTAGCATCATAGTAAAATTCTAAGTTTTTCCATGGTTATCCTAGAATAAAAATTCTATCAATTAAGTGCATTGACAAACTCATCATCGGATATTCATCAAATCTAAGCAATTCTTGTTCCAATTAAAGGCATGGCAAGCAATTTATGTATTCTAAATGTAATACTTAAGATAAATGTAACTAAACATGGTAACTACTAATAACAATCCCCCCCAAACTTGAGTGAGGCATTGTCCTCAATGCATGCTTTAAAGAAAAATAAAACTAAAGAAAAATAAAATGCATACGAGGACTTACTCTGAGAGTTCGTCATCGTAGATGATTAGTTTCCTTTTGGTCGGTGTCTTGATTCTCTTGCTTGAACGCGATGGTTGTTTTCTTGTTGCCGGTGGTGGAATCGATCCTCGTACGGGGTTGTCCTCATCGTCCTCTTCATCAGTGTCATTGGCTTTTCGCTTGGAGGATTCAATTGGTGCGGTCTTTGTTGGTGCAATGGAGGACTCGTCCGAATCTGAAAAATCAGAAAGTGATTCCGTAGGAGTTGATTCGGGCATAGGTGCTTTACCTTTTGCTTTTGCAGTGGTTGCTGGGATATCTTTAGCTTTGGTTGCCGTGGCATCTTCAGGGTTGGTTTCCATGGCATCAGCTTGTGCGTGCACGATGTAGGTTGCCGCGGCATCATCTGTTGCGGTTGATGTGGCGACTGCTTCATTGGTTGTCGGGGCAAGGATCTCGGCGGGAAAGATTGGGAACGGCACGCAATTGTCCGGGTACTTTTCTAGGATGACTTGGGTGATGGCATTGTTGTGCTCCTTCATGTACCGCATGAACATTAGTTGTCGGTCTTCAATTTGCCTTATGTGGCTTGCCAATGGGTGCAAAAGTGCTTCAAAGTGTCCCGGGGTTGATGGCCGAGTTGCCCGGGCGTTAGGTGCTTGGGCATTTTGGATTGCCGGGGCGGCAGGAGTTGCCGTGGCAATTGGAGGCCTTGAAGAATCTCCCGGTGCCTCTCCCATTAGCTTTCGGATTAGTGCTTGATTCCAACCAGACTTGGGTGGGGCTTTTTCATCGGTGGACTCACTTGGGACATGCATCTCCTTGCAAAGATTAGAAATTAAGCAAGGGAAGAAAAGAGAACCCTTATCTTTTGAGCGTCGTTCCAATGAGTTCCTAGTTGAGTGAGTTCTTGAAGCACTTTGTCGAGTTGCTTGGGAGTGATTTGATCAACGAAGGCTTGATGCTCGTCCTTCTCAATGTAAAGCCCGTAAAAGGTGTTGACGTTTTCGGGACTTATGAGTATGGCCTTGTCACGAACAAAAACATAAGGATTATCCGGGTTAGGTGAGTGAGCATAGAGTTCTCTTACCCATGAGATGTTACCCGGTTCCGGTTGATGGCAAAAGATTTGCCACTTTTGATGTGCAATCCTCTCGAAGATGAATGGTTCAAGGCCGAAATCTTGATGAGAGTTGGAGTATTCAAAGCCGTGTTCTTCATGAATCTTCCGGCTTTCAAACTTGGATTGAAATCTTTCTTGAACCACTGGTGTAGCAAACTTCTTGTATCTTGGTTCTTTGGAGGAACTTGGATGAACTAAAAATTTAATCTTGGATGCCATGGATGATCTTGGTTGTGAGTTTTGTAAAAACAAAGAAAAGAAAAGAAACTAAAAAGTTGCAAGATAGAAAGTAGGAATAGGTTAAGAGTGATGGGTTTTATAGAAAAGTTAGGTGGGTGGGATTAGGGGAAAACGAAAAAGGATTAAAATTCCTTGTTGAAGATGTTTTCCTACTTGGATTAAAATTCCTCTTTATCTTGAACTTTTTTTCCTACAATTCAAAGACAAATCAAATAAGGATTAAAATTAAAGCTAAAATAATAAAGAAAATAAATAAAGATGTGTAATAGGATTCTTAAACTTAAATAAAAAAATCTATCCTAAAGAAAATTAATAATAATCGGAAATATATAAAAAATAAAAAAAATTCAAAAAAATAAAATAAAATAATTAATTAATCGAAAATAAAAATAAAAATAAATAAATAAAAATAAAAATATCAAAAGGGAGAGCATGCTCATGCATCTCCTAAGTTGACCACTTCCTTGTTACGTTCCACATGGGCACCATTATAGTGCTTCAATCTTTGTCCATTAACTTTGAATTCATGGCAGTCAGAGATGGACTTGATTATCACAGCACCATGGGAGAATGGTTTGACGACTTCGAATGGTCCCGACCATCTTGATTTCAGCTTTCCTGGGAAAAGTTTTAGCCGAGAATTGAATAGGAGAACTAGTTGCCCTGGCATGAATTGCCGTGGCAATAGTTTCTTGTCATGCCATCGCTTTGTTTTCTCCTTGTAGATTCGTGCATTGTTATAGGTTAGTGCACGTAATTCTTCTATCTCATTGAGGTCCAACAAACGCTTTTGTCTGGCACTTTCCCAATCAATATTCACGGTCTTGATTGCCCAGTATGCCTTGTGTTCGATTTCCACCGGAAGATGGCATGTTTTGCCATAGACAAGTCGGAAGGGGGACATACCTAAGGGTGTTTTGAATGCAGTGCGATATGCCCAAAGTGCGTTATCTAATCTTAATGACCAATCATTCCTAGAGGGATTTACAACTTTCTCGAGTATACCTTTCAATTCCCGGTTGGAAATTTCTACTTGCCCATTGGTTTGTGGGTGATATGCCGTGGCGATCTTGTGTGATATGCCGAAGCGTTGCAACATCTTGGCAATTAGTCTGTTGTCAAAATGCTTGCCTTCGTGGCTGATAATTGCTCTCGGCATCCCAAACCGTGTAAATATCTTTTTCTGCAAGAATCTTTGCACGGTCTTGGAATCGTTGTTGGGAACTGCAGCTGCCACAACCCATTTAGACACGTAGTCGACGGCAAGTAGAATGTAGAGGTTGCCGAATGAAGATGGGAAAGGTCCCATAAAATCGATCCCCCATACATCGAACAGTTCCACCTCGATGATGTTCTGGAGCGGCATCTCATGTCGTCTAGAGATATTGCCCGTCCTCTGGCAACGATCACATTGCTTGTAAAAGTCTTGGGCATCTTTGTACAATGTTGGCCAATACAAACCGGATTGCAAAACCTTGGCCGCGGTACGAGTTCCTCCAAAATGTCTTCCATAGGGTGAAGAATGGCATTGCCGGAGTACATTCTGTTGCTCTTCTTCAGGGACACATCGGCGTATAACCTGATCTGCATATTGTTTAAACAAAAGAGGCTCATCCCAAAAGTAATGCTTAGCATCATGGCGGAACCGCTTCTTCCCTTGGTGAGTAATGCCATAAGGTAAAATACCACAAACAAGGAAATTAACTAAATCCGCATACCAGGGTATTGCCGAGGCATGTGTTGCCGTGGTGACTGCTCCCAAAATTACCGAGGCGTGCGCGTCAAAGGCTGCTGCGGAGTCGAGGGTTGCCGAGGCGTGCACGTCCATGGTTGCTAAAGCGTCGAGGGTTGCCGAGGCATGTGCGTCCATGGTTGCCGAGGCAACTAAAAGTTGTTCATCCGAGAATGCATCGCATATCTCTAGATCCGCGTCCTCCTCCCTATTGCCTTCTTGTGTAGCATCAACATTTTGATCAGCTTCTTTTCCTGGTCGATTGACTAGCCAATTTGCCTTTTCTTGTTGTTCCTCATCGACCGGTTCTTCATACTCCTCAGGTTCCTCTTGATCGGCAATGTAGTTGCCGAGGCAACTAAATTCCTCTTCGAAGTTAAACTCTGCCGTGGCATGAAGAAGTTGGCATTCTTCTGGATTATCGGCACGCCTTAGTGTTTGGAACACATTTAGTTTAACTTGCTGGTCATTCACCCTCATTGTGAGTTCTCCCTTTTCAACATCGATCAAGGTTCTCCCTGTTGCTAGGAATGGTCTCCAGAGAATGATGGGTGCATGCTCATCTGCTTCACAATCCAAGACAAAAAAGTCAGCGGGAAAAATAAATTTATCAACTTTTACCAGTATGTCCTCGATTTTTCCCTCTGGATGCACATAGGATCTGTCGGCTAGCTGTAGCATAACTGTTGTAGGTCTTTCCTTTCCGATTCCTAGTTTCTGGAAAACTGATTTAGGCATCAAGTTTATGCTAGCCCCAAGGTCGCATAGTGCTTTCCTGACATAGTGATTTCCAATGGAACAGGGTATTGTGAAACTTCCGGGATCCTTCAACTTGGGTGGCATACGATTGTGTAACATTGCCATGCATCCCTCTGTTGCGGCAACTGTTTCAAACTCTCCTAGCCTTGTTCTCTTGGACACAATGTCTTTAAGAAACTTGGCATAGTTTGGCATTTGTTCAATTGCTTCCACCAATGGCAAGTTGATGTGGACTTGCTTTAGGATATCAAGAAACTTCTTGAATTGGTATTCTTGCTTTTGTCGCTTCAACCTTTGTGGGAATGGTGGTGGAAGTCGGATATCTTCAATCCTTTCATTGGTTTGAAACCTGATTGACGGCATTGCCGGGACAACTGGAGTTGCCGAGGCGTTATCAACTGGGGTTGCCGAGGCATGCTTATTGCAATTTGCCGAGGCGTCTTTATCGTCGGTTGCCGAGGCATGCTTATTGCCGGTTGCCGCGGCAATTCCTGGTTCAGCATCTGAGGCTTTGCCGCTAGGTTCGTCTTGATCTTTTTGTGGAGTTTTGTTTGATGGGCGGGTTTGAACCTCTCTAAGTTGTTGGCCACTTCTAGTGGTGATCGCCTTACATTGCTAATGGCCAGTTCCTCTTGCGACTTCAATATCGCTAGGTAAACCTCCTTGTGGTCTAGTATTCAGATTTTGAGCAAACTGTCCGACTTGATTTTCCAATGATTTGATTGCCGCCTCTTGGTTTTGCAATCTCATCTCGGTCCTGTTAATAAAAGCATCAGTTCTTTTTATGAAGTTACTATTCTCAGCCATATAAGATTCAGTTTTCATCATAAAAGCATTTAGAGAATTTTGCAAAGAACTAGATGTCGTTGGTTGTTGCTGTGGCAACTGTTGCCGTGGCATATTTTGCTGGAATCCCGATGCTTGTGCATTCTGATTGTTCTAGTTTAGAGCATTGTTGGGATTACTCCATGAAAAATTTGGGTGCTTCTTCCAAGCTGGATTGTATGTATTGGACATCACATTGTTGTTCCGATTGTAATTCCCTACATAGAAGCTGGATTTCGGATTCTGCATACATTCAGAAGAATTATGGTTATCACCACATAACTCACAAAAAGAATCCATTACCTTGACTTCATGTGTGTTGTTTGGTTTTTGCATGTTCTGGACCATCTTGGTTAAAGTGGCAAATTGTGCCGAAATCGAATCTGATGATCCTAGTTCATGTATTGTGGCTTGGCGTCTAACTCCTCCTCTTCTAGTAGATGGGAATTGATAATCATTCTTGGCCAGCCTGTTTAAAATTTGCATTGCTTCTTCCGGCGACTTATCTAAGAGTATGCTGTTTGCCGAGGCATCTAGCATCATCCTTGTTGGTGTATTCACGGCGTTGTAAAACATTGTTACTTGAGTCCACACCGGGAATCCGTGTAGGGGGCATTTGTGTAGAAGTTCTCTATATCGCTCCCAAGCCTCGAACATGGATTCATCATCTGCCTGCCGAAAAGAAGTTATGTCGTTATGAAGCTTATCGGTTAAATTTTTAGGATTAAATCGAGCAAGGAAATCACGACAAAGATCAGTCAAGATGCTATTGATCCGGAGGAATGCTAT